>OY723406.1:67159476-67701094 GCA_963210345.1 Inga oerstediana | reverse complement strand
ATGAGAGAATGACTCTCCACTCTCTTCAAGTAAGGCCGAATGATCAAATATTTAATATAAGAAATTCATATTGAGAAAATTATCTCCAGTAGAATTGGGCTGTTATATATATCCTAATTAGATTGAATAGGATAATATTCGAATATGTACATATTGCCCGTGCCAATGTAACATTTCCTCCTCTCTTAAATATAAAACGTCATCAAGAAAAAAAATTCTTAATTCATGTGATATATCATCACTTATTCGGTCGATAATAAGTTTTTTCAAAAATATTTCCCTATTATGATTTACTAGGAAAATACTTAATCTAATGTAGTGTATCTCTATAGTCTATACTCTTAAGTAAGGACAAATTTAAAAAATATTTTATTTTCAGATAAAGTAAATGAGCCAACCACTATTCCTTAATTATGGTGAGGTAATTATGGTTGACTTATAAATTGTGCTTTGTTCTCCCCACAACCAGGAATTCAACAATCAATAAGGTAAACGGAAAATCCCATATAAAGTTATTTAAAATAGGACAATTCTAAATCAAGTTGGTAAATTCAATAAATCTCTAATTAAGATATCAATATAATTTAGAATTTCAAAATGTGGGTAAAATGATTTTCATGTCATCTCCTCTCTCCTCTTTAAAGAGTTTCATTACTTTGTAACTTATATTTTTCAATATATATATATATATCAATATTAATATTTAATAAAACAAAATATGATTAATCTATCTATAGTTTAAATATATTAATTATCACGGTAAGAACAAAGACTTACAATATTTTTAACCAAGGAGTTCATTTTATTAACATGAACAATTTTATTCAAAATACACACACACACACATGTCATTTTAAAAAAATTAAATAAATATATTAATTATAAATTTTACTATATTTATTTCATATATAAAGTATTTCTTGGAAAATTCTACATTTCCAAAAGCATTTTATGAAATT
Organism: Inga oerstediana; assembly: GCA_963210345.1. NCBI lineage: Eukaryota > Viridiplantae > Streptophyta > Magnoliopsida > Fabales > Fabaceae > Inga > Inga oerstediana. The sequence continues at coordinate 67,700,135 of OY723406.1, read as the reverse complement.
TGAAGTGCATTTAATATTTTTATCTAAAATATCCTTCGAAGTACATCAAAGTTTAATGTCTTTGTAATAGAAACAAATAATTAATATTAATAATTCATATTAAAGAATGGAAAAATTAAAAAAGTGAAATCTTAACTAAATTATTTTTTTTAAAAACTCCCATTTTTGCGTAAGGAAACATTATTTACAGTTTATTTAGATTAATGCTAATAAAAATAGCTTTATTTCCATTGATTTTTGCAAACCGAAATTTGGCAAGTGTTATTCTTTCTCCTTTTTTTTTTTTTTTTTTGTCTCACTTGATAAAAATAACTACATTATTTTTTTAAGAAAACTCAAATTCTTTTATTATATTTTTGTATCTTTAATATCAATTGAATGATTTTTGGTCAACAAAATCAAAATTTTTTAATATCAATTAAATGATTTTTAGTTGGCATGTATCATGGTTCCATTTTTTTTCTTAAATTATTTTTTATGATTCATTTAGAACGTAAAAAAATCCTTTCATTTCGAAAAAATTATATTTTATTTGATTATATATTAATGTTGCTATACATAGAGCAATAAAGTCATATAGCAATAAAACTCTTTTAAGAGTGAGAGAAGAAATGCGAGGGCATTAAAGTTATTTTACCCACATCTTAAAATCTCAAATTAAGTTAATGACTCAATTAAGGATTTTTTGAATTTATCAACCTAATTTAAAATTTTCTTATTTTAGGTAATTTTATATGGGATTTTCCCTAACGTAAATCTCCTAAACCTCTGGTTTTGTTTTTATTCCCAAAGGAAGAAGAATGCGAATCTTTTCTCTAATACAATGAAAAAGCGCGAATCAGTTAATGAAGGAAGAGCCTATTTGTTTCATTTTTAATGGAAAAATTAAGGAAGAAGAATGTAAGAGCCTATTTGTTTCATTTTTAATGGAAAAATTATTTTGTTTGGAAAAAGGAACTATTGAGAAATTTTAGAATTGCTATTTAACCCTTAAGAAATGAGTAGAATTTTAAAAAAAGAAATCACACTTTTCATTACTTAAAGAAGTTTGCTTGAGTAGGTTGCACAAATGAAAGAGTGTAATGCTGGCTTATATTCGATTAGCACTAACGCGAGCAGACCAGTCTCCCTCGTAGCTTTGTGGCAAGTCCTATATGGACGTTCTACGAGGTTTCGGGTTCGAGGCGTGGTAGTTCTATATGCTTCCTCTGTTCCTTCAGACAGAACATGAGGTGCTCTAACAGAATATGAGGTTCTCTAAAATTCCTCTCTTTGAAAATTTTAGACCTTACCTTGTTAGCTTGAAAGTTTTTCAATTTTATCTATATTAAATAGGGATTTCGAAGAGAAAGAAAAAAAATATTAAAGAGTCATATACTTAACTTGTTGGCTTGTCAATTTTCCAACTTTATCGTATTAAAGGGGTGTTTTCCATTTTTTTTCATATTGAAAAATGGGGTTTTTGAGGGAAAGAAAAAAAAAAGAAGATTCATATTAAAATATTAATTATATTGACAAAATTAACAAATAATCATTAATTACTCTTTAAGTGACTTATATTTATGAATTAAAGAATTTTTCTAGAAAACTTATATTGTGGGGTGAGAGCAAATAAATAAGTAGACATTTGATTAGGTGATACTAAGTTTGTAGTAGCTCATCACCCTTATCTGCATGTAGATGAGGTTTATTCAGAATCACCGAATCGTTGTCAATTATGTGATGTATATGAGCCAATCCACATGTTTATTAATCCATTTCCTGCAAATATAGACCTTTTTAATTTGTTCCTTTTTTAAAGAAAACTAAAATGCTGTAAATTAAATGATTGCCACGTAGGATTAAAATAATACGCATTGTGTGTACTTTTATTAAAGAGAGTATAGGCCATGTGGTACACTGTGATGGAGTGGGGACCTATAAATTTCACAACAATTTTAACAAGCGAAATAATACAAAGCTGTTTATATTCAATTAGCAATGAAAGAATGTAACCAGTTTGCCTTGTAGCTTTGTGGCACGTTCTCTTTTGACGTTCTATGGGGTTATGGGTTCGGAACTTGGTATGGTTTAACACTTTCTCTGATCCTTCAAATACAATATGAGGTATTCCAGAGAAGGATTGTCTCAGAAGCTTTTATCTTAATATCCTCAGAATCTTGTAATCAGGTCTGTCCAAATCATCTCAGTGGTTCAGAAAAAGACACATCATGCAGTTGTTAAAATTGTATCTCCACTGTCGACTTTGTTATAATAATCTGGACTGTCCATTGTAGTCTTCAAATACCAGAGACTTCTCTTTTCTTTAGGAATTTTCCCGATGCGACTCCCCCCTCCCATCTTCACCCTCATTGCCTTACAAACACTTACGTCGCTTACCACTCTTAAATAAAGAAGAATAGGTGATGGAGGATAGCAAGGAAGTGTAAGTTCCTCCCCTTTTGTTGTAATTTGTAGTATGACTGGAATTTCTTTTGGTGAAATTTTATGAAAATATATAGGGCAAAGGGGAAATGGTGCTGTCTTCTGTATTCTGACTGTAATATTTTGCTTTCAGGTGAGAAGCGAAGGCGATAGTACCAGATAAGTGGAAAGAAGGTGCTAGCAATACAACTGAGGGTGGTGGCGGCAAGATCAATGAGAACAAGCTTCTCTTGAAGAAGAACAGGTAAGTAAAGATTCAAGTTTTTATTTTTTAATTTATTTTTCCTTTGCTTTTCATATTGGGCATGCTTGGGCTCTTTGATTATGGGCTCTTTGATGATATTACTTTTAATGATTAGTTGATAAGTTCTAAGTGATATATATGCGCGTAAATTAATTTTTTTTTATGAAAAATAATTCCCTTGTGGTCTTTGCTATGCAATATGATCTTCCGGTTGTGTTTATGAATTCGTGCTATGACAGACACTATTCAAGAACAAATACTATTATGAATTTTACCACATAAGGTTGTGAGTGTTACTTGTCAGTGCCTATAATTCAATAATACTTTATTTTATCAACCATGTTGCAGATTTGCAAATGTAACTCCTAGAGAGGGAGCAATTTCTAAGTTGTGGGAAGAATTGGAGTTATGACCCCTACTTCTTTCTTCTCTCGTTTCTATTAGGATATTGTGATTTTACATATGCGCTTGTAATGTCTCTAACATCCAACACACCAACTAATTATATACCACAATAATTTCTAGTTAGTAGTTACTAGTCGAAGTTTTCGTTTAAGTTTTATATTATTACAAGTGTCTAGAATCTTGCCCCCTTCTTTCTTTTTGTTCAAAAGTTTGTTGTTGTCCTGCTCCTTGAGTAGCTTGGCAGTACCTTTAAGATGACAGGGTAGAAACTTTTGTGGTATTTAGGCTATGCCTTTATCAAAGAACAATATGTAAATTGGTCTTAACTCAAAATGATATTCATGAACGGCATTGCTTTGCTCAATATTTGCATTTGATTGCTTTTGTTTGATGCAGGAAGTGTGGCAACCTAGATTTTTACTAGCTTGGTGAACATGAACATACACCTAAAGACTTTAGAGTTGTTGTAAAGACAAGAGAGTGAAGTCTCTACATTGAAGAAGAAGTAGAAATACTTTATCTGTGTTGTGAACATATTTGTGAGGTCTACGAAGACATTTGAAGGAAATGAAATACTGTGTAATGTGATGCCATAAATTATGTAATGTTATGGCCTTTTTTAGGAGTATATTGGAGGCAAGTTTTGATATGTGATGAAATATTGATTGTCATTATTATTATGTATGGAACAAAATATCAGTAATGAAATATTTTCTTTCTTAATTTGATGGATTCAATTTAGTGAATGGTTACACTTGCAATATTGCTTTAACTGAATGCATGGTGTCAAATTGAGTTCGTGCGCACTTGTTCCCATACAACCTCACAACATAACCCAAATTCATGCTCATTGTTGCCAATTTGCTATTGTTTTACATTGATTAAAATAGAATAATGATGCCAAAACAAGTTTCATATGCATATATACATGCTGCTGTCAAATACCAAGTTGCTGTCATTTAGACTATGTGTTGTCTTACATTGATTAAAACATAACGATGCTGTCAAAACCGAATGATGTCTTACATTGTCATACATTGATTAAAACAAAATGATGGTTGAATGACTAAATTAATCATATTTGAATTGTTGTTGTAGGCAGAGGTTGCCAAATCCTTCATGCTGATTAAACATTGTTGATTCACCTACTAGGAATTGATAGGACATTGATGAAGTTGTTATAGAAGTTTGACCTTCACCTAATAAGAAAGAGGAAGAAGGAAGAAAGAAGAGCAATGTAGATGTTAGAATAGGGTCATTAAAAGTTGTAATACAATATATTTGATATAGTATAGAGTGTATTAGAAAAGGACAGTTGTATTTGGCGTCTTGATGTAGTATACACATTAATTTTAATAAAAGTGATATTTTCCCCTTAAATTGTGCACATTCCTATCTTTCTTTCTTTTTTTGTACCTAACAAAAAAATTTCATCTTCTAATGCTTCCAATGATGGAGTTGAACAATCTAAGGGAGCCTATAAATAAAAAAACAAAAGTATGCATATTATTAATATGAAAAAGTATTAACATAGATATTAACAGAACAAATCACAATGTGAATATACTTTTAGATAAAAAAAACTCACCATCAACATACTAGTAAATAATTGCACTTGAGGTAATGCTTGCAATGTTGTAGTTGCAGAACATGAAATTCAAGCATCTAATTTCTCACTTCTTACCTTGGCTAGGGACCTACTTTTCTTTCCCAAATGATCAAGCCAAGGCTTAAATCTCTTCTTTCTCTTTGTTCCATATCTCTTTTTAATGCCCTTGGGTAGTTTATCTTTTAACCCATCCATCTTCTTGTTTTCTTGGTTGCCACCTTTTTCTTTACTTCTATTTTCTTCCTTGTGCTCATCATCATTTGAATTCCTTAGCCTTGAATGAAAGTATCTTGCTTTTTTATGAAGTTCTATTATAGAGTTGTGGACAAAGGCAGAAGTCTCTGGACAATTAGACATTTTAGCTGCTAATGCTATCATCATATATTCATATGACATAATTGTCGATATGTTTGTGTGCTCCAAAGCTTAGGATCCACTTGTATTTCACTTCCTTTAATATCATATATTACACCATCTCTAGCATCTTTGGTTCATCTTTTCAAAATTTTTCTGGAAGTTTCCTCACTTTATTTGCCTAGTATATTTTTAAAGCATGACAACACAATATCCCAATAGATTCAAAATGCCTACAACTACACCATACAGAATAATCCTTTGGATCAAATGTCAATGTCCACTTTTTTTCTTCATTAACCATGGTCCCAGTATATATGAACAATGGACCTTTCTCATCTTGAGTGGAAATACATGTGGCAAAAAAGAGATCAAGCTACTCTTGGAACAACTCTAACATTGAGGCAGTGTAAATCTCAGCAACTTTACATAAGATAGGTGAACTTTGGACTATCAATCTTGAATTTTTCTCCCTTGCTTCATACTCACATTTCATCTCATTATACCTCTTATCTCCAACAATCTGCTCAAGATTTTTGAAGAATTCTCCAATACTAACACTTGGGTTTGTAATACTTTTGATATTTACATTAACACTTTCACTTATTTGTGTGCTATGCATACCAAGAGTTGTATAGTTCTTCATATAACTCCATGTCCATTTCGCTTTGATTTCATATATGGACATCAACCATGAGTTGTCCTCCAAATTGAATGATGATATTAAAGAAGCCCATGTTTCTTCAAATTTTGACTTGTCATCAATAGCAAACACGCACTTATTGAAGTCATGCAAAAAATGTGAACCACCCTTCATTTTATTTCCTAGGTGTTTTATTCCATTTTGTTCAATATACCATATGCATAATGTATGCTTCACTTCAGGAATAACTTCACGTATTGCTCTTGCCATTGCTTGATCTTGGTCAGTAAAAATTGTTGCAGGTTTCTTTTGCTTGTTTGCTTTCAAGAAAGTTTCCAACAACCATTTGATTGATTTTTTAGTTTCATCGTATAACAAAGCTATACCAAAAATTACAATTCCTCTATAATGATTGAGTCCTGAAAATATTGCAAGAGGCCTATGATTATTGTTTGTGCAGTATGTGGTGTCCAATGAAATTACATCTCCAAAATAAGCATAATCTACAAGCATTCGAGCGTCTGGCCAAAAAATATTTGTAATTGATCTTCCATATCAAGCTGGTATGAATGGTAAAATGAAGGGTTCTTTGTAATCTATTCTTCAAAATAATTCAATAAGCATCGAACTTCCCCATCCACCAAACTTCTTTGTCGTTTAGTCACCAAATAATTTTTCATATCCACTCGAGTGAAACCAAGATTAGCTCGCCCACCTGCTTGTTTACTCATAAGGTTAAAAGTTGGTTTTTGTTGAAGTCCAGCATCCCTGGCCAAATCAATCTCATCTGCCTGTGCCTTACTTATTTTCCTTTGAGACCTCATCATATGCACTGTTTCTTGAAGATATAATGGGTGGTAATGCTTTTCTATAAAGTTGGTAATCTTGAATTTACCTTCCACTAATTTAACTCTCATTCCAGCCTGACAATTGGTCCTAATCTTAAAACGATGGTTGGTGGCTGGGGTGCACCTTTTATCTGGTCTTTGTTTACCTTCTTTTGAATATGCATATCTATAGCTAATAATTTTTTTTTTATATTTGTTACTCTATGTCAACCCATTTTTCCTTGCACTAAAACCTACTTTGCAAGCATATTCATTCCAAAATCTCTGTGCCTCCTCTAGATCATTAAATTCTTTCCTAACATAGGAGCCAAATGAGCTTCCATACATTGAAACCTGAACAAGTAAATTTATGCAGCACATAACAAAATCTTACTAGAAAATGAGAAATTACAAAATCATTCTGGGATTCAATAGAAAATGACTACGCAATGGATAACTATAAAACAATAAACGCTAAGACATTGTATGACAAAAAACAATGAAAAGCTTTCTTCAACATTATCTAGAAACATTCCTGATGCAACCTTTTGTACAAAAAAATGACCTTGGCTATGAAAACAAAATCTCAAAGATGCCATCTTTTATAAAAAAAACAGTTACTTTTATCTTACCCTGCCTCTTAAACTGAAGATGATGCTTTTATTTTTCCTTATTTTCTCTCCCATCAAAAGCAAGAATGACATTATATATGAATAAAAAAATCTAAAAGATACCATCTTTTATTAAAAAAAAATTATATATTTTTATCTTACCTTGCCTCTTACAATGAAGATGGCAATGGTTGAACCCCTCTCCTCAAGAATGGATGCTTCTTCACTTGGATGACCTCCAAAAAGAAAAGCAGAGCCTTGCTGATTGCAGAAGCAGTGTAATGGAATAGGAAGTTACCATCAAACCAATACATCTAACCATATCTATATAAGATGTCAATGAAGCAAATTTCCCTTGTGAAACAGCTTTCCCGCCACACTCAGCTATATGAAAAGTCAAAGAATTTCTAGTTTTGGCTTTAAAGTATAAGATAAATATGGGTGGCTAGGATTAAAATGGGATGGATGGTTCATATGAAATTTTAAATAACTCATGACATGTCACTTTGTAAGTGCTTCGATGGACTTAATGGCTGGGATGAAAAGATACTAAGAGATGAGGAGAAATGGGCTACCGAGAGAATCTGATCCCGAGGTACTCCAAAGTACCTCCCTTTTGATAATCTTTAATGCCAAGGTCTTCCAAATTCTTGGCTTTTTTTAACCGTATTCTAATTGATTAAATGCATTTTTCTTTTTTACTCTCAAGAAGAATATTCTAGAAAAAGCTTCTAAAGCATTTCTCAATTAGTCCTTCATTTTTTCATTTTTCATAATTTTTTCAATTTTTTTCTCTTAATTAATACAAAAGTCACTTATGCAAAAGTCAAATCAAACATCATTCACTTTTACATAAGTTACTTTAAGTTACTTATCTAATCACTAATCCAAACACTCATCATTTTACCCAATATAACTTTTTTCCAATCTTAAGATTCCATAAGTTTAAGTAAAAATAAGTTACTTATCTAATCGTTAAAACAAACACACCCAATTGCTGTTCCAAACACACACACATTGAGTAAAATGATTAATGTTTGGATTGGTGATTGGAAAAGTACTTTTGTGAAAGTCAAAAGGTGTTTGATTTGGCTTTTGCATAAGTGACTTTTGTGATATTTAAGAGAAAAAATGTTAAAAATTATGAAAAGTGAAAAAATTAACTTTGAAAATTTGGCAAGGGTAAAATACATAATAAAATTACAATAAAAATGTGAATAAATCATATCAAAGGTCCTATACAATTGATCTCTTATGGTGTCATGAATATGATTCATTTTTCCACAAATATAATAAATATTGCGCGTGTCTAGTACAAATTTATTTTTCCAATAAAAGCAAACCAAATGGACCAAAAGATCAAGCATGGATCAGATATAAAACACAATTCTAACGGCAGTAGCGCATAATGAACAAAATGAACACGACAACTGATGGCTCATACTTTAGATCCTTGCATTCTAATGGCAGCAGAGCATAACAAACAAAATGAACAAGACAACCATCGGCAGCAAAGCAAAGATCCTTGCATTCTAAACCAATGATGTGTGCCTGGTTTGATAGATTTTGTGGTATGGTTAAGAAGTTTGGATTGGGCCAAAGCAAGTGTGATCACTCTGTGTTTTACTAGCAGTCCAATGTGGGCATACTTCTTTTGATAGTGTACGTCGATGATATTGTGATTACTAGGATTAACACCTCTGGAATTTCAAAACTTTAAGTCTTTCTTAACTTCCACTTCCAGACAAAAGACTTGAGACCATTAAAGTACTTTCTAGGTATTGAGGTTATGAGAAGCAAGAAGGCATCCTCCTGACTCAAAGAAAGTATGTTATCGATCTCTTGAAGTAGACTGGGAAGCTTGGAGCTGTACCAAGTAGCATTCCCATGATTCTGAATCCATTCCTGGATCTTAATGATAGCATGTTGTTGAGCTCCCTAATGACTTGAAGGAGAAGATTGATTTAGAGAAACTTAAGCCATTTGCATTTCCTGAAAGATATAATAGACTAATCAGAAAGGTGAATTATTAACTTGTCTGATATAACCTTTACGGTAAGTGTACTAAGTCAATTCTTGACATCACTAACAGTGGCACAATGGAAGGCCTTAGAGCATATTTTACATTATTTGAAAGGTTCCCCAGGTTGTGGAATTCTCTATACAAATTATGGGTACACTAAAGTCAAGTGCTTCTATGATGCGGATCATACATGCTCAAAGGCCACAAGGCGGTCCACTACAGGTTATTGTGTGTTTGTTGGAGGAAACCTAATATCTTGGAAAATTAAGAAGCAAGGTGTTGTATCAAAATCTAGTGCAGAAGCATAATACAGAATCATGTCCCAATTAGTACAAGAAATTGTGTGGGTCTTTCAGCTCATAAAAGAGATTAGCATTGCCATAACATTGTCTACGAAGCAATGGTGTGACGATAAGGTGGTAAAACATATTGAAATTGAACTCTGTGTTTCCTGAGCATACAAAACATAATGAAATCGATTGTCATTTTATTCATGATAAGATCAAAGAGAACGTTGTATCTACAGGGTATGTACGATGTAACGACCAACTGGCAGACCTTATGACGAAAGCCTTAAATAGGACACAGATTGAGTATATTTATAACAAGTTGGGCATGATTAATATATATGCTCCAACTTGAGGGGTAGTGTTAGAATCATATGCCACAAAATCAGGGATTGTATATCAAAATTAGTAGGTAATCATATTGTAATGTATCATGGCATTAATTAGGAAGATACACTCTTATATATATAAATAGGCTCACTTATACATGTTTTGAACTAAGGAATTCAGATTTACAATTTCCCTATATGTTTATTGCTTTACAATAATCAAGATAACAATCGGAGTTCTTCTGAGCATAATGGTGAAAATTCAGATGATGACATCCAGATTCTTCCTAATGGTGAGGAGCTTAATGGGTCCTTATTTACTAATTCAGATCCTCCACATGTCACTCAGATGGGGCCTATAGATGGTGAAAACATGCCTTCTAATGTACAATTGTTACCACATGTAATAACGACAGGTGGCGATAAAGAAGCTTACTCAACTAGCTATTATTTGGGTTCACTTACTCGAGAAGGAACTTCTTCTAGTGTCATGGCACGGGACAAACATTCTCAATTGACACTTGGCAATCACATTCCTCCACAGCAGTCAGTTGGCTTTTGCCCTTCTATTCTTTGTCCTCGTTTGAGGAAAAGGGAACTTGATAGTGTTTTGGTATCTTTGGGTTTTTTCTCTGCAAATATAGATCAAGATTGTTCAATGCGCCCTCGATTGGTTGGTGGTGGGTCCTCATCTATTCCTAATTCCATTCGAAACAATGTTAATAAAGATATTGGGCTTCAAGTTACTCAGTTCAACGTCTTAAAAGGTTAGTATGTAATTATAAACCTTATATGGTTTTTCTCATGGAGACTAAACAACCTTTAAATACGGTATCTTCTCTTTTGGCTACTTTTGGGTTTGCTTTGCTGGGAGGTTGTGATCCTGTTTGTAGGAGTGGAGGGTTGTTTTTTGGTTGCAATATAGTGGGTTAGGTGTCTGTAATACAATATACTCCTCACTGGATCCATCTAATTGTGAATACTACTAATGCTGGTTTTTACTATTTGTCATGTGTTTATGGTTTCCCTTCTCTTTCTGATCGAGGTAAATTATGGGAATGGCTATTAGAATTGGGAATCGGGCTGACTGATAACTCTCCATATTTTGTACATTTAAAGAATATTTTGAAAATAATTGGAGAGTTATCAATACAATTTTGAGAGATTCAATGACATTTTCTTATGAAAAGATCAAATCAAAGTGGTGAATTATTTGTGGGACTTAGATTGTAAATATTTAGGATAAAAATAATTAATTTTAATAAGATAAAGTTTCTTATTAAAAAAAAAGAAGTTGTTTTGACTTTATTGTCTATTCTATTATTTTTATTTTCTTCTCTTGATTGTATAACAGGTGCTGTGGTTTCTATTTTATGGATGAGTAGAAGTTGTGAAGCAATTTCCTAATGTAAGAGGAGAATACGTGGGCCACATGGAAGAATCTTTTAACCAATTGGAATTTGCTAACAAAGGTAATGGGCCGATGCTTGACTGAAGCAATTGGAAAGACAAAAAAACCATTAAGCTCAAAAGAAAAGAAAGAAAAAGGGAGCCACGAGATTGACAGAAGGGCGGACCACTGACATCGTTTAGACTTGGGAGGAGGAGCTGCACAGAAGAGCAATAGAGGAGCGAAAAAAAACTGAAAACCTAAAGAAAAAGCTAAAGGTAGCCGCACATGAAGGGGGCCAAGATATGCATAGAGGGAAGAGAGCGAAGGAGCGACAAGCTACGAAAAAGAAAAGAGAGGAATGAAGAAACATAGGACAGCCGCTATAGGAATTGAGAAAGGGGCGGAGAAGCAGAGCAGCGAATGAAAAAGAGAAAGAGAGCATGAAGAGAAGGGAGCTTGATCATCTGTCGAGGACCAGAGGATAGGAATATAGATAACCATCACCTTGCTGAAGTAAAGAAAGAGAGCAGCGGACATGAAGGGGAGATGAAGCACAGCCACAATTGGAGAAAAGAAAGAAACAGCCGCAATATTTGACTTGGAGATTGTCATCCTCTTCGTGAGCGAGAGAGCAGCGGCTGGGGAAGGGAAATAGAAAAAAGTAGCCGCATAGTGAAAGAAAAGGAGCTGCAAGACTTGACTAAGGATGGATAATTGATATTCATCATCTATTGAAAGGAGGCGCTGGACTAAAGACACGGAGAGAGACAGCCGTAGTTCATCAATCATCATCTTCAACATTCAAAAACCAGAGAGCCGAGCGGCAGTGAGAGAGGTTGAAGGTTGGACTGTGGATGTTTGGAGCTAAATCAGAGAACCAATTTGGTGGGAAGCAAGGACAATGGCTGGAGCTTGGAGCACTGTTAGGGAATTTTCGCAATTCAAATTTGGATTAGCTTCAGTTTTATTTTCCTTTTTCCTCTGATTTTCATGGTTCTGAACTTAATTTAATTATTGCTGAGATGATGATTCTGATTAAAGCGATGTGTAGCTAATTGTTTTTGAACCTAGAGTAGTTATGAACTAATTTAAGGATTTGAGCATGTATGAACTAATTAATTGTGCTTAGTGCTATTTTTGTTTACTTAATCGTGTATTATTTTGTCTACTTTGTGCTTGATCACTACTAAGTATGAAATTGGGAAATTTAGATTAGCCTTGGAAGAGTGATCTTAATTGGGCCATAATATTAAGTAATGTGGGATTAGAATTTATTTTAATTTGCCAATAGGATAGGAATATACCTATTGGACCCATATAATCATATTAGAGTGAATTTGAACATTTATTGCCTCTTGAGTAAATTAGTTAGGAATAACAATTTTAACTTGAGAAAGGAGTATAAGTGATTGGAAGATACTTATATTCATTTAAACTCTAGATTAACAATTTAACATTAAGTACTTTTAATTGGGTAAATACATGCTCTAAAACTTAAAGAATGGATTAGCCACTCTAGGTTGTTTTTATCAATTGAAGTCTTTAAATCATTGGATTTGTTTCTTTTGCATTTGTTTAATTTGTCTTTCAATCTCTTCCTTTGATTTGCTCTACTTAAATGAAAATAGGAATTTTAATGCTTAATTATCGATTATCTTGAATCTTTGTGGGATGACCTTGATTTGCTATTTACTATTTCTACGGTCCGTACACTTGCGGTGCTTATTTAAAATTTAGTAGCATCAAGTTTTTGGCACCATTGCCGGGGATTCAAGGCAATTGGTGGTTAGAATTAGAAATCCTTTAGTTGTTTTAGCTTGAGCAATTTTATTTTATTTTTGTTCGTTCTTTGTGTTAGTGTGATACTCTTGAGATCTACTTTGTCTTTCAGGTACTTTAGTATATGCCCCGCAGATCCAAAGCACCTAAGACACCACAGAAAACAAGGAGCATCCAAGAACTTTTGGAAGCTACACAACCTCATACTCAACCAAAGGAAGGTGTATACACTGAGACTATAGTAATGGCTGAGGATGAAAATGATCGTTTGGGTGTCAATGATTTCTTGGGAAGACAATCTCATGGGTATCAATCAGGAATCAGAGTGCCTGAATTTCAAGCAAACAACTTTGAGATTAAGCAAACTATGCTGACGATGCTTGAACTACATGGTTAGTATACCAGAAATGATTTAGAAGATCCAAATCAGCACTTGATTCAATTCCTTGATGTTTGTGACTCATTCAAGCAAAATGGAGTTCCTAATTATGTGATTCGCCTTAGGCTTTTTCCTTATTCTTTACAAGGAAAAGCTAAAGAGTGGCTCAACAATTTAGAAGAGGGTAGTGTTACTTCTTTGGCTGAATTAGAGGAAAAGTTTAGATCAAGATTCTTTCCTTATAACAAGATGGCGTATGCTAGAGTTGCTCTAAGTAATTTTTGCCAATAGTTTGGGGAACACCTATATGAAGCTTGGGAGAGGTTCAAGTTGCTGGTTAGACAGAGTCCTGGACATAATTTTGAGAAATGGGTCTTACTTCAAATCTTCAGTACCCAATTGACTCCCGAATCTTGATCAGAATTGAATGTTGTGACTAATGGAGGAATTACAAAGCAACCGGTGAATTATGTTTGGGGATGCTTAGATGACTTATCAGCTGATTTTATTCAGAATAATAATGACAGAAGATCTGTGAAATCTACTAAAAGAGTTAATAAGGACACTTCATCACAATTGGTGGGAATGTTAAATGCTCTCAACAAGAGGTTTGATAATCTTGAAACTCAAGTACACCGATCCAATAGTAGACACATGGGAGTTAATGCTATTTTTGCTCCTTGTGATTATTGTGGAAATGGAAATGCTACTGGACAATGCCTTATAGCTCAACAGATAAAACCAGTCAATTATGCTGGAAACTACCGTGGCAATAATCAGAGTAATCCATACTCCAATACTTATAATTCTGGGTGCATGGCGTAAAAATCCTAATCTCTCTTGGAAATATGGTACAACTCTTAATAAAGCATCCACTTCTAATATAAAGCCAATGGCACCTCCTGGTTTTTATCACTTGGAAAAGGAAGTTAAGCCTATTCAAGAGCCCAAACCTGATCTTGAGGCAATGATATCTCAACTTGTTAGTTTTCAGCTAAAGAGTTCTCAAGATTAAGCTGCTGCTAATGCAACATTTAGTTCATCTATCAAGAATCTTGAGGTTCAAGTGGGACAACTTGCAACTAATGTGAATGCATTACAAAAAAGAGAATTGCCAAGTAATACTGTGACTAATCTTTGTAGAGATGGACAAGAGTAATGTAAAGCTCTCATATTAAGAAGTAGTAAAGAGTTACCTGAGATTCCTCATTCGGTGAAGAAACCTTTAGCTTCTAATGGCGATGCAAATCTTGAAGCTGTTATAGAGAATGACGAAAAGCCTACTCAGAAGGTACATGGAAAGGTCAAGGAAGCAAAAGTTGATAATAAGTCTAAGAAAAGTGAAGTGAAGAAGAAGGCTACTAATGAGAATCTTAAATGGGTGCCACCTTTGCCATTTCCTCAAAGATTCTAGAAGAAAGCTTTATATCAGCAATACAAGAAGTTCTTGGGAATTTTCAAGCAACTCCACATCAATCTCCCTTTCCTTGAAGCTTTAGAGCAGATGCCTCAATATGTTAAGTTTCTAAAGGAGATGTTCAGTAAGAAGAGGAGGTTTGGTGATTATGAAACAATACCTCTCACTGAAGAATATAGTGCTATTATTCTCAACAAGTTGCCACCTAAATAGAAAGATCCTGGTAGTTTTTCTATACCTTGCATAATTGGAGAAACATTTCAAGGTGGAGCATTATGTAATCTAGGCTCAAGTATCAATTTGATGCCACTATCTGTGTTTCGAAAATTACAACTTGGTGAAGCTCATCCAACCTCTGTGACACTTCAGTTAGCTGATCGAAGTTTAGCTTATCCTAAGGGAATCATTGAAGATGTTTTAGTTAAAGTTGACAAGTTTATCTTCCCAGCTGATTTCATTGTGTTAGATTGTGATGAGGATAGTACTCTCCCACTCATTGTAGGAAGACCCTTCCTAGCTACAGCTCAAACTTTGATTGATGTTGAAAAAAGGGAGATCAAGTTAAGAGTGAATGACAAAAAGGTTATTTTTAACATGAACAAGGCATTGAAGTATCCTAGGGACACTTCTGATTACTTCAGGGTTGATATATTAGATGAGGTCATTCAAGAGACTTTGGAGTCCTATGCTATAAAAGAACCTTTAGAAGCTGTGTTACTTGGGCATGATGATGTTGAAGAAGGGAATCTAGTTGAATGCAAAAGGTTACTTGAAGCTTCTTCTCCTTACAATAATCGATCAAGGCAGTTTGAGTTGTTGGAGATGGAATCAAGGCAAACTTCTTTAAAGCCTTCTATTGAACAAGCACCAATTATGGAGCTTAAGCCCTTACCTTCACATCTTGAATATGCATACTTGGGTGAAAAAGACACTTCCTATTATCATATCTTCTTCCTTATCTGAAGATCAAAGAAAAAGGTTGCTGAAAGTCCTTGGGGATCATAAAAGGGCTTTGGGTTGGACAATAGCCGACATCAAAGGTATAAGCCCTTCAATTGTAATGCATAAGATACTTTTGGAAGATGATCATAAGAAGTCTATTCAGAATCAGAGAAGATTGAATCCTATGATGAAGGAAATGGTCAAGAAGGAAGTGATTAAGTGGTTAGATGCTGGAATTATTTATCCCATTTCAAATAACTCATGGGTTAGTCCAGTACAATGTGTTCCTAAGAAAGGAGGAATGACCATTATTGCTAATGAGCACGATGAGCTCATTCCTACTCGTATAGTTACTAGTTGGAGAGTGTGTATGGATTACAGAAAGTTGAATGAAGTAACACGGAAGGATCATTTCCTACTCCCTTTCATTGACTAGATGATAGACCGGTTAGCTGGCAAAGAATTCTTTTATTTCTTGGATGGGTATTTTGGATACAATCAAATTGTTGTTGCTCCTAAAGACTAAGAAAAGACAACATTCACATGTCCTTATAGCACCTTTGCCTTCTGAAGAATGCCATTTGGTTTGTGCAATACTCCTGCTACTTTCTAAAGATGTATGATGAGCATATTCCCTTATATGATAGAAGAGATAATGGAAGTATTCATGGATGACTTCTCGGTCTTTGGTGAATCATTTGAGGAGTGTTTGATACATCTAGATAAGGTGTTGAGGAGATGTGAGGGACAAATCTGGTTCTTAATTGGGAAAAGTGTCATTTCATGGTGATCGAAGGGATAGTTCTTGGTCACAAGGTTTCAAAAGAGGGCTTAGAAGTTGATAGAGCAAAGACTTTTGTGATTGAGCAACTTCCTCCTCCTTCTAATGTCAAAGCTGTAAGAAGTTTCTTGGGTCATGCTGGATTATCGCCAGTTCATTAAAGACTTTTCCAAGATTTCAAAGCCTCTTTTACAATTACTTGAGAAAGATACTCCTTTCCATTTCAATGAGGAGTACATGAAAGCTTTTGAAGAATTGAAGATTAGATTGATTTCAACTCCTATTATTGTGGCTCCTGATTGGTCATTACCTTTTGAAGTGATGTGTGATGCAAGTGACTATGCTGTGGGAGCTATGTTAGGGCAGAGGCCTGCCAAGATCTTCCATCCCATCTACTATGCAAGTAAGACACTAGTTGCAGCTCAGGTAAATTACTCAACTACTGAAAAACAAATGCTTGCTATTGTGTTTGCTTTTGAAAAGTTTAGAGTTTACTTAATGGGTGATAAGATCTTAGTCCACACTGATCATGCTGCTATCAAATATTTGTTAGGGAAAAAAGAGTCCAAACCTAGATTGATAAGATGGGTTTTGTTGTTACAGGAATTTGATGTGCATATAGTTGATAGGAAAGGAACTGAAAATTAAGTTGCTGATCATTTGTCTAGGATTATGAACTCTTCTGATTATGTGAATGACTTGTTGGCTAATGAATATTTCCCTGATGAACAGTTGTTTACTATTAATAGTTATGATTTGCCATGGTATGCTAATATTGTGAATTATCTTGTGTGTGATGTGTTACTTCCTGATTTGACTTTCTATCAAAGAAAGAAATTTTTTCATGATGTTGATTACTATATATGGGAAGAACCATTTCTTTTCAAGAGATATGCTGATCTGATTATTAGAAAGTGTGTGGTTGAGGTTGAACAAGAGGCAATTTTGACTGATTGTCATGCATCTGCATATGGGGGACATTATGGGGGGGCAAAGGACTGTATCTAAAGTGCTTGATTCTGGTTTTTATTGGCCTTCTTTGTTTAAAGATGCTCACCAGTTTGTTTCCAAGTGTGATAGATGTCAAAGAATAGGTAACATCTCCAAGAGACATGAGATGCCACAATCCGGGATCTTAGAGGTGGAGTTATTTGATGTTTGGGGGATGGATTTCATGGGTCCTTTTCCATCTTCAAGAGGAAATCAATATATTCTTGTTGCAGTGGAGTATGTGAGCAAATGGGTTGAAGCTATTGCTTGCTAAGCGAATGATGCCAATACTGTGATCCATTTCTTGAAGAAGTATATTTTCACTAGATTTGGTACTCCTAGAGCAATCATTACGATGAGGGAACTCATTTAAACAACAAGAATTTCAAGGCTCTTTTGGCAAAATATGAAGTGCACCACCGGATGTCACTTGCATATCACCCTCAAACTAATGGCTTATGTGAGTTGGCTAATAGGGAGATTAAGAGGATCCTTGAGAAGACTGTAGGTCCAACTAGAAAAGTTTGGTCTGATAAGCTTGATGATGCTTTGTGGGCATACAGGACTGCTTTCCAAACTCCAATTGGTATGTCACCTTATCAGTTGGTTTTTGGGAAAGTATGTCATTTGCCACTTGAGTTGGAGTATAAGGCATGGTGGGCAATCAAGAAGTTGAATATGGACCACAAAGAAGCTGGAGCTAAAAGGTTATTGCAACTGAATGAGTTGGAAGAATTGTGACTTCAAGCATATGAGAGTTCAAGATTATACAAAGAAAGGACAAAGAAATGGCATGACAAGCATATCAAGCACAATTTTGAGTCAAGGCAATTGGTTCTTATCTTTAACTCAAAGTTCAAGTTGTTTCCTGGAAAGCTTAGATCTAGATGGTCTGGTCCTTTTAGAGTGGTTTCTATGTCATCAAAAGGTGTAGTTGAAGTTAAAAATGAGAGTATAGGAAATTGCTTTAAAGTGAATTGCCAAAGACTGAAGCACTATTATGGTGGTGAGGTGGACCGGCAAGCAATAGTTCATCACTTGTCACAACCTCCTTGAGTTTTTGACATAGTGTGACTGAGGACTATAAACTCAGCGCTGCTTGGAAGGCAACCCAAGGTTTGATTTGATGTTTTGTTTTGATTTTATAGGACTTTTGTAGCCCCTAATGATGTATTCCATTTTGGTAACCACAATCAAGAGCATTCAAGAGCACAAGACAAGGATTGAGAGGGGAGTTTTCTTCTACTTTTCCTTGCTTTGTTTAATTGATAGTTGATAACATGTTCTGGATTTGAGTGCTGGATATAGTTTATCTTTGCATGTGATTGATATTTGTTATTAACTATTGAGTTGAGTGATGGCACTTTGTGCTCAATTGGTGAAAATTTGATATCTTTGAAGCTTTTGCTATCCCTACACTTGGATTTAGTTATGTCTTCATTTCTATTACTTAGGGTTACTTGTTCACATTGAGGACAATGTAACATTTAAGTGTGGGGGTGGAGGGTACTATTGATTTTGTATGATTTGTCCTCGATTTTGAAAAAATTTCTTTGATTTTGCACATAAATAGAAAAATTTTGACAAATTTTGAAAACAAATTTTACTTTTCATGGAAGCTAGGATTTTACTTGTGAACATTGGCAAAGTTGGTTTGATTTGAATTTGAAAAGGATTGAGTTTAATTAGAATTTGGTTCTATCTTCTTGGAATGTTAGTAGATAGGCAAAGAATTTGGTTTGGATGATTGACTTTAGGATGTCAAATACCGGTGAGAAACTTGAGCCTAAATATTCATTTCTTTCAAGAGGGAGTACATTTATTGTGATTTCATCTCTAGAACTTGTCTTGAATCTCTTTTGAAACTTGAAATCCCTTTGCATGCACCAAGATGATTTAGGTATTCATTTCATACCTAGTTTGGCCAAATGTCCATCATTTTTACATGAAAATCCTTTGCTTTACCCCATTTGAGCCTTACTTTGTTTTTAAAAGAAAATTGTATAGAGTAAATAGCCCTTTGTTTGAGAAATGCAATTTTTATATCTTTTCTTTCCCATTCATTTGCTACTTTAGTTAGTGCTAAGTAAAAAATTTTTGAAAAGAGTGAAGGGAGTAGAAAGTCAATGATATATGAGTTGTGTAGATAGAAAAAAAAAATGAAATAGAAAGAAAAGAAAGAAAGAAAGAAAAAAATAATAATAGAAAAAAAATAGAAATGAAAAAAAAAATTGTTGAGTTCAATTTAATAAATATTGTTATTAATGTAAGTGAGTTTGTTTTCTTTAAGTTGATACTCCTTCATTTTTCATGAATTTCATTAAGTTACTTGGCACTAATTAGAGTACACTTCTATACTATTTGACCATTTTCATTTCATTATCCTACCTTATTCATTACAACCTTTAGAAAAGTCCTTTTGATTTGTGTGAGCAAGGGGATAAGGTAGTAGAGATGGAGATAATAAACAAGCTTATGGTAGATGGGTTGCAATAAATGGAAGAGAATGAAACACAAGCCCTTTAATTATCTTGAGAGAAGAGTGCAAACACTTCACTTATGAGGAACATTCTATTGTCATTTGTCTTGGCTAAATTACTTGCATTTTTAGAAGGTGGAAAATAATTTTAACAAAGCATAATTCTTGAAGGTTTGAATTGATTCCAAGTTTGTGGTGTTTGATTTAGGATCTTGCTTCCATAATTTTATTTGATTATTTTGAAATTTAAAATCTTGAGGACAGGATTTGATGCAAGTGTGGGGGTGTGATAACTCTCCATATTTTGTACATTTAAAGAATATTTTAAAGATAATTGGAGAGTTATCAATACAATTTTAGAAAATTCAATGAGATTTTCTTATAAAAAGATCAAATCAAAGTGGTGAATTATTTGTGGGACTTAGATTGTAAATATTTAGGATAAAAATAATTAATTTTAATAAGATAAAGTTTCTAATTAAAAAAAAAAAAGAAGTTGTTTTGATTTTATTGTCTATTCTATTATTTTTATTTTCTTCTCTTGATTGTATAACTGGTGCTGTGGTTTCTACTTTATGGATGAGTAGAAGTTATGAATCAATTTCCTAATGTAAGAGGAGAATACGTGGGCCACATGGAAGGATTTTTTAACCAATTGGAATTTGCTAACAAAGGTAATGGGGCGATGCTTGACTGAAGCAATTGGAAAGACAAAAAAAAACATTAAGCCCAAAAGAAAAGAAAGAAAAAGGGAGCCATGGGATTGACAGAAGGGCGGACCGCTGACATCGTTTGGACTTGGGAGGAGGAGCTGCACAGAAGAGCAATATGGGAGCGAAAAAAAAAACTGAAAACCTAAAGAAAAAGCTAAAGGTAGCCGTACAGGAGGGGGGCCAAGATATGCATAGAGGGAAGAGAGCGAAAGAGCGACGAGCTATAGAAAAGAAAAGAGAGGAACGAAGAAACAAAGGACTAGCCCTATAAGGCCGACTCTTGACGGGCCTTTTTAGGCCCGGAGTAAAAAAATTGTTGTTTTTCAAAGCCCGGCCCGAAAGCACACGGCTCAAGACCAGCTTGCAGGGCCTAAAGCCATTTTCACAAGATTAAACAATTTTTTACTTTCTTTTCAGTTTTTTTTTTAAATTACCAAAATGAAATTCTTAATTTAAAACATAAATATTATCAAAATTAGAGTGCAAACAGTACGCATTATGCAATAAACAAATATAGTCATTAAGTCATAATCAAAGGTAAAATATTATCTACATACCACAATTATAAATAATTAAAGAGAAGACTTCACAAAATTAAAAATGCTTCTTATAAATATGTCTTGAAAAGTGTAAGTAGTTAATAAAATAAGTAACAAAAGGTATAAATAAAACAATCACCAGAAAATAAGCAAAAAAAAAAAAACAAAACAAAATTGGTAAGAACACTTATGAAATAAGAAATATCTTCTATAAGTTTTTAATTTGTAGGATTATTAATATAAGATATTCTTATGAAACTTAATTTTAAAAAGATAATAACAACTAAATATTTACAATATCATTAATAAAATAAAAAAATAAATAATATTATTATCATATAAATAATTTAAAATATATATATATATAGGGCCTTCACTTTTGAAATAAAAATCATTGGCTTGGCCAGTAAACGGGCCGGCCCAACAGGTTCAACCTGTATTCCCAATTCTAATGGCTATATCATACATATCATAGCATTTCTGCTCCTTGGGTAATCATTGGAAATGTCAATTAAATATTGTACTCCTCTGAAAAATCTATAGTAAGGTGGCGAGAATCAGGGATGCCCAATTATTTAAACAATTTCTGTCTGATACTAATCTAATTGATTTTCCTCCTAAAGGCTGCTGGTTCACTTGGTGTAATAAAAGACAAGATGAGGATGAAGTTTGGGAACGTTTAGATAGAGCGCTTTGTAATGGATTCAAACTTTTCCATACTCTGAACTTCAAGTTCTCCCTATTGTGGGTTCAAACCATGCCCCTTTATTATTTAACTTAACTAATGAGTTCGATTCTACAGTTAAACCTTTTCGTGCGGCAATCCATGGTTAATGCAGATTCTGTTGGTCTATCATTTATAGATTGGAATGTTTAAAGGAGAAACTTAAACTTTAGAATAAATGGAAGGTGGGCAAAATTGGTAATCATATAAACTTCTTAGAATCTGTCCTTGGTAATCCGCAGTCTCACGCACACTTAGTTGGGGCTGGTGAATGGGTTAATAAGATTAGAAGTCAGTTGGAATTTTGGTTGGAATGTGAGGAATCTTTAGGGTCACAAAAAGCTCGAATCAATAAAGCATTATTTGGTGACCGTAATACTTCCTATTTTCATAATGTGGTGAAGAAAAGACACATTGCTAATTTTATTTCTTGCCTTAGGGATCAGAATAATAATTAGGATTTTGGTCAACATTTTCTGTCTCAGTTGGCAATTAATCATTTTTCACAGAGGTTTTCTTTAGAGGAGAATTTTTCTATAAATGAGATTTTACTTCAGCTTCATGATGTGGTCCTTCCTGTGCTTATTGTTGATCACATTGAAAGTGTGTCTCAACAGTTAAGAATAGAGGAGGTTGATTGGGCTGTTAAGTCTATTAAGCCAGATGTTGCCCCTGGACCGGATGGATTTAATCCTAGATTTTATCCAACATATTGGAAACATTTGAGGGAAGATGTGTTCAATGTAGTTCAGCTATTTTTTGTCTTTTTCTCTCTGCATGAGGTTTTGAATCGAGCTTTTGTCACTTTAATTATGAAAGGCAAAGAGGCGCAACCTTTTAATGATTTTCGTCCAATCAACCTCTGTAATGTCTTATGTAAAATTATTACTGAAGTCATGTGCAACCGTTTTCAACCTATTCTGCAGCAACTTATGTCCCCTTTCCAGAATGCATTTATTAAAGGGAGACTTATTTCTGATAATATTATGGTGGTGAGTGAAGTGATGGAAAAATTGAAGACCTTCCGAAAGCAAAAAAAGGGTTGGTGTGTTATGAAAATTGACATTGAGAAGGCATATGATCACTTGCCATGGGAGTTTCTTCAAGCAGTTTTGCAGAGAATGAATTTTCCTTTGGCTTGGATACAAATGATAATGTCATGTGTTAGCTCAGCTCCCTACCAGGTTCTTATCAATGGGGTTCCTTCACAAGTTATTTCTCTTCAATGAGGCATACGACAAGGTGATCCTCTTTCTCCACATCTTTATATTTTATGTGCTAATATCTTGTCTACCTTGATATTACAGTCTCAACAAAGAGGTGTTTGTAAAGGTCTAAAACTGGCTCAGGGGTCATTGCCACTGTTGATGACACTCTCTTGTTTGTTCAAGCTGAGGAGTGGTCTATGCAATTAGCCAAACAAATTTTTGACTTATATGAACGTTTGGCAAGGCAAAAGGTTAATCGTTCCAAATTTGTTATAGTTTGTAGCTGTTAACTTCAGGAAATTCTTACTAGAATTTCATATTTCATACTGTTTCACTTCACTTTGGATGCATAAGTGGGCATTAGAAAGGATTAAAGTGATGAATTGTGTTTCTCTCATGCAATGCACAGCAAAATGAAATTGTGAAGGACATTACTCCCTAATTGCTATGAATGTCTAACCTTGTGTGAAAGTCCTTTGTGTGAACTGGTACAGATTAAGTCAGGGCTAACCCAGAGGAAGCTGTAGGCAGTGAAAAAGAGAGGAAGGAAGTTGAAGCTGACAACCAGTGAATGAAAGACCAGCTGGAAGATCAGAACAGAACAAAAGGAGCCCAGAGAGTGTTGGGCCGCGGCCCACCACATCTTGGGCCGCGGCCCAGGATGTCCAGAGGAGCACAGAAACTTTTGGGCCGCGGCCCACAACCTCTTGGGCCGCGGCCCACAAGCACCAACCTGAGGCCAGAGACTCTTGGGCCGCGACCCACCATCTCTTGGGCCGCGGCCCAAACCCAAAAATGAAGATTTGCGTTTTGACAGCTGAGATGATATAAAAGGCAAACCAAGGGTTTTGAAAGGGGGTTCCTACTTTTGGAAAGAGCGA
Organism: Inga oerstediana; assembly: GCA_963210345.1. Taxonomy (NCBI): domain Eukaryota; kingdom Viridiplantae; phylum Streptophyta; class Magnoliopsida; order Fabales; family Fabaceae; genus Inga; species Inga oerstediana. The sequence goes on along the minus strand of OY723406.1, from coordinate 67,676,154 downwards.
CAGAGGCGGCTAAGGAGGTTCGAAGAGCTGGGATTTGCTAGAAGCAAGGAGAATCAAGTGGGCTTGAGGATCATAAGAGATTTCATCTCAGATTTCTTGATACTTCTGTATTCTATCCCTTCTCCACTGTGATTCTGTTATGACTTCCTTAGTCCTTGTTATTTGTAATCAGCTGTTAAACATGTGTAGCTAGTTTCTCTCATTCTAGGATTGTTCGACAATTTTGTATGGATTAAACTCGAACCCTTCTTCCTCTTCATTAGATAATGGTATATATGTGTTAACTCTTCTCTGTTTTCACTGATATTCATGAATAGCTAGCACTATGAATAACATGTTCAAATGGATTAAGCTTGAGAGAGTTAATCTAATTGAAGAACGAGGGTAGAGTTATGCTAGACCTACAGTTTAAAGAGTTAAATGTATGGTTTGTTAATAACCTAGAGATATAGTCATTAACCTAGCATTGTCAAAGTGAGGGGGTTGTTTAATGATTATTTTCCCTTAAATGCTGCAAGAGATTGTGCATCTAATCGGAGAATATATGTTGGTTATGACTCGAGAGAGCTTACCCAATGACTATTGAACCTTAGGCTGACACATATAGATCCCATAAACATTAATGACGAGGAGGAAGTAGATTGAGTTTATGATATACAAAAGGAGAGAGCAATCCTAGATACACTCTACTTGATTAATTTCACAAGAAGCCCACTCTGTCAAGATTTTCATTAGCTGTTATCATTACATCTTTTATATCTGTTTTCCTCACACTCAACATTTTATCTGAGTCAACTTGATCAAACACATCAAGCCATTGTTCGACTAGTTGTTATTCAAATCCTCGTGGGAACGATCTTTACTTATCACTCTATTACTTGGCACGACCCGTGCACTTGCGGTAGCGAACAGTAGCCCTAAAGTTTCTAACCATCATAAGGCTTACTTGTCCTTAATCTTGGGATTTAAATATGCTGATAAGCTTGGAAAATAACTAGGCATTTTTGTTGATCTAGGTGAGAATTGTTCTCCACTTTACAATGAAGTCTTGGATAACAATGATCATAAATTGCAAATGTGGAAAGCTAAATTACTCTCCCAAGCAAGCAGAGTCACTATCATTAAATCAGTTATTTATTCTGTGTTAGTTAGCTATTATCATTTTCAAAGCTTCCCTCTTATGTAGCTCATGCCATAGATATGAGGATTGCTGATTTTTTCTTGGGGTTTCAAGGGGACAAAAATAGAATGCATTTAATGGCTTGGGATAATATATGTAAACCCAAAGAACTTGGTGGTCTGGGCATTAAGAACACTGAACACTTTAATAATGATCTCTTGGCAAAAAAATATTTTGCGGGTTCTTTTTTTTTTTTTCAGCTGATGCATCTTCTATAATTCACATGGTTCTTAAACCTAAATATGTGTCTCCTTTGGATGATGGTATCATTCTTCACAGAGCTGTGCAATCTAGATTATGGAGTGAAAGATATAATGTTGGATCAGTTGCATTGGTGTGTTGGTAATGGGTCTTACATCAACCTATTTAGCCACTTATCGGCCAATGCAATGTGAACGCCCACAATCATTATCTAAAGTTGGTGATCTGTTACTGCAAAATTTAGGATGTTGGAATGAGAGATGGTTTGTTCGATTTTTGATCCTCAGGTGGCTAGTAAAATATTATCCACTCCATTTTCACTATATCATGTTCAAGATATCATTGTCTGGCAAGGTAATCAGTTGGGTCAATAAAGGGTTGCTGATGGTTATAAAAAATTGTCTGGGCTCTAAGGTCAGGTTAATTTGGGTGTTTCTTCTTTTTGGAAACAAGTTAAAAGTTTGAACCTTATTCCTCGGCTGAGTTTGTTTATGTGGAGATTTTTCTGTGATGCATTACCTACCAGATGTCCTTTATGTCGTCATCATTTCCAGGTTGACACTTCTTGCCTTTTTTGCTCTAATGAATTGGAAACTCGATGTCATCTTTTCTTTCACTGTTCCTAGGCTCGTGCTGTTTGGTTTGCCTTTCCTTTAGGCATTTGATCTAATTAAGTTTTTGAATCACATTTCTTGGAGTGGATTTTAAATGCTCTAGAACAGTCTCCAGTGACTCTAGCTCAAACCAATTGTTGGATCCTTTATAGTATTTGATTTTTCAGGAATAAAAGGTTAGCAAGTAATGAAGAAGTTCATCCTGATACAGTTATTCACATGGTATATAGGGCGCTTCGTTTTTATCACTCTGTTGTTAATAGGGGCTCCCATCTATCTCCTCCTTCACATTAAATTGTGCCATCTTCTATTATTCAACCTTTTAATTTCCTAGATAGTTGGGTTATACATTTGAATAAATTGTCAAAATCTAGAGCACTTGGAAAGAGGTTTCTCTGGAGTTCAATTCATCTTCAAGGTTCTGTCGTTAGAAATTTCTCAGCTAACATGATAAGAGGTCAACACAAATGGGATTTCATCTTTTCCCATCCCTGTTATCTGCTGTTATTAATCAAACACCAGGGCATCATTTCCAATCCTTTGCAATATCAAATTTACATCAAAGTATAGGAGCTGGTGTTCAAACGTATTTTGGCAAAAGAGGTGGCAGTCCCACCTACAACTCAAAGGGTTCTGCATGATTGCTTATGTTTACTAATCTTGTTTTCTGAGTATCTATTAGTTTAGTTTTTCATATTTTTTTTCCTCCTTTTCTTTTCTTTCTTTTTCTCGTCTTTTTTGTAATATATTTTTTGAAAAAAAATTGCATAATGACTATGCACAGGTGTAAATTGAATACGTGGGAACATTTTTTTTATCAACTCTGAAAGTGCTTTGTTCATAATCAAAAGCAGCGAAATAACGTGATTACACAATTAAGCAGCCAAGTACATCCAAGGAGAGGCAACACACAAGACAAAACACAAAGCACAAAACAGTGTACTGAAAGAAAAACGGAAACTAGAAACTAAAGGAAAGGACAATAGAAAGGCTTCATAAAACAATGGGATCAGTTCGCAGCTAGGCTAGAAGCTTCTATGTTGTTGTTAGTTGAGCAAGACCTTGTTGTCTAAACATCAGAGGCCATACAAGACAAAGAAAGTGAAGGTGAAGACCCCCACCCAACTGGCCACACCTCCTTACAAGCAATAGCAGCAAGATGATCCGTTGCATGATTTCCCTTTAGGGTTGTAAAGGAAACCGAAAACCCAACCTGAGATGAGAGAATAAACAAGATATCATCAAGCACACTTTTACTGAACCAATCACCTGCAGTTGACTGACCTTTGGCAAGATAGGATGCGAGTGAGAGGCAGTCAGTTTCAAAAATCATGTTACTGTTTCCAATATCCAGTGCAAGCATAAGAGCTCTTTTCATGGCTAGTGCTTCTGTTATAAAGGATGATAAAGACTTAACTTTGTCAACAAAAGCCCATTTGAAATTTCCCAGGTCATCTCTGCATACAATTCCAATTGCTGTTTTCTTGGTCGTAGTAGAGAAAGAACCATTAACATTTATTTTGAATGTGCCTGCAGGCAGCCTTTCCCAACGCATTACCTTGGTTGGAGGAGGTATAGGTCTTAACTTATCCAAATCACACGCATTCAAGTACTCCACTTTAGCCTGTCGTGCCTTTTCAATAGTACCAATGAGATTCAAAGCTTCTTGATTAAACACCTTGTCATTTTGTCCTTTCCAGATAAACCACAACATCCAAAAAATTAGTGATATATCTTTATCTGAAAAGGGGCTGCTCTTATTTACAACATTGTTGCACCATTCTCGAAAGTTCGAGATATTAGATGAAACTGGTTTAAAAGCGAGGCCACTTCCAGACCAAACGCATCTAGCCCAGTGACATTGGAAGAACAGGTGCACAATAGACTCTACTTCACTATCGTAGATAGGACACAACATTGAAGCTGCTCTCTTCCTCTAAGACAGAGCCTCATTTGTGGCTAAGGCATTAGACGGTACACGCCATAAAAATGGCATAACTCGGGGCGTAGCCTTAACTTTCCATGTTTGTTTCCAAACATCAATACTAATATGATAGGATGAGCAAGCCCGCCTTGCAAAATGTCCATCTTTCGCTCTTGACAATATGTACAAGAGTTGTATAAAATAAGCTCCATTATTTGCTAGAGTCCATGCCAAAGTATCCTCTTGAGCAGTAGAGGGAAGGTGTATCAATATATATCCTAAAGAATAATAGCAAAATAAGCCGTGGGCTCAATTCTTTGCATTTTTGTCTCACAAGTTATTGTTTATAAGAACATTAGCGGCTTCATTTGCCAAGCCGTTGCCCAATTCGTTGGCTTCATCCAATATTGACCAGACATGAACAGTTTCATCTACACAAACACTAAACTCCCCCTTCCATGTCACTTCATTGTGTCTTATTCAGCATTCAATTTTATGACGAATTGGGAAGGAGTCGATGAAGCTCTTACCTTCCCAAGATACTCCCTGTAGATGCTCTTCATTCATTCTGAGATCTGGTGCATATTAGCTTGGAGTGGGTGAAGATCTTCCGTTCCTGACATACTTGCCTTAATTGTTTCTTTATTCAGTCTGTGCATCTATTCATCTGAGTTTGGGAGCAACTTCTTTCTTAGCCGATAGTGATGTCTCTCTTCCAGGAGCTGTGAAAAAGCTGTGGATGGAAGACGAAGCCACCATATGGGTAATGAAGAAAGAACAAATGCTCTGTTTGATTTTTTTTTTTTTAGGAATTATAAGTCTGTGAAGGTTGATAACCATATGAACCATGTTTTTTTTCTTTTCCATACAAAATAAGCTCATTTTATTTATTTTTTTTACTATTATTTTAGGAATGCCTCACTGCATTGATTTTTATTGACGACAGAGAAGAGGATGAATATGATGACTTAGATGAGATAGCTATGTTACAAGAAGAGGAAGATCGGAATGGAATTAAGGAGGAGAGTAGGAGGCAGAGGGAAGCAATTTTAGAGAAATATAAAAAGCAACAACTGCAGCAACATCAACAAGCAGAACAAACTTTTGAAAATAAAGAAAAAGGTTTTTTTTTCCTTTTATTTATTTTTTAATTTTCTTTATTAGCCTTAGTGATGTTCTGTTAAAATGACCAAAGAATATGTGATTCTTGGTACAGATGTTGATAAATAAATAAGGCTTAGAAGTTGGATGTCATGTGTGTACCGTTTTTGTTGTTTGCTTTTACTCCTTATTTGCTTACAATTCATCATTTGTTTGCTACTGTAGGTGTATCTTAAAGAATACCTTTTGAACTATGTTTAGATAAGGATCCTATGAATATTCCACCTGCTGCTTTCTGAAGCTCCTGATGCTAAGAATGATGGCATTAATATTCTTGGACATGACTGAGGCCATAAAGAGGAGTAGGGTTCAAGGTCATGACGTGGGCTAAGGGTTGATGCCGAGATGATGTTAAAATATGGTACTAACCCAAAGGTTTTTAATCACAACGTGTATTGCAGAATGAAACTTACAACCATGTTTATTGGTATTTGCAAGTGGTTAGTACTTAGCATACTCACAAAGAAAGTTGTAAAGGATTTTTTATTAATGATCATGAAAAAAAAATCATTTCTGATTACAGTGAAAGACATTTGAGTTTAAAATCTGTTACTAGTCAAAAAGGCATTTGATGCATTTAATCAATAACAAAATGCAATTTTTCTTTTATTCATCTTGGATTCAACCGGTTTCCATTTAAGGGTTTTTTAACTAATATATTGTTTCTATTTCCTTAGGATGAGCTAAGGTAAAAGTTCTCAAGTTCTATGAAGGGCCTTCATTTCTCTTCCATCAGCCATCTACAAGGTATTGGAATCCCTGAAATCTTAGTCAAGTCTGTAATTCTTTATAATCTCACAGACCATTAGGTGTAGTGTACAATCTGTCCATTAGGTGTAATGCATGACTATAATGCATAATGAAGTAGGTGACACACATCTCCATTTGTGAGTAGGGGTGAACAGTCCACTGTACCAACTCTCTGCTGACATTTTTTTAGTGCCTAATTCCTAATGCCTAATGCTCATAAAATAATTTGGATGTGATCAAGTGAATGTTATTATTGGAGGGGTCCTTCTATATAATGTTCCAATTATACTGTTTTGAAGTATGAATATGTTTCCTTGATACTGTAGCCATATTTTTATGATGCAGTCCTATTTTCCCTTGATGATATTACTGAGTGGAGCTTTGGAAGTGTGGTCATTTTCTCACAGGATATGATTTCTTATTTTGCTGGTCAGGTATTGATCATTATATATAAGCAAGTCATGGCTTTTCTTCAGATCACTTTAGTTCATTAATTGACATTAAGGGTTTTTTTAGTCGTACTGAATTGGTATACATTAATCACTTGACTTTGAAAGCCCTGATCTGTTAGTTTAAGTAAACACATATTTGCCTTCTAAACTAAATATGTTCTCCAATTGTAAGTTGAACTTAGTTTTTTAACGGGTATGTAGGAGGTGTGTTCTATGATATCTATTGTGGCATGTAAGATCTTGGGAAAATCTTCAACTAACATATTTTAAAATGTGTTGCAGATATGTTGCATAGTGTGAAGATTTTCATTGTTTTTGTTGCCTCAATATTTTCTCATGAAAAATAGGATAATACATGGTAGATGAGGCTTCTATTTCATAACCCTTACTTCTTTAGCCTATATAAAGTCTACATTCTATAGGCTGAAAAAAACATGAATTCTAACTTCATTTTGATTAATCCATATTGAAGAGATGTTTTCGCAGTAACTCAATGTTGGTATTTAGATGGACTCTTTCATGTATGATGGGGCAAATGTTGGTATTTAGAATGTTGTTTTAAAACATTTCAGCTGCTATGACACTAGTGTACCTGTTGTCAATGCAATATAGAGTCATCCTTTGGTTTCTATACAAGTTTTTATGCCTTTTAATATTGGTGGCTGTGATTAAATCATGCTGAATTATTTTCAAACATATATAGCTTCATACTTTCTCATGATTAATAGGACAATACATGGCAGAATACAGTTCTATTTTATTTACTCAGTATATGCTTTTCGAATAGCTGCTTAAAACATGATCATTATTTATGTCCTCATTGCTATTTATTGTATTTGTGGTTTAAATTCTAGGTTTTTGTTTGTAGGTTTAACTCAATTTTTTAATAGGCCTGCAGGAGGTGGACTGAAATTATTTTTTAGTCACTTAGTGTCTTGGAAATTATATATGCACCAAATTTCATAAGAAGTCTCACATCTTTTTCTTATTGTGTCATAACCCTTCCTTCTTTAGCCTCAATAGGTCTACATTATATAGTCTGGAACAAAAAAAAAAATTATGACTTCACTTTCATTAATCCTTTTGATAGAGGTTTTTTAACAGTTATTTATTGTTGGTGTTTTCATGGATTCTTTCATTGGGAAGGGGCAACTATTGCAAACATGTTCTTTCTCATGGGAAAATAGATAATCAACATTTTTGACTATTGGTGGCATATGATGCAGCTTTGGTGATTGATATGTCTTATGCATGTTGGGGTATGAATATGCTCATGAAGAAGTGACAAGTCTTCAAACTTATTTACTACTTTTACTTTGGTATATCTATTTTATCTTCACTAATCTTGATGTTATACCTGCAAGAGGTGTACTGTAATTATTTTTTTAGTCACTTGGTGTCTTGGGAAATTATATATCCACCAAATTTAAGAATAAGTCTCACATCTTTTTCTTAATGTGTCATAACCCTTCCTTTTTTAGCTAATGGGAAAGGTCTGAATTATACAGTCTGGAACAAAAAAAAAAAAAATCTGACATCATTTTCATTAATGCATTGGATAGAGGTTTTTTAATAGTTAATTATTGTTGGTGTTTACATGTATTCTTTTATGTGGGAAGGGGAAGTTGTTGCAGATGTATTCTTTCTCATGGGAAAATACATAACATTTTTTAATATTGGTGTCATATGATGCACAACTTTGGTGATTGATATGTCTCATGCAAGTTGAAAATTCTTATACATCATGGGAGTAATTATCAAAAGAATACAACTACCGAAGTGGTTTACAAGGAGATATTTAGAAAGATAGAGCAACATTCATTAGATGATGTCACCACATGACATTTAGAAATTTTTTTTGTGTTGTGGGGCAAACTTTTTGTTATTGGATGTTTTTTTAAAGTTGATGCAGTAGTTGTAAAAGGCAAACGATGGACAGGTTTTTTTATATGTTGGTGGTTTTTTTGGTGGACGCATGTAATTTGGGTGGAACTTCTTCCCTTTCTTGGTTTGTTGTATGTCTAGGTGTTTTGTAGATGGCCGTTTGAATTATTTGGAAGATGTGTTGTAATGAGATGCTTGTAGCCGATATAAGTTTAATCGACTTCGTGTTTGTTTTTGTGTTGATCACATTGGATGAGTGGAAAGTTGGGCTATGCTTATATGTAATGTAGTTGATGCACCCGCACAAAGTGCGGGAGGAATTTTTGTTGGTGCTGAATCATATATATACAAAGTAAAAATTATGTAAGGTTTTGGTATGTATTTTGTGACCGTAGATGCTGATTAGCGGTGAATGATGTATAGTTAAAGAATATTTAAGAAAGTTGCATTAAAACTGTTTTGTATTAATTTAGAGTACGTACATGATTTATGAAAGCAATAGAAGTGAATGCATATAAGGTCAGTTTGTGAGTTAAAAGTTGTAGATGTTGCTCCTGCGCAACCAGTGGGGGAATTGTTGCTTGTTTCTGAAATGGCTTGTAAAGATTTTGCATAAGCTAAGCCATAAAGTTGTACTAAATTCTAGCTACGCGTACTATCTGATGTGACCTTACAGACAGTGTCCTCCGATTGCTTATGATCCTCTCTACTAGTTTCAAGGTGATAATTGGGAAGGGTGGGAATCCAATTATCTTTCCAGATTCGGTCAAATTCTCCATTCCCAATTTGCCAATAGAGATCCTCTTTCAAAAAGTTTTTTCCATCAACAATACTAGCCCAGCACCATGAGGCTCTATGCCCTTTCTCTGCATCTAAAATGTGGCTATTTGGGAAGTAAAGACCACAAAATTCTTGAGCCCATAAAGCATTGGGATTCTGAAGAAGTTTCTATGCAGTTTTGGCGAGCAATGCATCATTGAGTCTAACAAAATCGTGAAAGCCCATACCTGCCACTGATTTTGGCTTCGTAAGTTCAGTCCAAGCAACCCAATGTATTTTACCAGCAGAAGAACTATTTCCCCACCAAAATTTTGAGACCAAACTATTCAAGTCCTTCCATATTTTAACTGGGAATTTAAAACATGTCATTGGGAAAATAGGGATAGCTAACAAAAGAGAGATGCCTACTACTCCGACCATGTATTTTCTTGCTGATTTTTTCACATACAAATGCCAGGGCCTGATGTTTTGTTTTACCCCAAATGCTAGGGATGGCCAGATATCTTTCAAGATCCGTTGTTTCTCCTATACCAAGAGAATTACAGACCTCAACTTTAATATGCTATGGGGTATTCTGAGAGAAAATTACAATAGATTTCTCCAAGTTTGCAAGCTGGCCTGAAGCTTTGCAATAGCTATCAAGAATCTCTGCTAGTTTCCTGCAATTATTGAAATCTACATTCATAAAAAATAAATCGTCATCTACAAAGAAAGTATAAGTGATCTCAGGGCAATGTATTCCCAGTTTAATCCCTTTTAGTTGTCTTGCCATTTGATTTTTATTAATCATACAAGAGAGGGTTTCAGACACCAAGATAAATAGTTATGGCGAGAGAAGGTCCCCTTGTCTAAGTCCCCGACTAGGTTTTATGGAACAATTCTTTTTACCTGTAATATAGAGATCCAAATGCACTGACTCAACACAACCAAAAGCAAATTAACCAAGTGGGTGAAAAACCAAATTTCAATACCACCAGCCACAAAAAATCCCATTTGACCCTATCATAAGCTTTACTCTATGTCCATTTTGACTGCAAATCTAATTTTTTCCCAGATTTTTTCCATCGAAGAAATGTGGGAACATTTATACACCATAAAAGCACATTAAATACGTGAACTACTCTCTAATATTTACCTTAGACAACATAAAATCACATTAAATAAGTGAAACCAAACAAGAACATATATGTCACAAAATTGACTGAAATAGCTTCCCATTTCTTTCAAACCTTTCTAGCGTGATTTTGGTATCTAGTTAGGGTGAAGGCATTCAAGATTGCTCTTGTGGGTTATTTTCTTAGAGAGAATTTTTTTTTTTGTTTTATTTATAAGTCACATATCGGGTCAGCCTTGGAGCAACTGTGAAGCTTGCTAGTATGTGACTAAGAGATTTACGATTCAAATCTTGGAGTCAAACTCTATTGATAAGCGACATCATTAAATTGTTGACATGAATGTATAATTTTGTCTTTCATTTATTATTGTGTAAAGCGTAGACTTTGTAATCTTATGATATAATGTATATTAAATAAGGGTAATGTTGTAAAGTTATCAAATTTTAAGATGGTTATATGGAGTTAATAAGATTTAAAGGTTTTTTTTCAAATTTAGAAAAACATATTGGAAAATAGGACCAGAGGAGTGTTATGTATTGTTTTGAAGAACAAATTTAGGTGGCAAGTTCAATGAAAAATTGATGGACCTGTTTGGTATAAGTGGCAAAACAAGATCTACCAGAACCATAAACTAACCAAATTCATCTTTGTTAGTACTCCCAACCTAGGCCCCTTTTCCTTCTACCCACCAAGAGCAAGCTTAAATGGGTCAAGCTGGCCCACATTCCCACCTTACTACTTATTTGGTTGCTTAATATAATACATATTTATCTAATTCGATTAAATTAAGGAAGTTTGTTAATATAATATATATTTTCTAAAAAACTCTAGTTATCTTCTTTAATTCCCTTATTTCCTCTCCTTTTTTATTATTGTTGGGGCAGCATTAAAAGTAGTAAATTAGAAAAAGATTGATAAATATGAAAAATATTTTATATTTAGGACGGAGATCAACTCTCTAGATATGCCTCATAATAAGGGCCATAGGGAGTATTATTTTACTACCTCTTAATCTTATATTAAGGCAAGGAGGTAATATTATTTTGTAAACATAATATTACAAGAATAATGGGTAGGTATTATTAAATAAATTTCAATACACATAATGATTGCACCTTAATTACTGTTTTATTATTAATTTGTAATAACTTTAATTCGGTATACATGCTAATTAGTTCAAACCTCTTTTTTTTTGTATGTTCCTTTATAAAATAATCTATATAAATTATATACATATATCAATATATTTATTTTAGACTAATTAAACTACTGGCAAACCAATGAAGCAAAGCAGTGGTGCTTCATGATTTCAGATTTCCAACAGAACTGTCCTGAAAAACAGCCCACCATTAAAGCTTTGTTAATTGTGAAATGAAAGATGGGACAGATGAAAGCAATGAAAGTAAATAATCATATTGTCCAAGACCAACTCTTACTCCTTGTGTGAACTCACTTTATTGACACTAACCAATTTTTTTACCAGAAAAGTAACTCCCTCCAACATTGAGACTGCCAGAAGGAGAGGATGATCCAATAATAGGCATGCTAGTACATGAAGCAATGAAAGCAGCGGAACATGAAAACTTGGGTGAGCTAGCAGTTGAAGCAACAGAAGAAGTGGATGATCCAAAAATGGGTGAGCCAGCAGTTGAACCAACAAAAATAGAGAAATTGAAAGATTTAAACATGGTTGAGCTAGCGGTTGAAGTGACAGAAGCAGTGGATGATCGAAACATAGGTGAGCTAACAGTTGAAGCAGCAGAAGTAGGGGATGATCTAAACATGTGTGAGCTAACAGTTAGGGACATTAGCTAAATCTTGACATGTCTCTTCAATTTGTCTTTGAGCCACTTTTGCCGCAAGATCTTTCTCAAGTATAAGCCTTTAGACAGGTTTCCCTTCGATTAGCATTCTTTTCAGTTTAGCACACTCGCTCTGTAGAATTAGCTGAAGCTTCAACATATATAACAGTAAGGGAGTGATACTGTTGCAGTGTCAAATTCAACTACGGTAAAACAAAAACAAACAACTATAAATAAATAATTGTTAACATTTCTTCACATCATGCAAACATCGAAGGAACTAAAAGTAAAATTACTTTTGTCTTCACATTGGTTTTAAACCAAAATATGTTCTTCCATCTATGCAAGATCCACTAAATTGTAATGATGAGATTCAACTTGATGATGAAAATCTCAATTATGGAGTTCATGTAAATCTTGATAAGGATAAAGACGATGTTACTCGGAACATAGTTGAGCGTGTTACACACAATTGAAAGCGGATTATTGAATTCTTCGATTGAAAGAAAAAAAGAAAGAATCTAGGTCTATGCAAATAGGGGAAGCAATTCAAGAATGAGATGAGGCATCTAAGGCAAGGATAGAAGCTCAACTTGCTAAGGATGAGAGGTTGAGGTCAAGGGACAAAGCTAGTGTTGGAACCCCAACATCTAATAGTTATTCCATTTCTGTGTGTGTTGCTAATCTAAATGAGATGGATCTCTCTAACGATATTTATGTCAGGGCAATGAAGCAATTCTATACTTACGATTGGAGAATCCAAAAGCACATATTTGTGCAAATCGAGACAAAACTCTTGTCATATACTTACCTTGTACGCCGTAAATCATAATTGAAACGCTGTTTTTGAAGGAGTCAAGCAATATTCCAAACAAGCACATAATCCATCAATAAAGAGTTGTTTACTGCAGTGTCTTTAAAAGGAAGAGGGCTTAGCTGGAAAGCCTATATATTTATTTATTTATTTATTTTGACTTGTTGCTTTCATATTAGATGGTGAAAGTAGTTTTTAGGTTAGTTACTATGAACCATGCTTTGTTTTATGTTTCATAATTTATTTAAATTTTAACCATGTTATTTTTGTTAATTTTTTTTTGGTCAAAATGTTATTTTTGTTAATAGTGAATCATTTTTGGCCTATCAAAAAAATAAATAATTCTTGTGTTATTTATTAAGAATTTTATTTGATTTTAATTAAACTAGTTTAATAATATAATAACATATTAAGTAATTATAAAAAATAATGTTAATATCAATTTTATAAAAGATACAAACAAATCCAAACATAATTTTTTCACTTTTTATCTTAAAAACTTGTTTTAAAAAAAATTATCCAAACAAGATTTGTTTTTTTTCCAAAACTTGTTTCTAAAAACTGTTTTATAAAACTGTTTTGAGATCAAATTAAAATCCAGAGAATAGAATTAAATAGGGCCCTAATGATTTGAACATGGACGAGGTAGCATTTGAAGTGATAGAAGTAGTGGATGATCCAAACATAGGTGAGACTGGCCTCAAATTTGGTACAAAACATGAGCCACAGTCTTGTTCTTTATATTAATTTTGAAATGTTTGATCATGATATACATATACTATTAAATTATAGAGGAATCAAATTTAACCCCGTGCCAGCAAAGGATACAGTTTTTACTTTTTATTTTCTAATAAGACAATATCAGAAACAGAAAAGAAAACTCTTTTGAATAAAATCAAAAGTTAAAAAGTGAAAAATATGATCCGTCATATACTCCTTTTAGTTTTAAAATCAATATTGTGAAGGCCGGACTGGACCAAACAATCTGACTGGCCATACCTTTGCCCGGAAGTAACAACGGCTCGATTTTAGGGTGAGGGCCGTTTTAGGGGTTAAGCCGTTTTAGATTAGGGAAAAGCCGTTTTTGATTTGGAAACTACCTTTAGACCTGAAGCAAGAACGGATAAGCAAGAACCGGATAGTTTGAAGTAGTTTTTTTTTTTGGGGGGGGGGGGGGGGAGCGGGAGAAAAAAATGGAAGAAGTCTGAAAAAAAAAAATAGTCCAAGCCTTGTGTTTTAGAAGATTAAAAATACTCATAGTTTACACCATAAAAATACAAAAAAATACCTTGTGTTTTGCCTAGATCTAGATCTTCATCTCTCCCACCTCTTCTTTTGCTCTGCCCTTAACGCCATTGAGTCCGGACTTTGGTGTGTTCTGTCGCGAATCTGGTAATTGGGTGTTCGTTGTTATTGTGAGTGAAAAATGGGAGAGAGAAGTGAAAACAAAATAACTTACCGGAAAAACTGAAACCAGAGAGAGAATATGGAAGGTTGCATGTGAAGACTAAAATAATCAAGAGAGGCCGTGGCTATTTGGCCAGAAAATTGTGAATTGCAGACGAAAAATAAATGAGAGTTGCAAAAAAAAGTAATACAAATATTAAATATTTATATAATATATTCAATTTTTCATTTGCATTTGATGTGTAGTGAGTCTGCGACTAGTGACTATTGCTGTGCTGCCTGTTCGGCCATGCGTGGGGAGGGAAACTAATGTGTAGATTAGTGTGTATTTGGTATTGTTTATTGGAGGTCAATAAGCATTTATTAAGTAATTCGAGATAAAACACTTCTCACATACTTATCTCGTATACCATAAATAACGATTTATAAGCACTTATTGCCCAAAAATAAGCTATCACAACGAAGGTATTACCTTTTGGTGAACGGTACATATATTATGCAAATAATTAGATATATTATGAATTTTGGTGAAATCATATAAGCTATTTTTTTGGTCCAAAGATATAGTTGCTTTTATCTAATCGACTAAAAAAATAATAAAATTTAAAAAAAATCAAAACCACTACAATTATCTAATGGATTACTTTTTCTCCAACCGACCTGGTGATACAAATTTCTTATTATATTTCAACCTTTCTGTATAAGAAAAGAAGATTGAGGCTTAACTTTGTATCTAATCTAAAAAAAGAATTGTTTAATTAACTTTTTAAAGTAATTTTTATTAAGGAGAAATGGGAATAAATACCTTTTTGGAAAATTAATTACTAAATGCTACCAAGCGTGCAAGCCAGCCATCTTCCGGGTGTGCAAATAATCTTCCGTGTGTATATAAGTCTTCCATATAAACGTGCAGACCATTTTCCGTTGTGTGCAAAATATCTTCCATTGTGTGCAACATATCTTCCATTAAAGTGCAACCGATCTTCCATGATAGCATTTGACAATTAATTTGCCCAACAAGCATTTATGGGCAATTTTCCCTTTTTATTAATATATACATATATACTATTACTTTTTCATTTATTTATTAAATCACCAGTCCTACCTTTTGGCTCATGACCCAACCATGGCCCACTAGTTTTATTGGCTCGACGTCTGGTCTAGTTTTTGAAACATTATTTAAAATATATTTTTTAGAGATTTATCATTTAAGGTAAAAAAGTAAGTTTTGCAACAATAAACCAAGTATTAATTAAGAAACACTTATGAGTAGATATGATAATTTGCTCAAAAACTAACAATGATCATTTCATCTCAAGAAATGTAAAAGCTACATGCAGTAGTTGTATGATTCACCACAAGGCAAAAATCAGAAAGATGCTTCCCCGGACTTTTATATAATAAACAATAAACTTAGAATATAAGCCACCAGTAACACAATGTGCGGAAGAAATAATACTCAAAGAGCAAAATATTCCTAATTGTCTAAAGATTTGATTTCCTTCTCAAGATCATAGGTTTCTGCCTCAGGGATAAACCGGGATAAGGGGTGAAATTATTAGGTACTTTCAATATATGAAAAATGCGTATATTACGCTAATGATGTATAAACATATAAGCAAGACACGTGTGAATTTTTTTGAAAATTTTGATTGATCCTCAGCAGCAGCAGAACTCGATGTTGTAGTTGAGGCGTTAGCAAACTCTAGTTCTTTTACTTCTACTTGTCTCATGGCAGTTTGTCTTGTCTCTTGAAATTCCTGATAAAGCAACTGCACATGCTCAAGCTTCTCTTGCAACTCTTTCTTCACTTTGATCCATTCATTCTAAACATAACAGTCACAAATCCTTACTTCTTAGGGCTTTTGGAAATATTAGTAATAAAAATTCTCTGTGATAATGTAGAATAAGATAACATGCATTATTATGAGGGAGACAAACTAAAATGATGATAAAAATAAAATAACGGGAACTCCAAGAACCAACTTTCATATTGTAATTGTAAATATAATGATAACAGGTATCAATATAGAGTTGGTCTAATAGTATAAGGCCCCACAAAGTCCCTCTTGATCTCGAGTTTAAATCCCAGGGAGACACATGTGTTAGAAAGGGTAGTTATGAACCCTGAACCGCATCTCGGATAATAATGTCAAAAAATATAATGATAACAGGTAGAGATAGAGAGAAAAAAGGATGATGCTAAAACAGAAACACAATCTCCTTTCCATTGAATCAGATCATCATTCCTACTTCCCGCTGTAACCCTATCAGTAAAATAAATTCTTCATCCTTCAGCCTTTTTTTATTGAGCGTTGTCATTGTTTTAAAATTACAAAAAAAAATTCCTGTATTTTGCTTTTCACATTGATCACAGTTGCTCACAAAATAGTTCATGTCGTTCCGTTGTCAAAAAAATGGTAGATAAATGTTATAAAATAAAACGGGGAAAAAAAATACTAACACACGGCCAGTACCTCAGCAAGATCAGCTCTAGTTTTCTCGTACTTAGCATTTTTTTGAGCATCAGCTAATTCTCGACTTATCTCTTCAATTCGTCTCTTACCCAGTTGTGCCTCATGATCATTCTCAAGTTTAAGCCTTTGGACAAGTTTTCGCTCTTCTTCCAGCATTGTCCTTAGTTTATCACACTCATTCTGCAATATTAGCTGCAGCTTCAACATAACAGTACTGATACAGTCTCTTATAACACCTCTCAGCTCAAAGAAAATCTCAATCATAAGCAAGTATCTATTTATACTCACAAATTACAAGCACAGAAGGAACTGATATTATAGTAACATTACTTTCATATTTCATAAATTTTGTTAACAAAATTGCTGGAAAGATAATTGGGAAAAACACTAATAGCGTCTTCTTTATCTTGCAGATGCATCCTTTTTAGTATATATTAATATTCGGACAATTTTAAAATCACAAAACAAGAGTTCTGTATTTCTCTTATAATTTACTCCCTCCGGTCTGCTGACTTTTTCTTTTTAAGAGATTAAGAAGTAAAATAAACTACTTAATCATAGTATATATTGTGTATCATTAGATTATATATCAGTTTATAAATCAAGCGAACTAGTTTGAAGAAGAACCATAAATATGAATATATTAATTAAACTTAATTAGTTTTCTTAATCTCTCAAGTCAACTGGCTCTTATATATATTAAAGACCTGAGGCAGTATAACAATGATAAAAAACTGCTTGTAAATTACTCTATTCTTGTAAATTACTTTAACATATGACATGTAAATATTCCAAAATTAGGAGAGAAAAAGACCAAGACTAGGCAAAACCTCAACAACATCTCTAAGTTTTTGCTCTTCTTCCAGCAGTTTAGTCCATTCACCCTGTAAAGGTGGCAACGGCTTCAGCATAAACTATATAAGGGACTGATGCAGTTCAAGTATAAAGCGTCACATCACATTCAAGTTCAATGGGAAAACAAAAGATACAATCATCAACACATAATTCACATATTTCTCTGTCTAAGTCGTTTCAGAGTTCTTTGCTTGTGTGCCCGACTTACTGTTGAGATCAATGTAATGACAACCAACAAGGCTACACTGATACCTGCAAGCAATGTAGTCCAACCTAACATATATGATTTTGAATAGCAGAAAGGTTTTGAATTTTAACCTAAACATGTGTAAAGAATATAGTCCCCTTTTCATTTCAAAGTATCTCCTCTAATCCAATAAAATGAAACATCCCTTAAACAAATAAGTTGTTCGTTGAATAGGGGAAGCATTTTCTCATGGGACAGAGCTCAAATTAACAAACCGAGATTACATCAGTACCTCTAAAATGAAGGGTATTCTTGAATAGATTGGGTAGATTTATATGAACACCCCATCGTGTTAATGAGCATTAAGGGGAAAAAAATATTCCGTTATGAGAATATTTGTTTATAAAACTGATTCCAAAAAAATAGAACAAAATACAGTCCATCATATTCACACCTAATGCAATTATAAGAATATGCGATTGACGATTGGATCGAGGAGTGTCCGAAGTGCAGCCTGTTCCATTAGCATAGCCGCCACCTTTGTATCCAGCTAGGTGGACACGAACAATGGTACCTACCATACAAATTGCCGCGTTGCTTTGCAATCCTACTTTATTGTGTCAGCTACACTCATCAACATCTAAAATCAAGAAAATATTATTAGTATTACTAATTAATAAACAGTCATTTCCTTCCTAATTACCACTTTGTACCTTTTTATAAGTCACTTGCACAAAAAAAGTTTTGCTTAAAATATAAGTCACTTATAAGGTACTTGTTCGCCACCGCAAGCGTGCGGGTCGCACCAAGTAATAAAGTGATAAGTAAGATTGTTCTCTCAAGGATTTGAATAATAAATTGGTCAAGCAATAGACTTGGTGAATTCAATTAAATTGAGCCAAAACATGTTGTTAGTGTAGCAAAAAGAAGTTTCAAAAGATATTTTTCTTTAAAACTAGGGATTACTAAACGAAAAACTAATTCTTGTGACTTCAACGATTGTAATAAGCCTAGGATTATTCATCTCCTTTGTATTTCATAAAACTTGATGATTTTCCTCTCCAAAAGTATTTTCATGGGATATATATATGTTAGTCTAAGGTTCACAAGCATTTGATTAAGCTTTCTTAAGTCAAAACCAACTTTATTACTTCAATTAACATGCACAATCTCTTGTTGCCATTAAGATAAAATATTCATTAAACGCCAACCTTAATTTGACATTGCTAGGATAGTAAGTATATCTCTATGTTATTAACAAACCATCCATTTAATTCCTAAACTTCAAATCTAGCATAATTTTACGAAAGTTCTACAATTAAATTAACTTTTTCAAGCTTAATTTAATTGAACAAATCATCCACAGTGATGGCCAGTCACAAATAGCAATGAATACAAGGTAAAATCAATATATATATGCCATTAGATACTCAAAGAGGGAAGGATTCAAGTTTTAATCCATACAAAGGTTCAAAACAATCTTAGAATAGCTACTCATGCTCAACAAAGAGTCACAAATGTATAGAGCAACTACAGACATATGATCAAAATAGAGAAGGAAGGGGAAGAAATTAGAAAAACCAAGAGAAGTGAGCTTGAATCTCTTCGAATCTTCAATCTTTACTTGATTCTCCCTCAGAAACACTACTTCCAAGCTTGCAAATGCTCTCTAGCTGCCTCTCAGCTCTCTGGAATGTTGAACTCCCTTCTATTTTCAAGTTCCAGCCTTTTAAAAGACCTAGAAATCAAAACGCACAGCTGCTGATACAGGCATTGGCTGCGGCCAAATTGCATTCTGGAGTTCTTTGGCTGCAGCCAAAAATTTCTTGGATGTAGCCCAAAAGCTTCTATCTTGCCTCTATCTGTCATTTGGCTGCAGCTAGAAATGGCTTCACTGCAGCCCAAAAGCTTCTAGAGGTCTTCTGGCTGCAACCAAGCATTTCTCTTCAACTCTTCTAGCTTTTTCCATGATGTAGTGGCGTTCTACTCTTCTTCCCAACTTCTTAATCAATGATTTGTGCTTCCAATGGCTCTTTGTGTGTCTCAAGTGTGATCCTATCAATACAAGGAAATCTATACAAACCAAAGGGTGAAGAAGGATAGTAAAATATTCACATTTAACCAAAGAATCATGCCCTTTCTACCAAATACTCACTAGGCACATTTCCTATACAATTATATCCCCACATATCCATTAATCAACTAAAAAGTGCGATAAATTGAGGGTAAATGTGCCAATTTGATATGAATTTCACGAGGTTGACAATACTAAATGAGGTTTTGTCAAGTTTTTTGGTTGGGCACATAGGAAAAAGAGAAGAGAGAGAGAGGTGTAAATGCATAGAAATAAAAGCATATAAGAGAAAATGTGTACCATTTCATAAATAAGGGCAAATATGGAAAAATTTATTCATTTAATGCTTTTCTTGGTTTGAGAGAATGTGGTACAAATGGCTTATAATTAGGTACAGAGTGGCACAAGACAAAATGTTGAAATGTGTGATATTCTTCTACTTCTCTAGTCCTATTTATAAGCCAGGGAGAGAATGTATTTTTTAGTCCTATCTATAAGGCATGTCATTGAATTTTTTATATAAATGTAGAATTTTATCCTTCATTTATTATTATGTAGATAGTTATTTTCTTGAAGAGTGTATAATTAAATAGGGATAAAGTTGGAGAGTTGTCGAACTTTATGGTAGAAATTAATTGAGTTCAAAATTTTTCTTGATTTATATGAAACATGCTGAAAGTACCTTATAAAAATAGGACTAGAGGAGTATATGCGATCATTCACAAAATTTTAAGAAAGATTAATATTTTTTTTCCTAAAATTCCCTCAATCAATAAGAGAGACTTGGTTTATACACTAGTAGAATAAAGTTCTTTAAGATTGATTAAAATGGCTCTTTAGACTGGACTTGGGACCGCCGTAAAAGAAGAACTTCAACTTCAAGCATTGCAGGCAGAGGAAGCGAAGCATAAGGCGGACAAAAAGGAAGGATTCTTTGTTGTTTCACCATGTTGAGCGAGCAGGAAGAGGATGAGGGAGACATACAGAGAAATGACGAAGAGTGGAGTTGGGGTTCGGAGTTTAAATAGTCGCCCGGGGGGGGGGGGGAGAGGCCTCAAAACTTCAAAATTTGTAGAGACACAAGAAAGAGTTGGGAGTTGGAGCAGTCCAGGGAAACCAAGGGGTCGTATGTGAAATTGAGAAAGGTTTCTACACCAGTCCTCTAAAACACGGTCTAGAAAAGTACTTTTAGACAGTTGTATGAGAAACCAGCCTAAAAGATAATTAAAATTACAAATTTAAACTTATTTTTTAATTATTTTATTGGTTTATAGATTGAGTGTTTTAAAAACCGGTTGAAAAAGAATTATTTAGACCACACTTATGTGGAACCGGTATAAGAAGCATATCAATATTTACAAAAATTCAACTTGTCACATTTTTCAAATTGTCCCTACAATGAACGGTCTAGATGATGCGATTTAAAAAGTTTTTAATTTTCCTACTAGTGACATTAGAAAATAATGAGTAATGAGTACTGATTCAGAGCAGAAACGAAAATATGAAAAAACTTCAATATATATATACATATAAGACAGTTAAAATTGTTTAACAAAGGGAGTCAAGTTTAGCTGAAGTGGCTACTTGAATAATGAGTAAAGAAGGAAAAATCAAGTGTAATTCATTAACCAAACTCAAGTACAATATTTTTAGACTTGGATTATATTCATATGGACAATCTAGACTTCTCAGCTGAAGTGGTTACTTGTAGTAATAAAAACATAAGAGTTAACTACTATGGTTACAAACCATAATGGGCAAGAGGCCCAGTACACTATAGATCCCATGCATTATTCATATAATGGGATTTAGTCTTTCACAAAATGACAAAATGATGAACTAATATTTGAATAATCAACATAGAGCTGGTAGTGGTTGAAAACCCCGCTAGATCCACTCTAGATTTCGACTTTGAGTCCTAGAGGAGTTACTTATGTTAGGAGGAGCTGCCATGAACTCGAAAAAGATATCAGATGATGATATAAAAAAAAACTAATATTTAAATATGTGACTGAATGTTCATGTTTAATACTAGACCGTGCAAAAAAAACAAAAGCTAAAAAGAAATGAAGGAAGTACTATACATCTAGCTTATTTAATTAGCTTGTGGTTGGAAAAGAAAGAAATTACCTTGACATCCATCCGGGTTGTATGGGTTTCCCTCAAAGCCGGATTTACATTTGCAAGTGCACCCAAATCCATCACTGGAATCCACACCATCTGTGTTGGATTTGCAGGCATAGTATTCTTCTGCCAATTTACTTGAAGCTTTTTGACAAGTAACAGTTGAAACAGTCCAATCTAAGACAAGTGGAGCCCTACCAAAGCGAAGGTGGCGTTGATAATTGGGTGAGAAACTAAACCAACCATTTTTGGCAATAAAAGCAGCATTGCAGTTGTTGAAGGCCGATACATTGGTAAGAATGGAGACAGAAGATGCTGAAAAATTGATATTGTTCAATCCCTTAGGAATATCCACTAGGCAACACCCAGTACCAGAGCTAGCCTTGTCATTCACCATCTCTTTTGGAGGAGGTTCGTCACATAACGCAGCATAGCTACAGTAATACGTAAAGTTTTTTTGTTTCCCGAAATTCATTATGCCCAAACCGTTGCAACCAACACTTAGGAACTTGTTTTGGAGGCTGGAAACAGTGAAGGGTTTGATGTAAAGAGAACGATCGGGGCCTGTTTGATCATTACAGCGGTTGGAGACAAGCATGGAGATTTCCATTTGATTTTGTTGGATGGATGTGTTTGAAACTGTGAAGTTGTTGTTGAAGTATAACGTGGGTTTTGTTGTGGAGTTGTCACAAGTGAGATTGAAGGACTGGTTCAAGAAACAGTTTGGAGAAGTATGAGGTTGTATCCCCACTCCAAAGGGATATGGAATGTCCACTTCTCCGCATTTGTCGGGACAGCCGGCGAGGGACTTAGCTTCAGTTGCTGCTATGGCTGCAGCTAAAAGACTAATGAGAAAGAGCAGCTTCAGCCTCATCATCATCACCACTTTCTGTGGGGAAAACGAGAAGAAAATAAAGGTGGATGGCAGAAGTTCTGGCTGATGTATTCTATTGCTTTTGTTTATAGGCAAACATGAAAGCCTGAATATGGCTCTTTGTTCATTATTTATATATGCAAACATAATAAATGCCAAACCAAAATAAAGTTAGTCTAACTCATTAGATCTCTCTGGGTCTCGAGTTCGAGTCCCAGAGGAGTCACTTGTGTTGGGAGGGGCAGTCACACCCACAAAACCTAAATCGGATACCGGATTAGAATAAAAGAAAACATAATAAATGCTGCGTAAAAGTAATAATACACACCTTATAAAAAAAAGTAATAATAAACACACATGAGAGAAAAAAAAAACTAACTCCTTACTTGTTTCAGACACAAAGCGCAAATTAATTTAAAATACAAATTTCTTGACTATTTTGCTCTCATAATTTTTGTTAATTGTATTTTTTAAATATATTATTATATTAATTAGAAATAAAAATGCCATTATATTGACTTTTTATACACATTAATAAAATGTTGGGATGAGAATGAATTATCCAATTAGAATTAAGATGTGATAATTTATATAATTTATAATTGAAAAAGTACAAAATGATATATAAGAGTAGAATGAAAAATTAATTATTACCACTGTACCCCTCCTCTCCTCTGGTGAGTGGTAAACCAAACAAGATTCATTAAAAAACTCCTTCCTTCCTTCGCATCTAACAAAACCAAAGGAGGTCACCCCTCCACTCAAACCAAACACACTCTTCTCCCTGCGTGTGTGTGTACATATATATAAGGACATCGTAATGGAACTGTGAACGGAGTGAGGGTGCCAATTTCACAAGATGGGTCCCTTCGAGTTGAAATTATTGACTGTGTCGCCTTGCTTTCTTCACTTGCCAGTTGCCACAGGGTAGGTCTTGTTCTGTACTCCTTTGTCCTATTGTCCTTCTCTGTTTACGTATTTCGCTATTATTAAATTGGCTTTGAGTTTTTGTTGTGCTAAGACTAAATATAAATATGGGGATGATATGAATGCACTGTACAAATTCTGATTTGAACTACATGCTTCATTAATGTCAACTTCAGCCAGCTTCCCTTCTTCATGCCTTAGGGAGCAAGTTTTGTAGGATCCAGAGCTAACAAACTGTATATAAACTGACGTATATATGAGCTCTTTTAAGTCAAGCACAACCCCAAACTATAACACTTATAGTACCATTGTTCCATTACAATGTCCTTTTATATCGATTGACCTACGTAGAGGTACTGTATGTGGATCCAAATATCGAAGAGTCCCCTGTATAACAATGGTGACATGAATTTCATTAAGAGGTATAAGTCTTAAAGCTCTAAAGTCAGCTACTTTTACTCTAAGATTATGATCTAAAAGTATGTTGGTAGGTTCAATATCTTGATGAATATATAATTGGAATGGAAGAAATTAAAAGAGTGTAAATATGAAACAACTCCAGCAGATTGAGCGGCGATTCTTAATCGAATCTCCCATAGAATAGACAAAAACTCATTCTTTAAAGGATCTATGTGGTCAAGAAGGAAGCATGCTGTTGTCCACAAATTCATATACTAACAACAAAGGGATGTCAATTTCAAGACAACATCCCAAAGTTTGACAACATGCTTGAATCGATGGTTTATTTGGGAAAGCACAAACACTTCATTGATAAAATCCTTGATTTATCTAGGATCCCTCCTACTTTAGACTCCTTATTGGCAACAAGCCTCTTTTATCCGGTAATATACCGTTATAAACTGTGCCTTGACCCGACAACCAAGGATTCTACATTCATCAAATTGTTTGTGGCACTCTTAAGCTCAACTTCTGTGAATATTTTGGTTTTGCTAGTGGGTCCTTGATGTTGTGAAAGTTGTTGTAACAACATGTCTCTTCCATTTTGCTCAAAATTTCTCTAAGTTGTTTCGGAGTTCTTTGCTTGTGTGCCCAACATACTGTTGAGATCAATGTAATGACAACCAACAAGCTGGCTACGCTAATGCCTGCAAGCAATGTAGTACAACATGTATATATACTGAATAGGAGAAAAGGTTTTGAATTTTGACCTAAACATTTGTAAAGATTATAATTCTATGTTCTTTTCAAATTATCTCCTCCAATCCAATATATTAAATGAATCATCCCATAAATAAATTAAAAAAAGTTCTTTGAATATGGAAAGAAAATTTTAATAAATAAATTTAAAAAAAAGTGCAAGAAAATTTTAATATTGTCAAATGGGAAAGAGCTCAAATTAAAGGACTAAGATTACGTTGGTATTTCTAAAATGAAGGGCTTTTAGAATCCTTTCACAAGGTAATAAGGTACCTACTAAAATAATCATTCCTGTTATTGAACAAAGAATAAAAGATCCCTCATATGTTAAGAAAAAGGGAAAAACTATTTTATATTAAGAGAATTTTTATTTTTAAAAATGATTCCAAACAATTAAAATAGAATATCACCATTATTTGCCCATAAGATATTAAAATATAGCTCGTTTTATGTAGTAATAATCCAAAGAAATAAGAAAAAAACATTTGGGGAGTGGGGTAGAAATAATGGGCAGCAAGTAGGACGTGGCTCAAGGCTATGTGCATTCAACTAGCCATGGTCGTGGAAAAGAAAGAAATTACCCTGACATCCATCGGGATGGCACGGATTTTCCTCAAAGCAAGATTTACATTTGCAAGTGTATCCAGTTCCATAACTGGAATCCATACAATTTGTGTTGGTTTTGCAAGCATATTGTTCAACATTACCTGAAGCAGCCTGACAAGTAACATTCGAAACAGTTCAATCTAAGACAAGTGGAGCCCTATCAACGCAAATGGTCAGGTGAGAAACTAAACCAACCAGTTTTGGCAATAAAAGCATAAGTATAGTTGTTGAAGGCCAACACGCTGGTATGGATGCCACAAAACTGATGTTGTTGATTCCCTTGGGAATATGCACTTGCAACACCCAGTCCCAGAACAAGTTTCATCATTAATCTCTTTAGGAGGAGGTCGGTCACATAATGCAACAGAGCCACTGGAATAAGTGAAGTTGGTTTGAAAACTGATTAGGCCCAAAGCATCGCAACCAACACTTAGGAACTTGTTTTGGGTGATGAAAACATTGAAGGTTTAATGTAAAGAGAAAGATCTTGGCCTGATCAATTGTAACAGCCTTTGGAGACCGACAAGGAGATTTTCATTTGACTTTGTTGGAGGGATATGTTGAAAACTATGGAGTTGTTGTTGAAGTATAACGTAAGTATTTTTTTGGAGTTATCACAAGTGAGATTGAACGGCTGATCCAAGAAACAGTTTTAAGAAGTACAGGGCTGTATCCCCTACTCCGAATGGATATGGAAGGGAAAATAAGAACCTCTAAGATATTATTGTTAATCCTTAAATTAAAAAAAGAGTACAAATACGCCTTTATATAAGTAAGCCTAAGGATAATAGACTGACCCTAGAATCTAATTTAATCTAATCAAATCAAAATATTTAAGATATAATCCTAAAATATAATATTCATATCTAATCCTAAGATATAATAAATATTAAATAATAAACATCAAACCTAATGATAAAATAATAATTAACTAAATAATTTGAAATATCAAATGAGGAGCATGTGTGTGAGTCTTGAAGCATTATTCAACACTCCCCTTACTTTAAAGGGGCACCAAACATGTCTTTTTTAGAACAAAGTCTATGCTTATGCAAAATCAGCATGTTTTTTTTCACCTTTTTGCTTTACCTAGCCATTTGCTTCCTTATGCTCAAAATTTTTTTCACCAATGGCATTGAATAGGACTTCTCGTTTTGTAGCTTTTTCTACCGCTAAGGAAGCAAGTAAAGCTTTGAATGAAATGAATAGAAAAATGATAGGTGAAAAATCTATTAGGTTGCTGTGGTCCACTAGAAAGAAGAGAGGAAGGCCCTGCAGGCTCATTTTGCTCAATTTTGGGCACCTGTTAGGTGGGACCTCTTCATGCTAGAATTCCTGAATATCATCTTGGGACACCTAGACTTGCCCCTCCGCAGTTGTACTACAATCAGGGAACACCTGGTCTGATACCACCTCAGCCATCCAGATTTGGTTTTCAACTGCAACTCTTGCCTGGAATTTGTCTGGTATTGCTCCAAATTTTGTTATACCATACTTAAGAGATAGGTTTAGCTTGGGCAAAGGATGAGTTTTCGACAAGGTAGAAACTTTCAACATGTGTAATAGAAACAAACGTCTCAATGGAACTCCAACTAAGAGTTTAGATATATATCCAACAATCAAAATGGCATTGCCAGGCCTTGTGAAACTAATGATGCCATTAACCTTTGATGATTCTAGGGTTATTTCAACTCTTGTTGATAATCTGTAACCTAGCTCTGATACCATGTTAGGTTTTGAAGCAACCTAGCTTTGATACTATGTTACATTTTGAAGAATTATATTGATGCGGAGAGAAAATAAGAATCTTTGAAATATTAATGTTAATCCTTCAAAAAAAAAAATAGTGTACAAATACACCTTCATATAGGCAAACCTAAGGCTAATAGACTAACCCTAGAATCTATCTAATTTAATTTAACCAAATCAAATGAAAATATCTACAATATAAGCCTAAGGTATAACATCCATATATAATCCTAAGATATAATATGTAAACCAAAGGCAAAGAACCCAAAATAATCTAAATAATCAATCAACTATCATTGATGGGTAGATCTTCTATTTATAGAATATTAAGAGTATATGTATACAACACACATAAACTGTACACAACAAGCTTAGTGGGCTAAGGCCCATTTACATACAACCTATTACAAGGAATTGAGCCCAACAATCTGACACACAAACATATATTGTACTAATCTTAACATCCCTTCAAGTTGGGGACTGTACAAATTGATGGTTCCTAACTTGAGCAAAAAACACTCATAATCCTCACACCTAAGAGGCTTCGTAAAAATATCCGCTAACTCTAACTGATTATTCGAACACACATGTTGCAAATCAATAACCCCATATTGCTACTTTTCACGTATGAAGTGACAATCGATCTCAATATGTTTTTTTCGTTTGTGGAATACCAGGTTGCTAGTAATATGTATTACTGCTTTGTTATCACAATACACCTTAACCGAAGCTAAATCTAGAATGTTGAGATCCTGTAACATGCGTGTAAGCTAAATAACCTCTGACATTGCTAAAACTAAAGCTTTGTATTCAGCTTCAAAGGATGACTTAGAAACCATATGTTGTTTCTTCGACTTCCAACACAACATGGAGTAGCCAAAATTAAGCAAATAGCCAATCATAGACCTCTTGCAGGACTAGTGGCCCAATTAGAATCTACTTAGCATCACAATGCATTCTTCTTTTCAGCAGCAAGTAAAACTCCTACACCCGGGAAACATTTGAGGTAGTGAACAACTAGAACAGTAGCTACCATGTGGGATTTACAAGGCGCACTTAAGAATTGACGTAAAGCCTACACAGAAAAACTAATGTTAGGTATAGTTGTAGTTAAATAACACAACCTACTTACAATTCACCCGTATGTTACAGGTTCTATCAAGAGAGAGTCCTCTTACTTGTTTCTTTTATTCTTGTGCACCCTATTAGCGTATGAAACTGGCTTCTGGGGTTCAAGAGCTAGCTGAGTTCCATGATCCATAGGGACCTTTAATGGCTTTGAGCCACTAAGGCCCATGTATGATATAAGGTCAAGAGTGTACTTCCTTTGGTTGAGAGAACAATGCCCTTTGATGATCTTGCAAGTTCCAAACCCAAGAAGTATTTAAGATCCCCTAAATCTTTTATCTTAATACCATGATGCAAGTGATTCTTAATCTCAGTTATCCCATCCATATAATTTCTGATGAATAAGAGCCCATTTGGTTCAACCCCATTGCAAGCCTGCAATAGTAATCATGATTGTATTACCAAGAGAAGAGTGTTTGGTTGCTCTTTAGTATAGTAATAGGGTTTATCATGATAATGATGATTACAAAAAAATTGGTAATCCTCATTCATATCTCCCCCCTATGAATCCTCATTACCATCCCATTTCATGGTTAAAAGAAGCCAATTTACTTTTTAGTTTCTTATGTCTTTGTTTCACTTATCTCATTTCACTTGCCACATCACGCCACAACGGCCACCGCCACTATCTCCACCTCCTCCACCACCATCACCTCCAGCCCCTGCCGCCACCACCACCACCTCATCCATTGTCGTCACCTCCACCCCTGGCCGCTGCCACCATCTCCTCCTCCTCCACTACTGTAGTTGCCACCCCTACTATTGCCATCGCCGCCACTCCCTCCTCCTCCTTCGCCACCCCCGCCACCTGCCCAGTGCCACTACCACTACCTACTCCTTTTTTGTCGCTACCCGCCCACCGCCACCACCACTTCCTCCGTTACTGCCCATTGTCGCCACCACTACCTTCTCCTTTGCCACCATTCCCATCGTTGCCGCCGCCACTACCTCCTCCTCCTCCATCTCCGCTGCCGCCAACTCTTAATTATTTTTTCTATGAAGATTATATTAAGTGTAAAATAGAGTTTTTGTAATATATTAATTTTAAATAATTGTTAAAATATTAACTCATTGCACCTTGCTTAAAAATCAAACCAACCATTACCCCTATAATTAATATTGCATTGCATTACCATCGTATCACATTGCACTGCACTGTAAGGTGTAATGGTATCAAACCAAACGGGCCCTAAGTCATCCACATAAGCCAACACTAAAGTCATATTATCTCCACCTTGCTATATAAAAAGAGGACAGTCATATTTACTTTGTCAAAATCCCCCTCCAAGTAAGGCTTGCATGAGCTTATCACTCCATTGGCAGGATGCTTGCTTAAGTCTACACAAAGATTTGTTTAATTTATAAACTTTATTCTTACCAAGATTGTCAAATCCTTGTTGAAAACTCATATATACCTTCTCAAGTAAATCCCCTTGCATAAATGCATTGTTGACATCTATTTGAAAAAGATTGCTGCAAGTATGAGGATATTTCTCACATTCACCATCTTCACAATCGGAGAAAAGGTTTTGAAGTAGTCTATACCTTCTTGTTGGTTGTAACCATTATCCACAAGATGAGCCTTATACCTGTCTACTGCACCTTTGGAATCATACTTGATCTTAAAGACCCATTTGTGCCCAATAGCATGTTTTCCCTTAGGTAGATCAACAATGTCCCAAGTTTTTTGTTGTTGTAATGCCTTCATTTCCTCTTGCATCACATCCATCCATTTGGGGTCTTGTGATGCTTCCTAAAAGCTACAAGGCTCAACACCCATATCAATAGAAAGTAGAAAATCTTTATAGCTAGGGGATACATGAGTATAGGACATGTACTTTTGGATAGAATACCTAGAATTTACCTTAATTTTATGTGCAATTGTTGTTTCTGTTAAATAGATATAGTCATTAAGCCAATTAGGAGTCCTTTTGTCCCTAACGTGAAGAAATGGCTGAATGCTTATCAACATAAACTACTATTTCATTACTAGGTGAATCATTATCCAACCATCCTAGGCTAAGAGAATCACCAGCTGCATGATGTCTAGAAGTGGCTACAGATCACTACAATCAATAGAAAAAAGGTCTAGCCTTTGGGAATGTCCTATCGACTAGTTCAACAAAGAAGAATCCTTGAAAGGAAACTTACTTTCATGAAAAACAATATGCCTACTTACAACCATTATGTGTGTAGTAAGGTAAACAGAAGCTAATCCTTTTGATTTGGTGGATTGCCCATAAAAACAAAAGGTTCAGCTCTAGGCTGAAATTTATCATGCCCATATAGATTGGAAATGAAAACTAGGCAACCAAGATTTTAAGTAAATGCAATCCGGCTCCTTCCTATAAATCAACTCTTATGGAGTCTTATATCATAGATTTTTTGTCTGCCATTTAGCTTAACGTTAGCGTACGGGTCGCAAATAGTATAAAAAGTGGATTTGGCTATAGTCCTCTTCCCTCCCATCCACTTACGATCCTCTTTTCAATCTGGACCGTTGGATTAAGATCTCAACGGTCCAGATTTAATATATTATAAAAATATAATAATAATAAAAATATTTTTATATTAAAAAAAATCTGGACCGTTGAGATCTTAATCCAATGGTCCAGATTGAGAAGAGAACCGTAAGTGGATGGGAAGGAAGAGGACCGTAGCCGGATCCATAAAAAGTTGTCGTTCCCATGAGAACCAAGGCAAAATTGGGCTAATTAATGCAATTATGCTCTTAATTAGGTTGAGCAAAGTCATTTGAAGTATTTCAATTTGAAAGAACAATTTTGGTTTAAAACAAACTAATTTGGGAGAAGCAAAACAAAAGTTGATTCTAACTTCAAGAAAATAAGGCTCTAAGACTAGTTCTCCCCTCTACATTTCATGAAACCAATTAATTCCCTCTCAGCTAGCTTTAATGAAGAATCAAGTGTTTGTCTAAGATTCAAAAGTATTGGAAAAGCTTTCTTAAGCCAAAAAAAAAAAAACATATATTTTCAAAGAACTCATTCAATCTTTTGCAACAAGCTAGTGAAAATAGTCATTAAGACTCAATCTTATAATAACAATACTAGGTTAATAGGTAAATCTCTTTCCTATTCAAATATGAATTTCAAGACTAACATGACCTTATCCAAGTTCTTTAGACAAGAAGATCTCTCTCAAGCATCATTGATTAGGACTTTTTCGTGCATTAGCCTTGGGGTCCATAATCAAAAATTAACCAAGGATTGCTTATAAGCAAACCTAGGATCGTTATCTCTTTTCAAGGAGTCTTTTTTTGAATCCTAAGTAATCTAGATATCATACAAATGCAATGAAAGCAAAGGAATTTTTTTTTTTTGGATTTTGTTGAAAATAGATAAATGTAAAATTTAATTAAAATCCTAAAGCTACAATTTTTTGTCTTTTCAAATAGTGAATGGAATGAAATTGGAATTGGAAATATGAATAATAAAATGAGCCTTGGTAGCAAAGTTAATGGCTTTCCTAGCTTCTCTTTGGGAGTTAATTTTCATCAAGTCAAATTGAAAACCTTAAGCAATCGCATTGAGTTCAATCTATCTAATTAATGACTCATCCTACGATCTCATTCATAGTCATCTCTTAGATAAATTGTTAAAAACCACTTGATGTGTGTTTAAAAATCATTTAATGCACTTGCTTCCTCTTAAATGAGATCACAATCGCGATACTCAATATGAATTAACTTAACTACACACTATAGTAATCACATACAATGTATAATCTCATTAAAACATAAGGAAATAAATTCAATACATAATCCAAGAGTATCAAAGTAAAATTCAACACAAATGTTAACCAACAAGTGCAAATGAGCACTCATCCAAGTCCCATAAATATGTATCAATATAAAATCAAACCAAATATATCACAATTAATACATATAATGAGTTGATGGAAAACTAATCAACTCCTATTTGTATCACATTGAAGCTCTAACAATTCTCCACCACCAAGAAACAAGAGAATTAGCCCCTCATGCAATTAATTCCAGCTACAACTTGTTCAAAACAACTAAAATCTATGAGAAATTAAGTGTTGGCTGAATCTGGAATGGAAGGTGAGAAAAGCATGTTTGTCGGATATCTTTTGCAGTGGTTAAGGTAAAAGAATGTAGTGGGTGTTGTTAGATGAAGGAGCTGGGCTATTATAATGGCAGTGGAAGGACAACCATGAATGAATATGGAGATGGAGAAGATGCTATGGTGAAGGGGGCAATAATAGTGGAGAGGAAGAAGAGGGTCTATTAGCACTACAAAAAAATCACTTTCAGCGGCGACATTTGGCGGCGACTTTTAATGTCGCCGCTGAACGTGAGACTTTCAGCAGCGACTTTTAAAGTCGCCGCTGAAGGTGTCACTTTCGTGTCGCCGCTGAAAGTCAGACTTTCAGCGGCGACATTGTTTTGTCGCCGCCGAAAGTGTGTTTCAGCGGCGACTTTAGTGTCGCCGCTGA
Organism: Inga oerstediana; assembly: GCA_963210345.1. Taxonomy (NCBI): domain Eukaryota; kingdom Viridiplantae; phylum Streptophyta; class Magnoliopsida; order Fabales; family Fabaceae; genus Inga; species Inga oerstediana. The sequence continues at coordinate 67,643,435 of OY723406.1, read as the reverse complement.
AAGTGTTTTTCGAAAATTTAAAAAAAAAAATTTTTAAAACACTTTCAGCGGCGACTATTAAAAGTTGCCGCTGAAAGTGAGTTTCAGCGGCGACTTTAATGTCGCCGCTGAAAGTGCTTTTCGAAAATTTAAAAAAAAAAAATTTTTTAAAACACTTTCAGCGGCGACTTTAAAAGTCGCTGCTGAAAGTGAGTTTCAGCGGCGACTTTAGTGTCACCGCTGAAAGTGAGTTTCAGCGGCGACTTTAGTGTCGCCACTGAAACTCTTTTTCATATTTTTTTATTAATATTTTTAAAAAATAATATTTATAAAATTAAAATAATATTTATAAAATTAAACTATTAATTATTAAATAATTCTTTTTAACCTTAATTATTAAAATTATATTATTATTTATTAATATTAGATTTATAATTTTTTATTAAAAATAATATTTATGATATTAAATTATTATTTATTAAGTAATTTTAATTAAAAAATGTTTAAATTTAAATATATCAATATTTTTTTCGTTTTTATTTAATTTTTCATTACTTTTAATAATATTATATTTAATTAATAATTAATTATATGTATATAATTAATTAATTATATGTATGTATGTTTATATATATCATAATATTATATATATATATAATAAGATGTAATAATATGACATAGGTTCATTCCGGCGCAACTGGTAGAGGCTCGCGCGCTAAGGCATCAGCTCTCTGAGGTCGCGGGTTCGAACTGGAGGAGAGTCACATGGAGGAATTATGAGGAGGCGACACGAGGCAGCACGGGGAGGCGGCACGTGGCAGCACGGGGAGGAGACACGTGGCAATTGTAAATTAAATTTTTTAAAAAAAAATTCTAATTTTTTTAATAAAAAATTTAATTTTTTGAATTTTTTTTTAAAAAAATTAACACTTTCAGCGGCGACAAAAGTCGCCGCTGAAGGTGACTTTCAGCGGCGACTTTTGTCGCCGCTGAAGGTGTTAATTTTTTTTTAAAAAAATTAAAATATTAAATTTTTTATTAAAAAATTCGAATTTATTTAAAAAAAATTTAATTTTTTGAATTTTTTTTAAAAAAAAATTAACACTTTTAGCGGCGAGAAAAGTCGCCGCTGAAAGTCACCTTTGTCGCCACTGAAAGTATACTTTTAGCGGCGACAAAAATTGTCGCCGCTAAAACTTTCAGCGACAGTCGCATAGGCGGCGACTTTTAGACTTTCAGCGGCGACAAAAGTCGCCGCTGAAAGTCTTTTTTTTTGTAGTGTAGTTTGGAGAATGACCGAAGGAACTAGGAGCTATGAAATCAAATGGTGAAAGAGAGAGGATAAGGCAGTGATGAAGAGAATAGAGAACATCAGAAAATTCAAGAACTTACTAGAAAATGCATGAACTCACTAGAAACTTCACAAGGACTTAAAATCCATGGAGAAAGAAGGGAAGAACCGAATCTGGAAGTGTTGGTAAGAATAGAGGTGAGACTATGGTGAATGACGATTCTAGCAACAGTGCTTGGTGGAGTAAGGATAAGGTCGCCGGAAAGGAGCGACGATGATGAATGGCGTTGTGGTCTCTTCATCTCTTTCTCTCAATGAAGAAGCTCCAGAGTTCGGTGGTGTTGGTGGTCTGGAACAGAGGAACTTCTAGCGAAGAAGAACCTCTGGTGTGGTCCTAGAATCTCACCTCCTTGGGGTAAGGAAGTCACCAGTGATAGTGGATGAAAGAGAGAAGGTCGGTGGCGATCTCTAAAGCTCCCAGCTCTCTCGTATCTGTGGCATTGCCTCCCTGTAATCTCTTCTCTTTCTCTCATCGCCGATGAAAGGTGATGATGGTTGAGCGATGGTGAAGAAGATAATGGTGGTGGCCCTCCTTCTCTCCTCTCAAGTTCTCTCTCCCCCCTCTGCGGCGCACACCTCTGCTCTAAGCTCTATTCCATTAATATGTCAGGTTTGTTCTCTCCTATTGGGTCTCTCACCAACAGTTGAAGGAAGCTGACCTAGTCTTGGGTCAAAACGCAAGTTTTTACCAGGGACTACAATTAAATTTTTAAAATTTTTAATGGAGGGACTAAATGGATAATTCTGAAAATTGTGTGGGCGTAACTAAAATTTTTAAAACTTATAGGTCATTTTCTGTAAATTTCCCTGACCCCTTTTTCCTTCACAAATGTGTAATTTTCAGAAATTTTGAGGCCTTTTCTGTAATTTTTCTCAATCCTAAAAATATTAATCTGGCCTCTAAAATCACCAATTTATTCCCAAAACACATGCAATGCAAGATTAAGCACAATGTAGCATCAAAAGTTCAAGAAATCATTTGTATAAATAATTAACAAATATGACAATTTGGCCCCTAATTACATTCCATTCAATACAAATGTCCCTAATTAAATTAGTGCCTAATCATGCAAAAATGCTTCAGAAAATACATTAAAAATCCCATTTTAATTATGAAAAATCATATTAAAATATGGTTCAATCAATTATCTCATTCAACAAATCAATCCAAGTGGTCGCCAAACACTAAGAAGCATTAAGCACAGAATAAAATCAACAAATAATACTTCATTAAATACTAGAAAAGAGAGAATAACATAGTCTTAATCCATATAGAGGTTCAAAGTAACCCTGGAATGAAAGATTTAGCTTTTTATGCCAAATGTAAAGAAAATCTAAACCAAACAATTGCATACATCATAAACTAAGTAGAAAAGAGAAGAAAAGTGATGAAAAACTAAGAATGGAGGCCCAAAATCTCTTCAAGATCGACCACTAATCAAGCTCTCAACACCTTTAAGTCTTCTCTTCAAGCTCTCACCTTGCTCAAAACTCATTCAAGAAGTCTAGAATGGTTCATTTTCAGTTCATCCCTTTAATAAAAACCCTCAAAATTAGCTTCAACAAGTGAAATACATAGTTGTACTTTTTCTATATTCGCCTCGGTGACCATGTTAGCTACTGAAGAAACTGACACAGTAACTCTTTTTTTTTTTTTTTTTGCCTAGTCAACTCGGCAATCATGTTAGTTGCCCAGGCATGTGCCACAGAAGCTTTGATTTTCCTCAATTGCCTTGGCGACCATGGTAGTTGCTGGGGCTTTTTGCACAGAAACTTTGATTCTTGTTCACCTCAAAACCATGTTTGAGGCTTTTTGCACAATTGTTCTCTTTTTAATTTATATGTTTCTTTGTCATCTCCCTAACTTTAATGGCCCTTTTCTGGGTCAAGTATTGTCTCTACATCTTTCTACAAGAGAAAGAGAATTTATAAGTTCTTCATATGATTTATGTGCAAGAATTTCTTAACTTTGGCTTGATACTTTGACTTACACATTTTCTTCTATAAACTCTTTCTATGGACAATTTGGATCCAAAATTGGTTAAAAAGAAAAAAAAAATATGTTGCAATGTTATCAATTTCTAAAAATTAACATTTTTAGATGGGGTTCTATTAATTAAAAAAGCTGCAGTTTTCACACTTTCGCCCCAAAAATTAAGTGACACACCTGATTGGATGATAACAGCTCTAGCAACATTTAATAAATGCCTATATTACCTTCTACCACACTATTTTGCCGTGGTATGTACGGACATGTAGTTTCATGAATAATTCTCTTACCATTCAAGTAGTTTTTAAGCTGTCGATTTACAAATTCCAAACCATTATCACTCCTTACTCATTTTACAATAGTAGAAGATTGAGTTTCAACATAGGCAATGAAATTTTGTAAATGCTGAACAGTTTCTTGCTTATTGATCATAAAAAACAACCAAGTACATTTGGAAAAGTCATCAGACCTAATATAATCAACTAAATAATATGAAATATCAAATGATGAGCACGTGCGTGAGTCTTGAAGCATTACTCAACAGAAAGAGCAGCTTGAAGCTTCAGTTGCTACCATGGGTCCAGCTAAAAGAAGACTAATGAGAAAGAGCAGCTTCTTCATTCCCATGATCTTCATCATCACTTTCTTGGGAAAAGACAAAGAAAATAAATTAAAAATGGAATGCAGCTGGTGAATAGTGAATTCTATAGCTTTTATAGGCAAAAATCAAAGCCTGATAAATATGTCTTAGATAAAGTACAGGAGGGAGTATATGTTTGTAACGTCGAATTAATAAAAATAGTCAAGGTGCGTGTGTACGTGTATGTAGAAGGTTACAATTAATACTCTCTTCAGTTCTAATTATAAGATAAAGTTGATTTTTTTGGAGAAATTAAAGAAGCTAATTAAATTATTTTAAAGTACTTATTTTTTTTCCTCGAAACTAATTAGTTTGACTAATAAACTAATAAATAATCTAAGTATATATAACATATGATATGATTAAGTAACTTATTTTTCTTTTTTAATCTCTCCAAAAAAGTTAACTTTATCTTATATTTAGGACCAGACGTAGTAATTAATTAATTAAGAGGCGGTGAATTCAGTGATTGCAATGTTCGAACAATGAGGCAGGATAAGATCATTAGACTAAACGCATTTGAATTGCATATAAATCATTATCAAATATATCCTCGTCAAGTTTGAATTTTCGTTATTATCTATTTATCTTATGTTTTCCCCATCTTTTTAGTTACTTCCTCCAGTCCTTCATTAAGACCTAATTGGAGAGTTGATATTGGTCATAAATGTAAATATATTTCCTATATTTGTCAATCTTTTCCTAGCCCCTAATTCGCCCCTATTGATGTTTCCATAACAATAATTAAGTGAGAGAGATGGAGATAATTAAGGAAATGAAGATGATTAGGGTGTTTTAGTTAAAGTATGTCATATTAACTAACTTAACTAGCTTCCTTAATCTAATCAAATTGGGTAAGTAGATCTTACATTAAGGACCGGAGTAGGTACTTAATTTGGGTTATTCCAAGTGGAGTCATTTCTATAATCTGTATCTAAACACCTACTAATTATCATTAATGGTATGATAATCTTTTTATATAATATTAAATCTTAATCATTTAAACGTAATCTAATAGTGGATACATTAAATGGAGAGAAAATGGGAAGAGGGATCAATGGAGACATTCCTCTCCCCTAATAAGTCACATTATCCATTTTTGATAACCAAAAGTGTACAATTAGTTTAATTTTCCAGAAGATTTTATTTTGATATCTTAATTTGATAAAGTATAATTTTAGTCATCTAACTCTAATACAGTTAATTTCATTCTTGCCTTTAAAATTTTAAATGTTGATAAAATATTCTTAAATATTGACATATTAAGATTAATTTTAAAAAATGACAATGATAAAAGAAATATTATTTGAAACTTACTATTAGAGGATTGAAAAAATGCTTTATAAATTTAAGGGATCAAATTGGATCATATATAAAAGTTACAGGTTTATTAATTACGCAGGTTAGATTGTTATCCAAATTAAAATAAGGCAAGTGCTCGGCGGAGCCGGATTAGCACCAGTTTAGAAAATCGATGGGAAAAACATCTCTTTTGACATTCTCTAACTCTTCTTTAACTAGCTCAAATAATTTGGAAGAATCCTTAGTATCATGTTGCTCAGAAATTTAAAAAACAAAGAAAGAAAGCTAAAAGCCTATATGATTGGCTAGATAATCAGCACATTTTTTTGTTTGCGATAAATATGCTTAATTTCTACTTTCTAAAAGTTCCCAAACAATTTTTTTTTAATATTATCATTCAGTATCCGGTTCAGCGCTCGTGGCTGCCTCTCCCACCACAAGTGTCTCCTCTAGGAGGCGAACCCGAGACTTAAAAAGATTTAGCAGAGCCTTACACCACTAGACCAACTCTATGTTGGTGTTCTCAAACATATTTTAATTTGTTGTGAAAGCAAACGACAAAGATGTGCTTGGGCTTGTTCTATTTATATCTGCATGTTTGTCGACTTCTGCCCATTCATACTTAGTTCTTCTCAAATCTTTATGTACACATGATGATACAGATTAAGCCAAAAAAGGCAGTTTATAATAAAATCAAGAATTCAAGATGACAAATCCTATAGAAAAGACTTTATTATCGAAGAAAAACGAATACACATATTTTATTTGTTGACAGACTATCTAGTTTACAAGAGCAAAAAGAAAAGCTTCAACAACTCTGAAATGGTTGAAAATCCATGGTTTACAATCTAGCTAACTGGACAGATAATCACGACATCCATCAAAGTGCACTATCAACATAAATTAACATCATAAAAAGTTCAAAACAAGTAAAAGCCATGAAACAATAAGGACCGACAAATATAAACCTGGTCTCCATTTTATCACTAAGGCTATATTTAGATGGAGAAAAAAGTAAGAGAAAAATTGGGGGAGGGAATATTAGGAAGAAAAACTTCCGAAGATGTAAGGAAAATTTACTATTTTTAGAGTTTTCCCTCCTAACATTATTTCCTCCCCAATTTTCTTCCCATCTAAACTAAGGGTAATGATCAACGTCCATCTGCAATCTCCAATGCAATCTCCTTCAGTATGGTTCCATAGGAAGCTGAGGTACTAGCACCATTTGCCGGCTCAGGCACATGACCAAGTAAGTATTCACTCTCTTCTGACATGAAATCTTCCCCTTTACCCCAAGGACGCTTTTCCAATGCAATCATACCTTCTAGCTCCATTGCTACTTCCTTCATTGTGGGTCTTTCCTCACCTTTTACTCTTACACATCTCCTTGCCAACAAGGCTACGTCTTTAAGCTGATGTTCATTCTTTTTGTTTAACACTCGTTTGTCAAGAATTTCCAGCAAACGATCTTCTTTCATTGAAGACACAAAATACATTGCCAAATATTTCTCCTCCACCCTGCTGAATTCAATTGCTTTACTTCCAGTGAGTAACTCTATAAGCACGACTCCAAAGCTATAAACGTCACTCTTCTCATTCAGCTGACCAATGTGGAGATACTCTGGATCCAAGTATCCTAGAGTCCCCTGTACAATAGTGGTAACATGGGTTTCATTGATAGGAATAAGTCTTGAAGCACCAAAGTCAGACACTTTTGCTACAAGATTATGGTCTAAAAGTATGTTGGTAGATTTAATATCCCGATGAATAATTGGAATGGAAGCATAAGAGTGTAAATATGAAATAGCATTAGCAGTTTCTGCAGCTATCCTTAATCGGGTCTCCCATGGAATAGAAATCTCATTCTTCAAAGGGTCAATGTGATAAAAAAGAGTGCCATTGTCGACAAACTCATATGCCAACAAAGGAACGTCAGTTTCAAGACAACATCCCAAAAGTTTGACCACATTACGATGATTGATTTGAGAAAGCACAAACACTTCATTGATGAAATCCTTAATTTGTTTCGGATCCCCTCCTACTCTAGACTTCTTAATGGCAACAACTGTGTTGTCCGGTAATATACCCTTATAAACTATGCCTTGTCCTCCACGACCAAGGATTCGGCTTTCATCAAAGTTGTTTGTGGCAATTCTAAGCTCAACTTCTGTAAATATTTTTGTTTGAGCAGTACTATAGCCTTGCTGTTGCGAAAATTGTTGTAGCAATAAGTCTCCTCCATTTTGCTGGAAATTCTTTTGTCTGAGTTGTTTCAAAGTTCTCTGCTTGTGTGCCCAGCATAATGTGAAGACCAGTGTAATGACAACTAACAAGGCGACACTCACGCCTGCAAGAAATCCCTTTTTATTTCTAATTATCTCCTCCAATATAATATCCAAAATGAATCACATCCCTTAAATTTATGTAATTAAATGATTCAAAAAAAATTAAAAAGTAAAATAGAACAGCTAGAGACCATCATATATATATATATATATATATTCTCACCTAATGCAATAAGAATAAGCAAATTATGATGATTAGATCGTTGTGGAGTGGTGCAGGCAGTTCCATTAATGTCAATAAATCCAGGTGGACAAGAACAGTTGTAGTAACCAGGATAATTGTGGCATCTCCTTGGCATAGGGCAGATATTGGGTATGGCACACTCATCGATATCTGAAATTAAGAAAAGGAGAATAGTATACCCTTATTCTGATCTTATTATTTCCTTTTTATAGGTCTCTTTAAGGACTCAATAGATATAGGTTAAGAAATATTTTGTCATTTTTCTTAAAAAAATAATTCAATATATGCCTTCAATTTATATCTTAGTGCTTAATGTTGTTTTGTAAGTAAGGGTATAATTAAAAAATGGCAATGAACATTGTTTTGAATTTCAAATACACAAGGAAATAAAAACAAAAATTTTCCTTCACAAATGACATAAAAAATTAAAAGAATAATTTTAGTTAATAAAATCTAGGGGAAAATACACAAAAATATTCCAAATATGAAAATCCCAAAACTCTGAAATCTTCTAATCTCTACGAAGTCTCTATAGATCAGTTTAAAATTAAATTACGAAGCAAAATTACTAAAATGCTCTTAATCTTAAATATGAAAAATGAAAAACGAAATGATGACAACTATAATTAGAACAAAATTGGGTCATTTCACACAAAAGACTTGGTACAAGAATAGTTGTCTCTAAGGATTTTAATAGAAATTTCGCAAGTGCTACATGAGATCTATCTACCTATAATTTATATACATAAAAAAGGAAATGGCCGGTTAGGAAAAATTATTATTGAAATTATAGAATTACCGTGACATCCTTCTGGATGATATGGATTTCCCTCAAAGCCAGATTTACATTTGCAGTTGTAGCCAACTCCATAACTAGAATCCACACATTCTGAGTTGGATTTACAGGCATAATCTTCTTTACCCGAAGCAGTTCGACAAGAATCATTCGAAACAGTCCATTCTAGGACGACAGGGACCAGATCATAGGGAAAATGTCTCAGATAATCTAGTGAGAAATTAAACCAGTCACGTTTCACAATCAAGGCATATGTACAATTGTTGAAACTATACACTTTGGTATGATTCAAGAGGCTGTCAGCTACCATATTGATGTAATTAATTCCCGCTCGAAAATCCACCTCACAACAACCTGTCCCAGAACAAGTCTTATCATCATTCATGATTATCTCTCTTGGAGGAGGTACGTCACATCTGGCCACGCAACCAGTGTAAGCAGTGAAGTTGCTCTCCAAGTATCTCATAAAACCGAAGGAGCCGACCGCGTCACAACCAATGGTTACGAACTTGTTTTGGGAGCTAGAAATGGTGAAAGCACCGGTGTTGAGATAGTAAGGAAGAGATGGTTGTGATTGGTTGTAACAATCCTTGGAGACATTCATGGAGATTTCCATTTCACTTTGTTGGAGGGATATGTTGGAAACTGGGGCGTTGAAGAAGTATAACTGGGATGTGGATTTGTTACAGGTGAGGTTGAAAAATGACAGATAATCTAAGAAACAGTTTCGAGAAGTACCAGGTTGTTGGCCTACACCAAATGGATATGGGATGGCCACATCTCCGCATTTTTCGGGACAACCAGCAAGAGATTGAGCTTCACTTATTGCTGCCATGGCTGCAGATAACAGAATAATTAGAAAGAGAAGCTTCATGAGCCCCATCGATATATGCAGTAGTTCAGCTGGCTGCTCAATATTGTATAGCTTTTATTGGAAAATTCTATAAATAGGTCCTGTGTGTTGCGCTTTGGTTTAAGTAAGCTACAACATTTGTTAACTTATATGCAAGTTCTTATAACATGTGTGGGCGGGTGGGTGACGGAACTTGGAGGATGACTTTAATAGATGCAACAAAAGTCAAACTACACAAAACGTCATACATTTGTTGAAGTGACACAAAGGTTATTTATTGAGGAAGACATATATATATATATATATATATATATGGGAATCAGATTCGGTGCTCTGACCACAATGATAAACACCAAGAGCTCGTTGCTTCTATAGACTATTAAATCTAAATTGAATGGTTCAGATAAATTTATAATACTTTTACTTTTTAAAAAAAAAAATTGATATGTACAAGATCTAAAATAAATAAAATATATCAACGGTCAATTTTTTAAAAAATGATTTTTGATTTAAAATCATTAGTTGAAAATCTTAAAACCTGAATTATTGAATTTCTATTTGAATTGTGTGTATCTTAGTGCAATGATTAGTTCTTAGTGCTTATGATTGCAATGAGCATTGAAACTGGTACCCCTATTATTATATACATAAATATGTGGATGGACGACTAGAAGACTATTAGAAATTTAGAATATAAAGGAAAACCACGTTGATAAATTAAAGAAGAGATTGGAGATATATAATGTAAGAAGTGACTCCTATCAAAAGCTTAAATTATTTAGATAGAAACACAACTCTAACATACATCTGTATCTAAAACTCTAACATAGTATCAAGAGTTCGATTTGTGACACCACAGAAAGAGTGCATGCCCCCATTCATATTAAAGAGGAGATTAAGGGTATATAATGTCAAAGACTACTCTAATATAAAAATGTATCTAAAACTCTAACAATGACCAATTCTGCATAATGAACAAGCTTTATGGAAAGACAAGCAACCCAAGGTAAGTGCGTATGTGCCCTTCATTGTCAACTATCGTTTTTTTTCAATTTTTAGTAAACAATAAAATAATACTACTTCCTGTTATAAAAAATAATAATAATACTACTTCCGATATTTGATATAAGGTCTTGTTGGTTGTACAATTTGCACTATAAAAAAGATTTTAAATTAATGACAAGAGGTAGTACTATGTTTGTATTTGCGCATTAATCAACTCTGTTGCATCATGCAGATAGAGAAAATAATAATAATGAGCTATTGGATGTGAGAGTAAGATTGAGCTTTCACAAATGCTTGAAAGGAAGACTTGGACCCATTCAAAGTGTTAATTTTTTTAAAAAAAAATTCAAAAAATTAAATTTTTTAAAAAAAAATTCTAATTTTTTTAATAAAAAATTTAATTTTTTGAATTTTTTTTTAAAAAAATTAACACTTTCAGCGGCGACAAAAGTCGCCGCTGAAGGTGACTTTCAGCGGCGACTTTTGTCGCCGCTGAAGGTGTTAATTTTTTTTTAAAAAAATTAAAATATTAAATTTTTTATTAAAAAATTCGAATTTATTTAAAAAAAATTTAATTTTTTGAATTTTTTTTAAAAAAAAATTAACACTTTTAGCGGCGAGAAAAGTCGCCGCTGAAAGTCACCTTTGTCGCCACTGAAAGTATACTTTTAGCGGCGACAAAAATTGTCGCCGCTAAAACTTTCAGCGACAGTCGCATAGGCGGCGACTTTTAGACTTTCAGCGGCGACAAAAGTCGCCGCTGAAAGTCTTTTTTTTTGTAGTGTAGTTTGGAGAATGACCGAAGGAACTAGGAGCTATGAAATCAAATGGTGAAAGAGAGAGGATAAGGCAGTGATGAAGAGAATAGAGAACATCAGAAAATTCAAGAACTTACTAGAAAATGCATGAACTCACTAGAAACTTCACAAGGACTTAAAATCCATGGAGAAAGAAGGGAAGAACCGAATCTGGAAGTGTTGGTAAGAATAGAGGTGAGACTATGGTGAATGACGATTCTAGCAACAGTGCTTGGTGGAGTAAGGATAAGGTCGCCGGAAAGGAGCGACGATGATGAATGGCGTTGTGGTCTCTTCATCTCTTTCTCTCAATGAAGAAGCTCCAGAGTTCGGTGGTGTTGGTGGTCTGGAACAGAGGAACTTCTAGCGAAGAAGAACCTCTGGTGTGGTCCTAGAATCTCACCTCCTTGGGGTAAGGAAGTCACCAGTGATAGTGGATGAAAGAGAGAAGGTCGGTGGCGATCTCTAAAGCTCCCAGCTCTCTCGTATCTGTGGCATTGCCTCCCTGTAATCTCTTCTCTTTCTCTCATCGCCGATGAAAGGTGATGATGGTTGAGCGATGGTGAAGAAGATAATGGTGGTGGCCCTCCTTCTCTCCTCTCAAGTTCTCTCTCCCCCCTCTGCGGCGCACACCTCTGCTCTAAGCTCTATTCCATTAATATGTCAGGTTTGTTCTCTCCTATTGGGTCTCTCACCAACAGTTGAAGGAAGCTGACCTAGTCTTGGGTCAAAACGCAAGTTTTTACCAGGGACTACAATTAAATTTTTAAAATTTTTAATGGAGGGACTAAATGGATAATTCTGAAAATTGTGTGGGCGTAACTAAAATTTTTAAAACTTATAGGTCATTTTCTGTAAATTTCCCTGACCCCTTTTTCCTTCACAAATGTGTAATTTTCAGAAATTTTGAGGCCTTTTCTGTAATTTTTCTCAATCCTAAAAATATTAATCTGGCCTCTAAAATCACCAATTTATTCCCAAAACACATGCAATGCAAGATTAAGCACAATGTAGCATCAAAAGTTCAAGAAATCATTTGTATAAATAATTAACAAATATGACAATTTGGCCCCTAATTACATTCCATTCAATACAAATGTCCCTAATTAAATTAGTGCCTAATCATGCAAAAATGCTTCAGAAAATACATTAAAAATCCCATTTTAATTATGAAAAATCATATTAAAATATGGTTCAATCAATTATCTCATTCAACAAATCAATCCAAGTGGTCGCCAAACACTAAGAAGCATTAAGCACAGAATAAAATCAACAAATAATACTTCATTAAATACTAGAAAAGAGAGAATAACATAGTCTTAATCCATATAGAGGTTCAAAGTAACCCTGGAATGAAAGATTTAGCTTTTTATGCCAAATGTAAAGAAAATCTAAACCAAACAATTGCATACATCATAAACTAAGTAGAAAAGAGAAGAAAAGTGATGAAAAACTAAGAATGGAGGCCCAAAATCTCTTCAAGATCGACCACTAATCAAGCTCTCAACACCTTTAAGTCTTCTCTTCAAGCTCTCACCTTGCTCAAAACTCATTCAAGAAGTCTAGAATGGTTCATTTTCAGTTCATCCCTTTAATAAAAACCCTCAAAATTAGCTTCAACAAGTGAAATACATAGTTGTACTTTTTCTATATTCGCCTCGGTGACCATGTTAGCTACTGAAGAAACTGACACAGTAACTCTTTTTTTTTTTTTTTTTGCCTAGTCAACTCGGCAATCATGTTAGTTGCCCAGGCATGTGCCACAGAAGCTTTGATTTTCCTCAATTGCCTTGGCGACCATGGTAGTTGCTGGGGCTTTTTGCACAGAAACTTTGATTCTTGTTCACCTCAAAACCATGTTTGAGGCTTTTTGCACAATTGTTCTCTTTTTAATTTATATGTTTCTTTGTCATCTCCCTAACTTTAATGGCCCTTTTCTGGGTCAAGTATTGTCTCTACATCTTTCTACAAGAGAAAGAGAATTTATAAGTTCTTCATATGATTTATGTGCAAGAATTTCTTAACTTTGGCTTGATACTTTGACTTACACATTTTCTTCTATAAACTCTTTCTATGGACAATTTGGATCCAAAATTGGTTAAAAAGAAAAAAAAAATATGTTGCAATGTTATCAATTTCTAAAAATTAACATTTTTAGATGGGGTTCTATTAATTAAAAAAGCTGCAGTTTTCACACTTTCGCCCCAAAAATTAAGTGACACACCTGATTGGATGATAACAGCTCTAGCAACATTTAATAAATGCCTATATTACCTTCTACCACACTATTTTGCCGTGGTATGTACGGACATGTAGTTTCATGAATAATTCTCTTACCATTCAAGTAGTTTTTAAGCTGTCGATTTACAAATTCCAAACCATTATCACTCCTTACTCATTTTACAATAGTAGAAGATTGAGTTTCAACATAGGCAATGAAATTTTGTAAATGCTGAACAGTTTCTTGCTTATTGATCATAAAAAACAACCAAGTACATTTGGAAAAGTCATCAGACCTAATATAATCAACTAAATAATATGAAATATCAAATGATGAGCACGTGCGTGAGTCTTGAAGCATTACTCAACAGAAAGAGCAGCTTGAAGCTTCAGTTGCTACCATGGGTCCAGCTAAAAGAAGACTAATGAGAAAGAGCAGCTTCTTCATTCCCATGATCTTCATCATCACTTTCTTGGGAAAAGACAAAGAAAATAAATTAAAAATGGAATGCAGCTGGTGAATAGTGAATTCTATAGCTTTTATAGGCAAAAATCAAAGCCTGATAAATATGTCTTAGATAAAGTACAGGAGGGAGTATATGTTTGTAACGTCGAATTAATAAAAATAGTCAAGGTGCGTGTGTACGTGTATGTAGAAGGTTACAATTAATACTCTCTTCAGTTCTAATTATAAGATAAAGTTGATTTTTTTGGAGAAATTAAAGAAGCTAATTAAATTATTTTAAAGTACTTATTTTTTTTCCTCGAAACTAATTAGTTTGACTAATAAACTAATAAATAATCTAAGTATATATAACATATGATATGATTAAGTAACTTATTTTTCTTTTTTAATCTCTCCAAAAAAGTTAACTTTATCTTATATTTAGGACCAGACGTAGTAATTAATTAATTAAGAGGCGGTGAATTCAGTGATTGCAATGTTCGAACAATGAGGCAGGATAAGATCATTAGACTAAACGCATTTGAATTGCATATAAATCATTATCAAATATATCCTCGTCAAGTTTGAATTTTCGTTATTATCTATTTATCTTATGTTTTCCCCATCTTTTTAGTTACTTCCTCCAGTCCTTCATTAAGACCTAATTGGAGAGTTGATATTGGTCATAAATGTAAATATATTTCCTATATTTGTCAATCTTTTCCTAGCCCCTAATTCGCCCCTATTGATGTTTCCATAACAATAATTAAGTGAGAGAGATGGAGATAATTAAGGAAATGAAGATGATTAGGGTGTTTTAGTTAAAGTATGTCATATTAACTAACTTAACTAGCTTCCTTAATCTAATCAAATTGGGTAAGTAGATCTTACATTAAGGACCGGAGTAGGTACTTAATTTGGGTTATTCCAAGTGGAGTCATTTCTATAATCTGTATCTAAACACCTACTAATTATCATTAATGGTATGATAATCTTTTTATATAATATTAAATCTTAATCATTTAAACGTAATCTAATAGTGGATACATTAAATGGAGAGAAAATGGGAAGAGGGATCAATGGAGACATTCCTCTCCCCTAATAAGTCACATTATCCATTTTTGATAACCAAAAGTGTACAATTAGTTTAATTTTCCAGAAGATTTTATTTTGATATCTTAATTTGATAAAGTATAATTTTAGTCATCTAACTCTAATACAGTTAATTTCATTCTTGCCTTTAAAATTTTAAATGTTGATAAAATATTCTTAAATATTGACATATTAAGATTAATTTTAAAAAATGACAATGATAAAAGAAATATTATTTGAAACTTACTATTAGAGGATTGAAAAAATGCTTTATAAATTTAAGGGATCAAATTGGATCATATATAAAAGTTACAGGTTTATTAATTACGCAGGTTAGATTGTTATCCAAATTAAAATAAGGCAAGTGCTCGGCGGAGCCGGATTAGCACCAGTTTAGAAAATCGATGGGAAAAACATCTCTTTTGACATTCTCTAACTCTTCTTTAACTAGCTCAAATAATTTGGAAGAATCCTTAGTATCATGTTGCTCAGAAATTTAAAAAACAAAGAAAGAAAGCTAAAAGCCTATATGATTGGCTAGATAATCAGCACATTTTTTTGTTTGCGATAAATATGCTTAATTTCTACTTTCTAAAAGTTCCCAAACAATTTTTTTTTAATATTATCATTCAGTATCCGGTTCAGCGCTCGTGGCTGCCTCTCCCACCACAAGTGTCTCCTCTAGGAGGCGAACCCGAGACTTAAAAAGATTTAGCAGAGCCTTACACCACTAGACCAACTCTATGTTGGTGTTCTCAAACATATTTTAATTTGTTGTGAAAGCAAACGACAAAGATGTGCTTGGGCTTGTTCTATTTATATCTGCATGTTTGTCGACTTCTGCCCATTCATACTTAGTTCTTCTCAAATCTTTATGTACACATGATGATACAGATTAAGCCAAAAAAGGCAGTTTATAATAAAATCAAGAATTCAAGATGACAAATCCTATAGAAAAGACTTTATTATCGAAGAAAAACGAATACACATATTTTATTTGTTGACAGACTATCTAGTTTACAAGAGCAAAAAGAAAAGCTTCAACAACTCTGAAATGGTTGAAAATCCATGGTTTACAATCTAGCTAACTGGACAGATAATCACGACATCCATCAAAGTGCACTATCAACATAAATTAACATCATAAAAAGTTCAAAACAAGTAAAAGCCATGAAACAATAAGGACCGACAAATATAAACCTGGTCTCCATTTTATCACTAAGGCTATATTTAGATGGAGAAAAAAGTAAGAGAAAAATTGGGGGAGGGAATATTAGGAAGAAAAACTTCCGAAGATGTAAGGAAAATTTACTATTTTTAGAGTTTTCCCTCCTAACATTATTTCCTCCCCAATTTTCTTCCCATCTAAACTAAGGGTAATGATCAACGTCCATCTGCAATCTCCAATGCAATCTCCTTCAGTATGGTTCCATAGGAAGCTGAGGTACTAGCACCATTTGCCGGCTCAGGCACATGACCAAGTAAGTATTCACTCTCTTCTGACATGAAATCTTCCCCTTTACCCCAAGGACGCTTTTCCAATGCAATCATACCTTCTAGCTCCATTGCTACTTCCTTCATTGTGGGTCTTTCCTCACCTTTTACTCTTACACATCTCCTTGCCAACAAGGCTACGTCTTTAAGCTGATGTTCATTCTTTTTGTTTAACACTCGTTTGTCAAGAATTTCCAGCAAACGATCTTCTTTCATTGAAGACACAAAATACATTGCCAAATATTTCTCCTCCACCCTGCTGAATTCAATTGCTTTACTTCCAGTGAGTAACTCTATAAGCACGACTCCAAAGCTATAAACGTCACTCTTCTCATTCAGCTGACCAATGTGGAGATACTCTGGATCCAAGTATCCTAGAGTCCCCTGTACAATAGTGGTAACATGGGTTTCATTGATAGGAATAAGTCTTGAAGCACCAAAGTCAGACACTTTTGCTACAAGATTATGGTCTAAAAGTATGTTGGTAGATTTAATATCCCGATGAATAATTGGAATGGAAGCATAAGAGTGTAAATATGAAATAGCATTAGCAGTTTCTGCAGCTATCCTTAATCGGGTCTCCCATGGAATAGAAATCTCATTCTTCAAAGGGTCAATGTGATAAAAAAGAGTGCCATTGTCGACAAACTCATATGCCAACAAAGGAACGTCAGTTTCAAGACAACATCCCAAAAGTTTGACCACATTACGATGATTGATTTGAGAAAGCACAAACACTTCATTGATGAAATCCTTAATTTGTTTCGGATCCCCTCCTACTCTAGACTTCTTAATGGCAACAACTGTGTTGTCCGGTAATATACCCTTATAAACTATGCCTTGTCCTCCACGACCAAGGATTCGGCTTTCATCAAAGTTGTTTGTGGCAATTCTAAGCTCAACTTCTGTAAATATTTTTGTTTGAGCAGTACTATAGCCTTGCTGTTGCGAAAATTGTTGTAGCAATAAGTCTCCTCCATTTTGCTGGAAATTCTTTTGTCTGAGTTGTTTCAAAGTTCTCTGCTTGTGTGCCCAGCATAATGTGAAGACCAGTGTAATGACAACTAACAAGGCGACACTCACGCCTGCAAGAAATCCCTTTTTATTTCTAATTATCTCCTCCAATATAATATCCAAAATGAATCACATCCCTTAAATTTATGTAATTAAATGATTCAAAAAAAATTAAAAAGTAAAATAGAACAGCTAGAGACCATCATATATATATATATATATATATTCTCACCTAATGCAATAAGAATAAGCAAATTATGATGATTAGATCGTTGTGGAGTGGTGCAGGCAGTTCCATTAATGTCAATAAATCCAGGTGGACAAGAACAGTTGTAGTAACCAGGATAATTGTGGCATCTCCTTGGCATAGGGCAGATATTGGGTATGGCACACTCATCGATATCTGAAATTAAGAAAAGGAGAATAGTATACCCTTATTCTGATCTTATTATTTCCTTTTTATAGGTCTCTTTAAGGACTCAATAGATATAGGTTAAGAAATATTTTGTCATTTTTCTTAAAAAAATAATTCAATATATGCCTTCAATTTATATCTTAGTGCTTAATGTTGTTTTGTAAGTAAGGGTATAATTAAAAAATGGCAATGAACATTGTTTTGAATTTCAAATACACAAGGAAATAAAAACAAAAATTTTCCTTCACAAATGACATAAAAAATTAAAAGAATAATTTTAGTTAATAAAATCTAGGGGAAAATACACAAAAATATTCCAAATATGAAAATCCCAAAACTCTGAAATCTTCTAATCTCTACGAAGTCTCTATAGATCAGTTTAAAATTAAATTACGAAGCAAAATTACTAAAATGCTCTTAATCTTAAATATGAAAAATGAAAAACGAAATGATGACAACTATAATTAGAACAAAATTGGGTCATTTCACACAAAAGACTTGGTACAAGAATAGTTGTCTCTAAGGATTTTAATAGAAATTTCGCAAGTGCTACATGAGATCTATCTACCTATAATTTATATACATAAAAAAGGAAATGGCCGGTTAGGAAAAATTATTATTGAAATTATAGAATTACCGTGACATCCTTCTGGATGATATGGATTTCCCTCAAAGCCAGATTTACATTTGCAGTTGTAGCCAACTCCATAACTAGAATCCACACATTCTGAGTTGGATTTACAGGCATAATCTTCTTTACCCGAAGCAGTTCGACAAGAATCATTCGAAACAGTCCATTCTAGGACGACAGGGACCAGATCATAGGGAAAATGTCTCAGATAATCTAGTGAGAAATTAAACCAGTCACGTTTCACAATCAAGGCATATGTACAATTGTTGAAACTATACACTTTGGTATGATTCAAGAGGCTGTCAGCTACCATATTGATGTAATTAATTCCCGCTCGAAAATCCACCTCACAACAACCTGTCCCAGAACAAGTCTTATCATCATTCATGATTATCTCTCTTGGAGGAGGTACGTCACATCTGGCCACGCAACCAGTGTAAGCAGTGAAGTTGCTCTCCAAGTATCTCATAAAACCGAAGGAGCCGACCGCGTCACAACCAATGGTTACGAACTTGTTTTGGGAGCTAGAAATGGTGAAAGCACCGGTGTTGAGATAGTAAGGAAGAGATGGTTGTGATTGGTTGTAACAATCCTTGGAGACATTCATGGAGATTTCCATTTCACTTTGTTGGAGGGATATGTTGGAAACTGGGGCGTTGAAGAAGTATAACTGGGATGTGGATTTGTTACAGGTGAGGTTGAAAAATGACAGATAATCTAAGAAACAGTTTCGAGAAGTACCAGGTTGTTGGCCTACACCAAATGGATATGGGATGGCCACATCTCCGCATTTTTCGGGACAACCAGCAAGAGATTGAGCTTCACTTATTGCTGCCATGGCTGCAGATAACAGAATAATTAGAAAGAGAAGCTTCATGAGCCCCATCGATATATGCAGTAGTTCAGCTGGCTGCTCAATATTGTATAGCTTTTATTGGAAAATTCTATAAATAGGTCCTGTGTGTTGCGCTTTGGTTTAAGTAAGCTACAACATTTGTTAACTTATATGCAAGTTCTTATAACATGTGTGGGCGGGTGGGTGACGGAACTTGGAGGATGACTTTAATAGATGCAACAAAAGTCAAACTACACAAAACGTCATACATTTGTTGAAGTGACACAAAGGTTATTTATTGAGGAAGACATATATATATATATATATATATATATGGGAATCAGATTCGGTGCTCTGACCACAATGATAAACACCAAGAGCTCGTTGCTTCTATAGACTATTAAATCTAAATTGAATGGTTCAGATAAATTTATAATACTTTTACTTTTTAAAAAAAAAAATTGATATGTACAAGATCTAAAATAAATAAAATATATCAACGGTCAATTTTTTAAAAAATGATTTTTGATTTAAAATCATTAGTTGAAAATCTTAAAACCTGAATTATTGAATTTCTATTTGAATTGTGTGTATCTTAGTGCAATGATTAGTTCTTAGTGCTTATGATTGCAATGAGCATTGAAACTGGTACCCCTATTATTATATACATAAATATGTGGATGGACGACTAGAAGACTATTAGAAATTTAGAATATAAAGGAAAACCACGTTGATAAATTAAAGAAGAGATTGGAGATATATAATGTAAGAAGTGACTCCTATCAAAAGCTTAAATTATTTAGATAGAAACACAACTCTAACATACATCTGTATCTAAAACTCTAACATAGTATCAAGAGTTCGATTTGTGACACCACAGAAAGAGTGCATGCCCCCATTCATATTAAAGAGGAGATTAAGGGTATATAATGTCAAAGACTACTCTAATATAAAAATGTATCTAAAACTCTAACAATGACCAATTCTGCATAATGAACAAGCTTTATGGAAAGACAAGCAACCCAAGGTAAGTGCGTATGTGCCCTTCATTGTCAACTATCGTTTTTTTTCAATTTTTAGTAAACAATAAAATAATACTACTTCCTGTTATAAAAAATAATAATAATACTACTTCCGATATTTGATATAAGGTCTTGTTGGTTGTACAATTTGCACTATAAAAAAGATTTTAAATTAATGACAAGAGGTAGTACTATGTTTGTATTTGCGCATTAATCAACTCTGTTGCATCATGCAGATAGAGAAAATAATAATAATGAGCTATTGGATGTGAGAGTAAGATTGAGCTTTCACAAATGCTTGAAAGGAAGACTTGGACCCATTCAAAGTACACGCACAGTCATTACTGGCGCCGGCATGAACTTACTAAATTATTAATGGGATATTATATTTTAATCTCTATTTCACTCAATTTTTATAATTTAGAAAATCCTAAATAATTTTTATTGTGAAAATTTAATTAATACTTTGATGAGTGAGAGAAGAGAGTTAATTTTATTTTAGTATATATACTTTTCTTAAAAAATTTGGAATATTCAGATGAAATATAATTAACTGTACTAAATTTAATAAATATTTCAATTATTTTAATAATATGGATGCTACAAAAAAAACCATCAAATTAGAGACGGAATTTAGTGACGGAATTTCCATCACTAATAAGTTTAATGATGGAAATTAGCGACAGAACCAGATTAGCAACGGAATTAGAGACATAATTTGTTTTGTCGGTAAAAAGACCGTTACTAATTAATTAGTGATGGAATTTTAAATTCCGTCGGTAATTTGTGACAGATTAGCGATGAAAAATTTTGGAAAATTTCATCTTTAATTAGCAACTTTAACGCCCGAAATTTAGAAAATATGGAGTCACCACCAAAATTTTAAAATAGGATAATTTTGGAAACTTTTTTAAAAATGAATGAAACTGGTCTACAAAAACCATTTAGGATTCGGGAGTCGATTGTGTATGGGGAAGGTGTTAGGCACCCCATAACACCCATTCAAAAGAATGGATACCCTAAAAAAAATATTATGGCCTTTAATCTAATGATAATTACCCAAATAAAAAAAAGAGAATATTTACAAAAATAAATGAAATAAAAACTAAAGAAAAAAATGAACATTTATTTACAAAAAAGAAAATAAGAAAAAAATATATTTATTTACAAGGTTGGATTTGACCTAGGATGAAAGCCTAGGGCCTACGTACCCTTTAGAGGGATCAAATCCCACGTAGTTCGGGGAGTAGAAATGCATGTCACTTTGTTGGTGTTTTTTAGAAAAATTTAATTTAATTTATTTTAGAAAAATATTTTTTGTTTGGTTTGTATTTTTTAATTTTTTTTAAAAAAAGGCATTTTTTTTATTATCTCATATAAAACTAAATTCATTTACTTTAAGAAAAGATTTTTTTTTTATTTTGAAACATTTTTATTTGCAAAGAAGAAGAAAAGAAGTGCATTCTCTTAATAACATATTCAGAGTAGAAAATTCATGATGATAAGAAAATCAAGAAAGACATGGGGAGAGTATATACCTTTTATGATTTGAATCCCACTACAATAAGAGATGGGGTGATAGAATTACATAATAAACAAGAGGCAATTACAATCACATTACCTATATCTATTAAGCATAACGTCTAACACCATTAGAAGATAAGACATCACATACCTCTTGATTCCAAACAGAACACGTCCATCAATATATATATATATATATATATGATGATTCAATGGGACAAAGCAAGTCCACTTAATTTTTGATCCCATATTCAACATCCAACAAGGTTAGGATATATTGGGATAAGCAAGGTATTAAAATTCGGAACGGGTATTGAACCGGTCGGGGTACTAGGTTAAGGGTCAGTGGGTCAAACCGGGGGCCAAACCGGAGCTAAACCGGGACCAAACCGGTGAGTAATTGAAGATTTTAGGCTTATAGTATGAAATTCTAAAGGAAAAAGTTTTTAAAAAAATTTTTTTAAAAAAATTGGGACCCGGACCGGACCTGGAACCGGATCGGTCTACTGACCGGTTCTGCGGGTTCTGGGCCGGACTGGCCGATCCGGGGCGGGTCTGAGAACCCTGGCTGATACAGGGCTTTTAAAGAATAGTGCCTGTAGTTACAGGGCTTCAAAAGAATTATACCAACTATTACTAGGCTTAAAGGGTGCCTACTGATACAGGGCTTTGAAAGAATAGTGCTTGTTGTTATTGGGCTTTGAGGGAGCTTGTTGGTATAGGGCTTTAAAAGAATTGTGCCAAGCATTATTGGGCTTTAAAAGAATTGTGCCAGCCGTTACTGGGCTTTGAGGGTGCCTGTCGATACAAGGCTTTGAAAGGGTGCCATCCGGTACTAGGTTTTAAGGGTCCTGCAGGTATAAGGCTTTGAAAGGGTGTCAGCCGTTACTGAGCTTTGAGGGTGCCTGCCGGTACAGGGCTTTAAATAGGGTGACAGTCGTTACTGGGCTTTGAGGGTACCTGCCGGTACAGGGCTTTGAAAGGGTGCTAGCCTGTACTGGGCTTTGAGGGTGCCTGTCTGTACTGGGCTTTGAAAAGGATGCCTGCCGTTACTGGGCTTTGAAAGGGTGCTTGCTGGTACAGGGCTTTGAAAAGGGTGCCAGCTGTTACTGGGCTTTGAAGGTGCCTGCCGATATTGGGTTTTGAAAAGGGTGTTATGAACATGTTATGCCCCTTGGAGTAGTGCTTATGAAGATGATGACATTGATAATAATTATGATAGTGATAATGGAATCCTAATGAGGATGACGAATACAATGATAATGCTGATGATGATGATGATGACGACGACGACGATGATGATAGTAGTGATGATGATGATGTTGATGGTGATGTTGATAATGGAGGTGATGACATGCTAATGAGAATGAGTGCAATAATGGTGGTGTTAAAGAATAGCCTAGTAGGTGATATTGCTCTTTCTTAGTCCAGGTGCCTAACCAGTACCCCCTTTACTCATGCAATCTTGTCAGAGGTATGAAGATGTGTATAATCAGATTCACATAGATGCCATATCCTATAACCCTCAGTTTAGATTGTATCCCTTTGTCAACTGTTTGACCCCACAACAGAGATTCCAATTGGGATCTTCGCTAATGATCCTGAAATTACACAAGTTAAATGGGAGTAGAGGACACCATGTATATCATCGTGAGTGTTTATCCAGACAAAAGTTGTGCTTTCATTAAAAAGAGTTACCCTTATACAAATCATGATACAAAGTTTGACATGCGATTTAATGGAAGGGAAAGATATACTAAGGATGAAGATTCATTTAAAAGAAATGATCTTCCAATATTCAAGTGGATGCATAATGATGAGCATATATTGGTGTAGACGTGATGCTATTAGGAGGTCCTTCGCTTTTAGTTCCGTGTAGTCCCCCTAATAGTGCCTTGCTTAATTGCCAGAGATATGCACTTTTCGATGAATGATTATGGAGTCTTCCAAATAGACAAAGTAAAGAGAGTCATGGGGCTAGGACTGATAACCATCTTCGATATTTGTATAACCCGTCGTTTCGGGTTTTTGACTCAATGAGCTCCCAATTTTGTGCTCTAATTTTTTCCTAAGCCGCCCTTTCGGATTTTCAACTTAGCGAGCTTTTTTTCTTCGTCTTCTAACTTTTGCCTAGGCCGCCCTTTCGAGTTTTCAACCTAGCGAGCTATTATTTTTATATTTTTTTTTTTGCTCTAACTTTTGCCTAGGCCACCCTTTCGGGTTTTCAACCTAGCGAGCTATTATTTTTATATTTTTTGCTTTGCTCTAACTTCTGCCTAAGCCACCCTTTCAAGTTTTCAACTTAGCGAGCCATTTTTTTATTTTTTTTATTTTTTTTTTACTCTAACTTTTACCTAAGCCGTCTTTTCGGGTTTTCAACTTAGCGAGCTTTTTTTTTTACGCATAGTATTTCTTTTACAGCATCTGCATTGATTAGTTTTAGTAAATATTGGCCATTCATGTTTGTCAATATCAATGCCCCTGATAGAACTCAATATTTATATCTTTTTATTAATTAATCTTAGGCTTTTGTGGGACTTAATTGAATACTTTAGGCATAATCAAGTGATAATGTGAGATTTTAGTGAAAGAATAATTTGGGAATTATATTAGTTAAATTGTTATAATGTTAGTTAATATTTGTTATTCTCATTATTCTTTAATTGTGAACAAAAGATATTACCTTTGTGAATATAATTTTGTAGGTGATGATGTGGCACAACTTGAATGGTTAATGTCAAAGATGTTATTTTAGAGCTTAATGAAGGATAAAAGTGGAACATCACAAGTGCAGAATTTATTTTCACATTTTTTCTAAGAGGAGGTTAAATGAGTAAGGGCCTTGTTTGATTATTGCAATTTTGTACATATCATAAAACATATTTTCACCACTTTATCCAAACAAGGCACAACTCACATTTTAACCTAAAGACAATTGAAGAAGCAAAGGAAGTGGGGACCATTGTTTTGGTGTGAGAGTGGCCGCTGTGAAGGAAGAGAAAAGGAGAAGAGCTGGACCAAACCGAATTAAATGGAAGAAACAGCTGCTGGACCGTGTGGAATTAAAAAGAAAAGACAAACTGCTGAACCGAAGATACAAGAAGGAATGATGGACAGCAGCTGAACCGAAATTATCCAATGAAAAGCAACAATTGACCGAGTTGAGTTGAAGAAGAATAGAGGAATTAATTGGAGGGAGTGGACCGAACATTAAAAAAAAAGGCAAAACCGTTTTTGTTGACCGGATGTATGAA
The DNA here is from genome assembly GCA_963210345.1 of Inga oerstediana. Classification (NCBI taxonomy): domain Eukaryota; kingdom Viridiplantae; phylum Streptophyta; class Magnoliopsida; order Fabales; family Fabaceae; genus Inga; species Inga oerstediana. Next base: position 67,618,247 of record OY723406.1, on the reverse strand, counting down.
AGAAATGAAGAATGGATTAGCTGGCCCGAAAGGGAGTGAAATAGAGAATGGAATGAAGATAAATGAGGAGAGCCGACATTTTTGACCCAAGGGGCACAAAAGGCTGACCCGAGAACAATAGAAAAGAGGGAATTAAGAGAAGTGTGGGGCGGCTGGGAATAAAGAAGAAAAAGAGATGGAGCAGCGAATGAGAAAGGAAAACACGATGTAATAGAAGAGAGGGTGAGGCGGCTGTGAATGAGGAAGGAAGGAGCAGCCGAAATGTTTGACCAGGCAGCTGGATTTGAAGAAATGGTGAGGCTACCGAAATGAAATAGAGAAAGGAAGGAGGAGGCGCTGGGTAAAAGGAATTGCAAGGACTGTTCGGTGCTGCAATTTCATGGCCAATTCTTTCTCCTTTCATCAAGCTTCATCTTCTTCCTCCATGAGTAGCTAAAGTGTTGGTGATTTCCTTGAGTTGGGTAATGGTTTGAGCTTCTAAACTGCAATGGAATTCCTTTAAGCTCTCTTTTTAGTTCATGATTATGTAGCTTGGTTAAGTATGTAATTGTGATCTAGATTGTTATGCCAAGTGAATAAACTTGGTGGTTGAGCTAGGAGTTGATTAATTAAGCTTTGTATGATTCATATTATGAGTAGGTTGAATTGTTTATTCCAACTTGGTTAAGTGGAATTAAATGATTAAACTGAATGTTTTGAATTGTTGTAATGGTAATTACAAGCTAGAATTGGAAGTTGATTATTCATCTCCTTGAGTCTGAATTGTTTGGTGATATTCATTTAATTGCTTCGGTAGAATGAATTAAATTATTATTGCAAGTATGGAGCTAGTGGTAGCTTAGTTCCATCCTCTTGACTCATTATGGAATTCATATTATTAGCAAGCAAGGAAGACTAAGACCTCAACTCAAGGGAATCCCATTTCATCATTATATTAGTTAGTTGAATTTATCTTATCATTAGTGTTAATTTCAATTCCTTTTGCTTCTTTTTTTTAAAAACTGAAAAATACAAAAATATTGTTTTAGCTTAGATTACTTCATAGTTTTAAACTCAAATCCTCAAAATGATTTCTCACAACTTTAAGGCTTTTTATCACTTTACTATTTAGGAACTTAGAAATTAATCTCCTCACAAGAACGACCTAGGTTGAGCTACTACGCTACATTTTCAAACCTAGTTTTATTTTGTGAACTCACACGACATGGGTTCATCAGCCCCTCCAAAGAAAGCTTGCTTAACAACATATGGGCCTTCATAATTCGGAGCCCGTTTACCTCTGTCATCTTCTTGATTTGGTAGGATCTTCTTGATGACTAGGTCTCCTACTTTAAACCCCTTGGGTCGCAGTTTCTTATTAAAGGCCCTTGCCACTCGTGACTGATATAACTGCCCATGACATATTGCTTTAAGTCTTTTTTCTTCAATTATTTAATTGTTCAAACCGAGAGCGTATTCATTCACTTTCATCTAAGTTTGATTTAGCCAAGATTCTCAGGGATGGTATTTCCACTTCAATTGGAGTGAGAGCCTCCATGCCATAAACTAAAGAGTAAGGGGTTGCCCCAATTGAAGTACGTATTGTGATATGATTTCCGTGTAATGCATATGGAAGTATTTCATGCCAGTCCTTATAGGTCACTGTCATTTTGCCGATGATCTTCTTAATGTTTTTATTGGCTGCCTTAACTGCACCATTCATCTGTGGCCTATATGGTGCAGAATTATGATGTTCGATCTTGAACTGATCACATAGTTCTTTAACTGCTGCCCCGTTGAGGTTTGGTGCATTGTCAGTTATAATAATCTCCGGTAACCCATATCTACAGATGATATTGGCCTTTAAGAACTTGATGAAGGCCTTCTGAGTAATACTAGCAAAAGAATTGGCTTCTACCCACTTAGTGAAATAGTCAATAGCAACGAGGATGAAACAATGACCATTCGAAGCTTTTGGGTTAATCGGCCCAATGACATTGATTCCCCACATGAAAAATGGCCATGAAGATACAAGACTATGCATCATAGTCGGAGAAGCATTAGCTTTGTTGGCATATATCTGGCACTTATGACACTTATAACATAATTGATACAATCCTTCTCCATAGTTATCCAGTAATAATCGGATCTTTAAGCTTGTTTAGTTAATGAGTGGCCATTTACATGTGTACCGCATATGCCTTCATAGATCTCTGCCATAATCTTATGCACCTCCCTCATGTCTACACAGCATAGCAATGTCCCATCAAAGCTCCTCTTATACAGGATGTTATTACTAATAAAAAAGCCCATGGCCAACCACCGGATGGTTTTCTTTTCATTGTGTGTCGCATCTGGAGGGTAAGTACCATGTTCCATATACATCCTGATACTATGGTACCAAGGTTGCTCGTCGTGCTCTCTTCCAATATTGAAGCAAAATGCTGGCGATCTTCTAGTCTCAATTTGCATTGGCTGAACTTGGACCCCACAATTGAGTTGGAACATAGTTACTAAAGTAGCTAAAATGTCAACGAAGCGATTCATTTCTCTAGTCATGTGATGGAAATTGATTGGTTCAAAATTTTTACAAAATATTATGAAAAATCTAATAGTTACCCTAAAAAAATATTATGGCCTTTAATCTAATGATAATTACCCAAATAAAAAAAGAGAATATTTACAAAAATAAATGAAATAAAAAATAAAAAATGAACATTTATTTACAAAAAAGAAAATAAGAAAAAAAAAATATTTATAAGGTTAGACTTGACCTAGGTGAAAGCCTAGGACCTACATACTCTTTAGAAGGATCAAAGTCGACTTAGTTCGGAGGGTAGAAATGCATGTCACTTTTTTTAATTTTCGTTTTTAATTTTTAATTTTTTTTGTATTTTCTATTGATAAAATTCCTAGCTTGACCTAATCACCATTAGTGGATATTTTTTTGTTTTTAATTTTTTTTATTATTCTCCCCACAAGTAATTTCCTAATTTAAACCTATCAACATAAATGATATTTTTTTTTGTTTTTTATTTATTATTTTCCCTTAATGAATGACAATGTCAATCATCATCAATGAGGGGATTTATTTTAATTTTTGTTTTTTCCCTTTCAATGATGATTGCCAATTTGGACACCGATCATCATCAATAGGAGGATTTTCTTTGTTTTTCATTTTTTTATTTTTTTTCTTCCATTCTCCCCACAAGTAATTTCCTAATTTAAACGTATCAACATAAATAAGATTTTTGTATTTTGTATTTTTCTTTTTCTTATTTATTATTTTGATTTAATGAATGGTAATGCCAATCATCATCAATGAGGGTATTTATTTTAATTTTTGTTTTTTTATATTTTTTCTTTTAATGATGATCGCCAATTTGGACACCGATCATCATCAATAGGAAGATTTTCTTATTTTTGTTGTTTTATTTTTTTTCTTTCAATGATGATTATCAATTTGGACACCAATCATCATCAATTATTTTTGTATTTTTGAGTGGGTCCTGAACAAAATAGGGTGTTCATAGTGACGGAATTCACTAATTAGCGACGGAATTTTTCGTTCCTAATTAGCAACAGAATTTTCGTCCCTAATCCGTCGTAAAATATTTTTTTTATATAATTTAAATTGCCAAATGTCCTCACCACGAGCCTTTACATGTCTCTCGCCAACGGCCTCCACGTGTACCCATCGCTAGCCATGTGTCCCCGTTAGCCACCACCACCTCGCCTCCGGCAGCCGCGTGTCCTGGTCAACCGCCACATGTCACCCTCCATCGCACGCCACGTGTCCAAGTCACAAATTGGTTGCATTTTGTGACCAAGTTGGGATTTGAAGCCTTGACCTCTCACGCGATGTGCCAGTGCCTTTGCTAGTTGAGCTAAGAAGAACCTATGTAATTTAAATGCAAAATCATATATATATATATATATATTACTTTGCAAACAAAAATAGAAATACAAAATTTAATTTATTATTAAATATTTCAATTTATTTTTCTTATTTTATTTTATGTAAATATTCTACCCAAATTTTTATTATTGATATCTTTTTTTATTCATTTCTTTATTTATTTTATTTTATTGTTTGTATTTATAAATTTTGTATATAATATATTACTAAAAATTCAAATATATTATATTATAATTTCAATTTCAAAAATAATTATAAATTAATAGTTTTATTTATTTATTTTAATATTAAATTATAAATTTATAATAATTTAAATTTTAAATTATTTAAAAAATTTATAATTTTAAAAATCTAAGTATTGAAAAAGCTAACTATTAGTGACAGACATTAGAGACGGATTAGCGACAAAAATTAGTGATGGAAAATTTCCGTCGCTAATTCCGTCACAAAATATTTTTAACAGAAATTAGTGACAGATTAGGAATAGAAATTAGTGACAGAATTTTTCTGCCGCTAATTTTTAATTACGGAATTAGAGACAGAATGTGATTCCGTTTCTAATCCATCACTAATTTAGTGACAGAAAATTTCGTACTAAATTCCGTCATTATTTTTAGTGGTGGAATTTATGGAGGGATTAGTGACGGAATCACATTCCATCACTAATTTTCATCTTTTTTATAGTGGGAATATTCACTCAACTGCAAGTGCACGGGCCGTATCAAGTAATAAAGAGTAAGATATTATTCCCACGAGGACTTGATATCAACAATGTGCATGTTTGTTTCAGCGTTTCGGAGGGAAGATTGGACTTGAACAGTGCTCAATTGGACTTGAACAGTGTTTTGATAAAAACTTGGTGTTTGTTTGAGCGATTGGATTTAAGGTGAAAAAAGTCATAAGTTGGAAAAAGTCATAAGCCTCAAAATGAAGCTTATTGGAGCTTATGTGCCTGTATGTATATAAAAAAATATTGATAGGAGTATTTTTATATTTTTGGGGATCAATGAGGTACTCAAAATCACTTCTAATCACAAAACTTCTTTTATAAAAAATGTTTTAAATAATTTTCTTTAGATAGTAATCTTCTGTTAATTAGAGAATACTTTGGGATAAGAGTTTAAACAAGTTTTTAAGTTTTGTTAATATATGACTGTAGAAATGTAGAGAATAATTAATAATTAATTTTAATTAGTTTAGATTTATTATTTAGTTGTTTTATGATTTTATAATCAATTTTTTTTTTTATAAACATGTCATAAATTAGTTTCTATATAGTGTTTTTACCCATTAAATTTAGTTTAAATAATTTATTTGGATTATTGGAGATATTATTGAGATTTTAATCGGTTTATTTTGTTAGATTTTGAGCTATGTGAAAATATAAGTTATGATTTAATATTTAAATTAGAGTTTGATATAATTTATAAGATTTAAGCTTGAGGTGCAAAGTAGAAAAGACTTTTGGAGTGTACCAATTTAAATTAGAGTTTGATATAATTTTATTAAAATTGTACCATTACCAAATTTTCAAAGTTAATTTTTGAGAAAATATTGAAAAAATCCCCCGTGTGTAGATATCTTTCCAGGCCCCATTGGCAATTAAGTTGCTAATGATGAATTTTTTCACAATTATCCCTTCATTTTTTCATTTTTCATAATTTTTTCAATTTTTTCTCTTAATTAATACAAAAGTCACTTATGCAAAAGTCAAACCAAACATCCTAACTTTTACATAAGTTACTTATTCAATAGCTAATCCAAACACTCATAATTTTACCCAATCTAACTTTTTTCCAATCTTAAGATTCCATAAGTTTAAGTAAAAATAAGTTACTTATCCAATCGTCAAAACAAACACAACCAATGCAGTTGAGCAATGACTTCACACTTTTACTTAAGTTGAGTCAACACAATTTGAATAGAAAGTAGGAATAAAAGCTACCTAAAAAAGAAAAAAAAATTAAATCTAACTATAATTAGGACTAAAGATAAGGGAAATTCTATATTTAAGTGATGACTTAGATTATTATAATCTTAATTACTTCTTAGTGTCTAATTTCTCCCATTAATTGCATTTAAAGTTATATTGGCTAGTCTATGACTTTTATTTACCTAAGAGTGTCTTTTGATTCACTAAAAGGCATTACAATTATGTTAATCCCTAACTCATTAGACGATTAGTGCTTAATTGGATTAATTTAAGTACAAGTCTAATGATATTATGTAGGGCGCGCCGGTAGGTATATATCCATCTTACAAGCAAATTAAGTCAGAAAGCTTAATCATACATGATTCAATTGAATGTCTATTCTAAATTCCCCATATATAGGCTCATTTAGAATATCAAAACAATCTCAATCAGATGTCTCTTGTTTTACGATAATTAAGTACACAATTAAATCAACGAATATAATATTAAAGCAATTAACGACAAAAATTATCATTCACTATTCCATAAACAAACTAAATAATCCAAAACTAAGGTTTAGCTACACAAACTAAACATTCTCATGACTAAAATAGTCGCTAACTAGAGAAAAGATAAACATACAGAGAAAGAAAAGAGAAAGGAGAAACAAAAAACTCAATGTTGAATTTTCATCCGTGCTGTTACTCTTTTGCATCTCCAAACTTTAATCTCCCTCTATTAAAGCTCTTTTCTTGCTGTCACTAACCAAGAAAATAGAACACACCTCCCTCTTACTACACCTAACATATATAGGTATATATTGCCTCCCTGCGTTCATCTTTATCACAATAACTTGGTTTATCTCTCTTTTTTTATCAATTATCATATAATAGATGTATTATATTGATATTTTGCTTTCACTTGAATTTTATAATATCTCATACAAAATAAATTAGGATATGAGTAGATTTTATATTAAATTATCCTTTATTATCCTATAATTAATTAAAAGTTAGAAAAATATATAAAAGACAATTAAATAAGTATAAAATATTAATAACTTTAATCAAACATATCTCATAATTTATACTTATTTAATTATAAAATATATTCTTCTCAATTAGTAAGATTAATAAGATAATTCATTGGAGATATTTCTTTTATATTCATACAAGAATATATTCTAAAGGAAGAAGGGACTAAAAATTTCCAAATTCGTATTCATATTAATGAATATATTTGTCAATTTCAAATTACTAGAAGATTCAACAAGTTGTTGTGTGCAACGTTTTTGGAGCCGGACCGGACCGGGCGGGCGGACCGGGCAAACCGTCGACCGGAAAGAAGAATGGCTCGGCTTACACAGTTAGGCCGTTCATGAAGTTAGCCCGCGTTGGGCCGCCCTAAACCGGCATTTCAGCCGTGAGCCGGGATTCAGCCGCTAACCGGAGCGAATCTGTAAAAGCCGGACGAGTCTTGCACAAGGTAGGAATGATGATGGAAAAGACGTAGGAAGGATGATGAGAAAAAGACATAGATGCTTGAAGATGAAGATTGAAATCTGGGACATATTCATTGAAGAAGAGGAGATGAAACACTTATCTTTAAAACAAAATAAGATATACTCCATTGATGTTTGATTGGTTGTTTGATTCTTCTCCAACACTGTGGTTCTTCATCCCAAACTGAGGCTGAACGGAAGAAAAAAAGAAAGAGAAGAAGAGAAGAAGAGGCACCGATGGAAAGAGAAATGAGAAGCCCTTGTGATGGTCCTCGTAAACTGTGAGGGACAGAAGCAGCATATGAAACATGACTTTTATCTTTAGTGACACTAAAAGTCCTAATTAATAAATGATTCTGGTAAAAAAAATCTGGTCAAAAAAGTTAATAAATAACTTTTTGAAAATATTTTTAATAACGAATTGTTTTTGAAAAGATCTGAAAAGAATCAAGGAGAATCAATTTTAAGGGCAAATAATACTCTTTCCTGTTTTAAATATAAGATAGAGTTGATTTTTTTTGGAGATATTAAAAAAATTAATTAACTTTAAAATATTTATATATGTCATTTTTTCTCCAAATTATTGTACCTAACTTATAAATTGATATATAATCTAAGAAAGTAATGACTAATTATTGTAATATATATATATATAAATATAATATTTTTAAATTTAATTATTACGTTACCGGTCCGGTTAAACGGCTCAACCGTTCCAACCGGTTGAACCTTGACCCGCTGATCTTTCCGGCTCGATGTCCGGTCCGGCTTTTAAAACATTGGTTGTGTGTGCATTTCTTAATTAATATGGGTTATTTTTCCAGGGGATCCCAGCAATTATACCAAGCCATTTCTTTTTTGATACTACCAAGTCATTTCTATAAAGTCTTCACCTAACCATTAAAGTAATATGAGTCATCATTTTCACCTGATCTAATCAATTTCACCAAATTGTTTACAGACCGCAGAACTAACTTTATAATTAAATTAAGCAGAATTAATGCATTGAACTCTAATGTTACTTTAGTGATATATATGCACCATTGTCCATACATACAGAAATTTTCAACATACAGCCTCCACACGTCTGCATCAGAAGTTAATTAATTCATATTGATGAGAGAATGACTCTCCACTCTCTTCAAGTAAGGCCGAAGGATCAAATATTATATATAAAAAATTCATATTGAGAACTTGCCACAAAGCTACGAGTGAGACTGCTCTGGTTGCATTAGGGCTAATTGAATATAAACCAGCTTTACATTCTTTCATTTGCGGAGCCTACTCAAGCAAACTTCTTTAAATAATAAAAAGTACGATTTTGTTTTTTAATTCTACTCATTTCCAAAGGGTTAAATAGAAATTCTAAAATTTCTCAATAGTACCTTTTTCCAAACAAAATAATTTTTCCATTAAAAATGAAACAAATGGGCTCTTACATTATTCCTTCATTAACTGATTCGCGCTTTTTCATTGTATTAGACAAAACATTTTCATTCCTCTTCCTTTGGGGATAAAAACAAAACCAGAGGTTTAGGAGATTTACCTTGATGAATGTTGAATTCTTGGTTGTGGGGGGAACAAAGCACAATTTATAAGTCAACCTTACTTACCTCACCATAACTAAGGAATAGGATAATATTCGAATATGTACATATTGCCTGTGCCAATGTAATATTTCCTCCTGTGTTAAATATAAAACGTCATCAAGAAAAAAAAAAATCTTAATTCATGTGATATATCATCACTTATTCCGTCGATAATAATTTTTTTCAAAAATATTTCCCTATTATGATTTACTATGAAAATACTTACCCTCAAAAACCCCATTTTTCATACAAAAAAAAATGGAAAACCCCCATTTAATACGATAAATTTGGAAAACTTACAAGCCAACAAAATATGAAGAGTCATATTAAAGTATTAATTATATTAACAAAATTGATAAATAATCATTAATTATTTTTTAAGTGACCTATACTTACACTACAAAAAAAAAGACTTTCGGCGGCGACTTTTGTCGCCGCTGAAAGTCTAAAAGTCGCCGCTGAAAGTCTTTCAGCGGCGACAAAAAGTCGCCGCCTATGCGACTGTCGCTGAAAGTTTTGGCGGCGACTTTTAATGTCGCCGCTGAAAGTATACTTTCAGCGGCGACTTTTGTCGCCGCTGAAGGTGACTTTCAGCGGCGACTTTTTTATTGCCGCTAAAGGTATACTTTCAGCGGCGACTTTGGTGACTAAGTCGCCGCTGAAAGTGTTAATTTTTTAAAAAAAAAAATTTGAAAAATTAAATTTTTTATTAAAAAAATTCGAAATTTTTTTTAAAAAATTTAATTTACAATTGCCACGTGTCTCCGCCTCGTGCTGCCACGCGTCGCCTCCTCGTGCTGCCACGTGTCTCCTCCCTGTGCTGCCACGCGTCGCCTCGCCGTGCTGCCACGCGTCGCCTCGCCGTGCTGCCACGTGTCGCCTCGCCGTGCTGCCACGTGTCGCCTCGCCGTGCTGCCACGTGTCGCCTCCTCATAATTCCTCCAAGTGACTCTCCTCCAGTTCGAACCCGCGACCTCAGGGAGCCGATGCCTTCGCGCGCGAGTCTCTACTAGTTGCGCCGAAATGAACCTATGTCATATTATTACATATTATTATATATATAAACATACATACATATAATTAATTAATTATATACATATAATTAATTATTAATTAAATATAATATTATTAAAAATAATGAAAAATAAAATAGAAACGAAAAAAATATTTATATATTTAAATTAAAAATTTTTTTAATTTAAAATTACTTAATAAATAATAATTTAATATCATAAATATTATTTTTAATATAAAATTATAAATATAATATTAATAAATAATAATATAATTTTAATAATTAAGGTTAAATAGAATTATTTAATAATTAATAATTAAATTTTGTAAATATTATTTTTGAAAAATATTAATAAAAAATTATGAAATCGACTTTCAGCGGCGACTTTTAATAGTCGCCGCTGAAAGTGTATAAAAAAATTTTTTTTTTTAATTTTGGACTAGACTTTCAGCGGCGACACTAAAGTCGCCGCTGAAAGTGTACAAAATTTTTTTTTTTTTAAAAATTTCGCACTAGACTTTCAGCGGCGACACTAAAGTCGCCGCTGAAACTCACTTTCAGCGGCGACTTTTAATAGTCGCCGCTGAAAGTGTACAAAAAATTTTTTTTTTTTTTTTAATTTTGGACTAGACTTTCAGCGGCGACACTAAAGTCGCCGCTGAAACTCACTTTCAGCGGCGACTTTTAATAGTCGCCGCTGAAAGTGTACAAAAAATTTTTTTTTTTTTTTTTAATTTTGGACTAGACTTTCAGCGGCGACACTAAAGTCGCCGCTGAAACTCACTTTCAGCGGCGACTTTTAATAGTCGCCGCTGAAAGTGTACAAAAATTTTTTTTTTTTTTTTTAATTTTGGACTAGACTTTCAGCGGCGACACTAAAGTCGCCGCTGAAACTCACTTTCAGCGGCGACTTTTAATAGTCGCCGCTGAAACTCACTTTCAGCGGCGACTTTTAATAGTCGCCGCTGAAAGTGTACAAAATTTTTTTTTTTTTAAATTTCGAACTAGACTTTCAGCGGCGACACATTTAGTGTCGCCGCTGAAACTCACTTTCAGCGGCGACTTTTAATAGTCGCCGCTGAAAGTGAGACTTTCAGCGGCGACAAAAGTGTCGCCGCTGAAAGTGACACCTTCAGCGGCGACATAAAAAGTCGCCGCCAAATGTCGCCGCTGAAAGTGCTTTTTTTTGTAGTGTTATGAACTAAAGAATTTTTCTAGGAGTAACTTATATTGTAGGGTTAGAGAAAATAAATAAGTAGAAATTTGATTAGGTGATAATGAGTTTCTAGTATCTCATCACCCTAATCTGCATATATATAGATGAGGTTTATTCAGAATCACCGAATCGTTGTCAATTATGTGAGGTGTATGAGCCAATCCATATGTTTATTACTCCATTTGCTGCAAATATAGACCTTTTTAATTTGTTCCTTTTTTAAAGAAAATTAAAATGATGTAAATTAAATGATTGCCACATAGGATTAAATTAATACGCATTGTGTGTACTTTTATTAAAGAGAGTATAGGCCATGTGGTGCACTGTGTGGAGTGGGGACCTATAAATTTCACAACAATTTTAAGAAGCGAAATAATACAAAGCTGTTTATATTCAATCAGCAATTATAAAACGAAACAAGTTTCCCTAGCAGCTTTGTGGCACGTTCTCTTTTGACGTGCTATAGGGTCATTGGTGGTTCGAAACTTGGTATGGCTTCATACTATGTCTTTGATCCTTCCAATACAAAACGAGTTACTCCAAAGTTCCTCGCTTTTGAGGATATTTAATGCCAAGGCCTTCCACTTTTTTGGCTTTTATTTTTTGAGTTACAATGACAAGAGCAAGCTCTTGAGGCCACAGTGGGCCGATAAAGCAAAATACAGAAGAAGAACTTATAATCCCAAATGTAAGCTGAGATCAGCTAACATTTGAGCCGAACAGAAATCTGGTGGGTGCTGCAACAAAGACAGATCGCTGTTTGAGTCCAGTGCTCGCTTTGCCAAGACGTCGGCACATTTAAGCGCTTCTCTGTGACAGTGGTGTATCTCCAAGTCCCAATCCCTGTGTATTAATTCCCTGACCTCATCCAGTTCATGCTGTAGGGGATGATAGTGGTCACCTGCCTGGAATAACAATTGAATTGCTTCTAATGAGTCGGTAAAGAGCTTGATCTTTTTGAACTTCCTGGATTTGCAAGTTTGTAGACCAATGCGAATAGCCTGAATCTCCGCAGCTATTGAACCTAGACTGAAACCTGTGTTCTGTTGAAAACCGCAAATCCAATCTCCGGAGCTATCCCGTACCACTCCTCCAACTACTGAAATCCTGTGCTCGTCCACCGCAGCGTCAACATCGATCCGAACGTAGCCTTCTGGTGGAGCTTTCCAATTTTCTGAGTATCTCTCTGGAACTCTAAAAATCTTGTGTTTGAACCGGCCTTCCTCAATTCCTTTATGAAGAAAATGCATTCCTCTGTGTAATAGTTGTTGGGGAAGGACAGAAGTTCCATCAAAGACTTTGTTGCATCTATTCTTTCAAATTTGCCAGCATAAAGAACCGAAGACTCTCAGCCAAGGCCACTGGATAACTTGCGGTTCCCCGGTGAGTGTTGCATGTTCCATTTGATCCAAACCTGTAAATTGCCAGAGAAAAAAATAGGGTGATAAACAGGATTAATACAAGAAAACCATACAGAACTGGCAAACTCGCAATCTGTCAGAATATACAACGCTGTTTCCTCACAGTTACACTCGAAAGGGCACTCAAGGTTTAATCTCTCATCTCTCTTTGCACGGATAGAATTTGTAGGAATTCTCTCTTGGAACAATTGCCACATAAAGAATTTGACTTTCTCTGGAATAGGCCATCTCCAGATACTTTGCCAGAACGGATCGGTTGGCTCCGTGAGCGACGAATAAATCGTGGAATAAGCTGATTTGACGCTGAAATTTCCATTCGAAGATTTCTTCCACCAAAATAGATTATTGCCAGTTTGGGAAGGTAGAGAGACTTGTTTGATCCTTTCAATCACCCACCACGGCAAGAACATACTCCATCTCTGAAGATCCCATTCTCCGTCTAGACCAACGAAATGTTTTACTACTTCTTCAGGATTTATTAAGTCTTGATTTCTGTCTACATAGAAAATGAGGGGCTGATCAAGACTAGTCCATAAATCCTACCAAGCATTTGTTGATTCCCCACTCCTGATCTTTTTACCCAAGCTTTCTTAAACGAGTCCCAAACAGTTGTAATTGCATTCCAGGTAGCGGATTGGGACTTTTTCCTCTCAACTCTTGGAATTTCATCTTCCCCGCAGTCATATTTTGCTCTGAGAACTTTCACCCATAGTGCATCAGGTCTGGTAATGAGATTCCAGCACAGTTTCATGATGAACGCTTCGTTTTGGCTGGAAAGATCTTTGATACCCAGACCACCCATCTTCTTGTCTAACTTGATTTTTTCCCAAGAAATGAGATGCATTTTCTTTCTATCCTGCCCCTGACTCCAGAAGAAATTTCTATTTACTTTCTCGAGGTCTTGCAGAACACCTTTGGGGAGCAGGGTAGTTTGCATCTGGTAGAACGGTAGAGTAGAAAGGACAGAGTTGATCAGGACAATTTTCCCGGCCATATTCAAGAATTTACCTTTCCAAGAGGAGAGCTTCTTGTGAACTTTAGACACCAAAGGTGCAAATGTCATTTTGGTAGCTCGCTTATGAAGTAGAGGGACGCCTAAGTATTTGCCTAGGTCTCCTGATATACTGATACCCAGGGATTGACCCAATTGCTGAGCTCGTTGGAACTGAACATTCATGGAGGCAAAGATTTTGGATTTCTGAAGATTTATCCTATGACCCGATACCTTGCAGAAGAAAATCATCAGATCTCTAATGATCTCCATCTGACTAGTGGAAGCCTCAGCGAAGAGAAGAAGGTTATCAGCAAAGAAGAGGAGGGAGAGGTTTGGACACGATTGACTAATCCTCAGAGGCTTCCATCTTCTCTCAACCACAGGCCGATTTATCAATTGGCTCAGTCTTTGTATACAGAGTATGAAAAGGTATGGACTCAAAGGATCACCTTGTCTCACACCTCTAGAGGACTGAAACTGAGTTGAGAGGGATCCATTCCAAATCACTCGCATTGTGGGAGAGGATACACACATCATCAACAACTTTACAAAGTGGTCGTTAAGGCCCAGGCTACGAAGATTAAAAAGCAGGAAGTTCCAGTCCAGCCTGTCAAAAGCTTTTTCCATATCCACCTTGATGGCGACATAACCTTTCTTCTTTCTAGTCGTTCTCATAGTGTGGATCGCTTCTTGAGCCAGAATTATATTATCGCAACTTTGTCTACCCCTGATGAAGCTGCACTGAGTAGGGTGAATCAGGAAGTCCATTACTGATCTCATTCTGTTAGCAAGAACTTTGCTAAGAATTTTGTAACTTACATTGCAGAGAGATATGGGCTGGAACTCCTTAAGCGAGGCAGGGTTATCAACCTTAGGGATCAGAGCGATGTGAGTCTGGTTAATATCTTTGACTCTGCTCGGATCTCTAAAAATGGAGAATATAAGATCACAGATCTTTGGACCCACAATGTTCCACTGTGTCTGGAAAAAATGTGGTTGAAGGCCGTCCGGACCAGGCGCCTTGAAAGCGCCCATCTCAAAAGCTGCATTTTTTATTTCCACTGCAGACACATCCTTTTGAAGGTGAGAAAGCTGAGATTCGTCCAGGGATAAGAAGTCGACTGGCCATTCTGAAACATTTTGCACCTCATTATCCCCCGAGTAGAGATCTCTGAAGAAGTTAAGAGCAGATGCTTTAAGCTTTTCTTGGTCGGTAATCCAGTTTCCTTGGCCATCTTGGAGAGAGTCTATTTTGTTTTTCTTTCTTTTGATCACCGTGGAAGAGTGAAAAAAACTTGTATTTTTGTCTCCATATTTGAGCCACTTGCATCTTGACTTTTGGTACCAAAGAAGCTCTTCTTGATTTACATCCTTGATGTACTCCTTCCAAAGCTTCGCTTCAAGCTTAATTAATCCCGCATGAGGGCGCACAGAGAGTTGACAATCAACCCCCTCCAAGCGCTTGATCAAAGTCCTCTTTTTTTTTGGAAGGCTGCCTATCTCATTCTTATTCCACCAAGAGGCCTTACATTGGAAATTATTACAGCCTGAAAGCCAATCATTGTTGTGCCAAGCGGCATTTACTAAGTTTGAAAAATCCTCTTCAAGGCACCAAGCCGCTTGATATCTGAAATGGTTTAGTGGTGAGGGGGCGCTATCACCTCCGGCAGTAATCACTAGAACACGATGATCAGATTTGAAGCGAAGCTGGAGATAATTTTTGTGAAGATGATAAGCCATTTCCCAGGTTAAATTACAAAAAGCCCAATCCAGTCTTTCCTTAATATCGTGTCTAGACCACGTGAATTTGTCCCCAACAACAGGCAGCTCTAGTAAATCACAATCATGGACACAGTTTCTGAAGAGAGCTAAGGATCTATCACTAACAGCAGCGCCCCCAGTCTTATCAGAGGGATTAAGAAAGGAATTGAAATCCCCTAAAACAAGCCATGCCTCAGAGATAATTTCTGCCAAATCCCTGAGCGATGCCCAAAGCTCTTATCTATAGCTCCACCTAGGGTCCCCATATACAAAAGTGACGCAAAAACATTTTTTGGATTTTTTCTCAGTCAAACGACAATGAAGGAGTTGATTTGTAGAGAAAAGGTATTCCATGGAAACTTCACTATCATGCCACAGAACCCAAATGCCTCCCGCATAACCCGTTGCCTCAACCCTCAACCAGTTATTAAAACCCAGTTTACGGACCACAACATCCGCTTTATGACCACTAACCCTGGTTTCCAGAAGACCCATGACCGAGATAGAATATTTAGAAACAATATCACGAAGAATATGGGGAAAAGATTTGCTACAAACCCCTCTACAATTCCAACAATAAATAATCATGAAAAAGATAAAGAGGAAAAAAAGAAAAACAAACAAGAAGCAGGAATAAAAGCTACTTATCTGGAGGGACGCGTCCAGACATAGATCTTCTTCTATTTTTTAATTCCCTTAGATTCCTATTTGGTCTACCCCTCTCAGAGCCTTCCACAATAGCTGGTTCCAGTTCAGAACTGGAAGATGTAGGAATAGTAGGCAAACCCGAAACTAGGTGATTTTGTTCTTGGCTCTTGACCGAATCCACCTTGCTCATCATCTTATCACATGCCAAAGATGTCATCGAACCTGAGACTCTAGGGGGGAATCAACTTCAACGGAATCTCCAGGCTGAAATTCCACCAGCGGATTTGCGTCAAGAACACTTAGAAGCGAAGTGTCCACACAGGGTGAATTTTCCTTGAATAGGCCTTGAGCAATGGGGTCAAATTCGGGCTGGACTGAAAACGGTCCCTGACTTTGGACTAATTGGACAGTGGCCTGGGAAGAGCACGGAATGATTTGGGATTGGGCTTCGGTCATGGAGCCCACCACCACTTTGTGAGCTCTTGCACCCGACTTTGGTGGTTTGGGCTAGTCCGAATTTGATCCAACGGCATCTTTGGGTCCAACAGCATCTTCGGTGCCGTTGACTGAGACTTGGGGAGGTTGGGCTTCATTTGCCTTGGGCCCTTGCGGAAGGACTTTTGGCAGAATGGCTTTAAGCCCACCAATGGCTAGATCCTTTTTCCTATATACTAGATTGGGTTTTTGAATCTTATTCAAGTGGTCGCTGTCATTCCTGCTGTTCCTTCTTTCACTTGAGACTTTTTGACCAGAACCTGCACTTGCTCCTGTACGCACAGACATCCGAGCCTTCTCTAGCTTGGGTTCTCTCATATCTATACCCTCATCTAGTTCTGCCAAATATTCAAAATTACTCGATTTGTTCCTCTTCCCCATGTCTCTGGCAGACGACCCATACCTTCCTCGATCCACACCGTTTCTGTGATTTCCCATTCTTGGGAATCTATTTTTCCTCTGACTTCCCACCATCATCCACGGGCCAAAAGCTTCCTCCGGTGACAAGACCGGCGCTTCCTCCGGTGACGAGGCCGGCGCTCCCTGTTCGGAACTCACCGGAGCTTGCTGGGATTTCCCAGGTTTGATCCCCTCTTCCTTTCCTGAACATTTTGCATTTTCGGAATTGATTTCCTCTTCCTTGTGAGAGCAAGCTTCTCTCTTGTGACCATATCTACCGCAATTAAAACATATCAAATCCAGTCCTTCATACTTTTTTGGCTTTTTTAAACCATATTCCAAGCGATTAAATACATTTTCTTTTTTCACTCTCAAGATGACTATTCTAGAAAAAGCTTTTAAAGCATTTCTCAATACTGTATAATTAAAGAAATTGTCATTTATTAACCCATTTATATAGAAAAGAAATGCCAAAATACTTGCTCGAATCAGAAATTAAACTAACCCCCAGGATTTACTTAATTTTAAGAGCTTGGTTGTATTTAACATTTGCCATGCAAAATATTTTTGTTTCGGGGCAAGTTTATTCTGAGACTTAAGAGAGCTTCATCTATAGGCACTCCCCTAAAAAGAATCAAGTCTTCCCCCAAAAAAAAAATACAGAGAGTTTAGGACCTCTAATAGATAGCTTGAGGGATTTTTCAACTACTCATGTTACAAGCATTTTAATTATTTAACTTAGCCTCTCCAACTAGACTAAGTAGGTTTCTTTGTCTCTAATAGACAACTTACCGAATATGTATTTTCCATTAAATAAAACTAACAAGGTAAATTGAAATTTAATGTAAACTTAAAGGATCAAATATTTACCTTATTCTATGATATTATCTTGACTTTAACAACCATAATTATGCATTAAAGCCCATATGGAGGAGTGCCTTGAAAGCATCAATTGAAACGGTGCCATTCTTGATTTCAAAATCAGTAATTTCCCTTTGGATGAGACAAAGATCTTGTTCCAACAAGCTAGGGAATGAATCAAAAGCGAATGTATGTCACTATATGTACTTTTCTTTGTATACAGATTTTGGAATAATTCACAAGCCATCCTTTTCATATCTTGAAAACTGAATCATACCAAAGGCTTCAGACAACCCCAAAAAAAAGAAAAACCAAAGTGGCTTGTACTCTGATCCAATGCGAGAAGCCCAACTTACTTGCCGTCTATTTTTGTTTCTTTTCTTCATCCGGCGGTGCATATTAAAATGAATAAACAATGCCACATTTGGACCTGTCTCCCACGTAGCTTCATGGCACGTTCTTTTCATAGACGTTCTGTGACGTTTCGGTTTCGAGGCTTGGTATTACTACTGCTTCTGCTCCTTAATCCTTAATATACTATACCCTATGAGGTGCTTCAAAGTACCTCTCTTTTGAGCCGCACCGAGCCCAATACGTTCTTCCTGAATCTTAGCCTTCCCTCAAAAACACAACTATATATAAATTGAGCTTTTCTGTTTTTTTTTCCCTAAAATTGAGCTTTTCTCTTGGGCTACAATATCCAAGCATCAAAATTATGTTAGTTTTTTTTTTTTGAAGTACAAAGGCAAGCTAAGCTTGAGGTTTATAAAGAAATGCTAGGAAGTATGCATCACACATTGGCCCGGTAATATACCCCCACACTCTAGCACAAAAAGAACGTCGCACTCTACTGGCGAAGTGTCGAACATCAAGAATTCCTGAGTACTCAACTGAGCCCGTCTCGCTAGGTGATCAGCACATCTGACATTCTCTCTATAAGCGTGCAAGATCTCCAGGTCCCAGTCCATGAGGATAAGTGATCTAGTCTCTAAGATGACTTCGTGTAATGGGTGGGCAGTCCCACAGTCAATCGATAGCAGGTGAATAGCCTGAAGGGAATCTGAATACAGCCTGATCTTGGTAAGTCCCATCTGCTTGCATAATTGAAGTCCACTACGTATAGCATGAATTTCCGCAGCAGTTGAGGTATTTTGTCCCAACTTCTGTTGAAATCCACACATCCAAGTGCCCTGATGATCTTGAATGACACCTCCACAAGTTGCATGCCCTCTACTGTCCTTCGAACCATCCACGTCAACACGTACATATCCCTGGTCCGGCGGCCTCCAGTGGTCTTCCTCCGTAACTGGCATCTGGAAAATTTTATGCCGGAAATGCCCGTTCTCCACTCCTTCAAGTAGATGAAACATACACTTTTGAACAATCTTCTTCTCATCATCCACTGTCCCCTCGAATGCTTTGTTGCAGCGGTTCTTCCACAGAAGCCAACAAATAGTGCTAAACACTCGTTGCCATGGCCATCTAGCCATCCTCCTATTCCCTGGGGAATATCGGGAGTTCCATTGAAGCCAATCCTGCAAATTACCAAAGAAAAATATACTATGATATAAGGAGTTAGTTAAGGAAAACCACACTCTCCTGGCTTGCTCACAGTCTCTCAAAATGTGAAGAATACTCTCCTCACTTTCACACTCAAAAGGGCAAGTGTTTGGGATATTCGGGTTAAATCTCGCTCTCAATTGGTTCGTTGGAAGCTTCTCATGGAATACTTGCCACATAAAGAATTTTACCCTCTCAGGAGTTCCCCAGCGCCATAAATTCCGCCAGTGAGGATGGTTACCCAGATCTCGCTGATGGTGTAAGTGGTCGTATGCAGACTTTACACTGAATGTGTTGTTCGGGGACCATCTCCAGTATATCTCATCCTCCTCAGATCCACGAGGGGGGCATATCAACATTATTTTTTCCACCACCCAGGTAGGGAGGAAACTTTCCCATTTCCTTCTGTCCCATTGACCTTCCTGTGTTACAAAAGAGCGAACACAGACTTCTAGGTCCACTGAAGCAGAATTATTGATTACGTAATCTTTTAAAGGTCTGTCCAATGTGGTCCAATAGTCCTGCCAAGCCTTTGTGGACCTCCCATTCTTTACTTTTCTGCCCAATCCCTGCTTGAAAACGTCCCACACTTTCACTATACCACTCCATACGGCTGATTGGTTGCGCTTTCTCTGCACCTGGGGCAACATACTCATTCCGCAAGAGTATTTCATGCGCAGGCATTTGACCCACAGAGAGTCCGGTTTTGTGATCAAGCCCCAGCAAAGTTTCATGAGGAATGCCAAGTTCTGATAGCGGAGATCCTTAATTCCCAAGCCACCTTCCGCTTTAGACCTTTTCAGAATGTCCCATGCTATCAGATGAAGTTTCTTGGCATCTTCATGTTGATTCCAAAAGAAATCTCTACTTATTTTTTCGATAAGCGATAATACCCCTTTTGGAATCAAAGTTGATTGCATCTGATATTGGGGGATTGCAGAAAGGACAGATTTAATAAGCACCGTTCTCCCAGCCATGCTTAGAAATCTCCCTTTCCAACATGCCAACTTTGTTCTCACCTTTTGAATTAAAGGGGCAAACGTCAACTTAACCATTCTTTTGTGCAGCAGCGGAACCCCCAAATATTTTCCCAGATCAGCTGTCAGCCCAATCCCCACACTCTGGCTCATCTCATAGGCCCTGGTGAACTGGACGTTCCTGGAGACAAAAATCTTTGATTTTTGCATATTGATCTTGTGTCCAGATACCCTACAGAATAGCTCCATAATGTTCCTCATCACACCCATCTGTTCAGAAGTGGCTTCGCCGAATAATATCAGATCATCAGCAAAGAAGAGGTGAGATATGACCGGACCCGCGGCGCTCAATTTTAAGGGCTTCCAACGTCCCATGTCTACTTCCTGGTGGATAAGCTGACCCAGAAGCTCCATACATAGAACAAACAAATATGGACTCAGCGGGTCACCCTGCCTCACTCCCCTAGAAGTTGCAAATTTTTCAGAAGCAACACCGTTCCAGATAATACTCATGGAAACTGAAGAAACACAGGACATGATTAGATTAACAAAATCATTTCTCAAACCCAGACTCTGAAGGGTAAAAGCAAGAAAGCTCCAGTCAAGCCTATCAAAGGCCTTCTCCATATCTACCTTCACTGCTACATAACCCTTCTTGCCTCTTTTATTTCTCATAGTGTGAATAGCTTCCTGAGCTAGGATGACATTGTCAACGCCCTGTCTTCCAGAGATGAAGCTACACTGGTTCTCCGCCACGAGATAGTTCATAACACACTTGAAACGGTTCGCAAGTACTTTACTCACAATTTTGTAGCTCACATTACACAGGGAGATGGGCCTAAAATCCTTGAGGGATAGCGGGTGGTCAACCTTAGGGATGAGTACAATATTAGTGTGATTAACTGCTTTAATCTCCTCCGGATTCTCAAATATCTTAAAAACCAAGTCGCAAATCTTATGACCAATCCAGTTCCATTGAGTTTGGAAGAAATGGGGATGGAGGCCGTCGGGACCCGGAGCTTTTAGGGCTCCCATAGCGAAGGCCGCATTCTTAATCTCAATGGGAGAAACTTGCCTTTGAAGAGAATCCAACTGACTCGAGTCTAAAGGAGGGAAATTTGCAGGCCAAGGGGAGAAAGGGGAGGACAAATTCTCAGCCGAGTAGAGCTTCTTGAAATAATTTAACGCCATACCTCTCAAATGGGTATCATTGGTAACCCAGTTCCCGCTCTCATCCTGAAGAGCTTCAATTTTGCTCTTTTTTCTCCTGGTTGACGCACACGCATGGAAGAAGCCTGTATTCCTGTCCCCCCCGTAATCCACTTGCATCTCGACCTTTGGAACCAAATGAGCTCCTCTTGCAAGGCCAGTTTATGGTACGATTTCCAGAGTTGATTTTCAATTTTGAAAAGCCCGTTTCGGGATCCATCCATTTGCTTAGCACGGTCAATGCCTTATAATCGTCGAATAATTTCCCGCTTCTTCCGAGCCACGTTCCCAACCACCTTCTCGTTCCACAAAGTTGCCTCTTTTACAAACTCCTGCCGACCTTAGAGCCAGTCTTTTCCCTCCCAAGAAGATTTGACGATATCACTAAATCCCTCCTCTATACACCAAGCTGCTTGATAACAAAACCTTCTCACCAAATTTCTGTTAGCTCCCTGAGGGTTATCAGCAACAACAATGACGCGGTGGTCCGATTTGAACCTGAGGTTATGGTAAGCTTTCGCCTGAGGATTTTGAATATCCTAATCAAAATTACCAAACACCCAGTCTAACCTCTCCTTCACCCCAGTTTTTTCCCAAGTGAAACGATCCCCAACCACAGGAATGCTACAAAGCCTACAAGCATTGATACAACTCTGAAAATCATGCATAGAACTGGCAATAGGAGAAGCTCCACCTACTTTATCCTCAGGAGCAAGAAAGGAATTAAAATCCCCCAGAACAAGCCAAGCATTAGAGATATTTTGACTAATGGCATGTAAATCGGACCACAACGCCTTCCTCTTAAAAACATTAGTATCCCCATAAACAAAAGTCACCAACATCGGATGTTGATTCCCTTTGTCTGTGATACTGCAGTGGAGCAGCTGGGTACTAGAAGTAACATACTCGACATGAGTATCCCTATCATTCCAAAGAACCCAAATACCACCCGCATACCCAGTAGCTTCAATCCTAATCCAATCAGTAAAACCCAAAAGCCTGACAATTTTCTCAGCTCTATCACCACTAACTCTAGGTTCAATAAGACACATGATATTGATTCCATACTTATTAACTACATCTTTTAAAATGCATGGGAACACTCTGCCTCCTGCCCCACGACAGTTCCAGGATGATATAATCATAATTAAATAAATAGAACAAGCCTGGAACAAAGACAAAAGACTTACCTGTCTGGTGGCTTGTCTTCCAGAAGAACTTCCACAACCAACTGGGACGTAGAAAGCATCTCCGGGATCTTCTTCTGTTGTCCGGAATTTATTGAGTTGGTTTTGGAAGGTGACATCACCAATTTACTAGTATCTCTAGCACACCCCACATTAGCGTCACCTACGTTCTCAACTGGGCACTCCACTACCCTATTTTCGGCCTTATTACGTGGGACCTTGGCCTTCATTAATTGAACATTTTGTTTGGCCCCAGGATGTCCAGCGGTCTCCAAAGACCCTTTAACCATGTGATGTACACGTTGGGTCCCTAAGGTCTTGGCATCATCCGTTTTGCTTGGGCCCACGCCTAAGTTATGGCCCATATCTTTAACACCAATTTGTATGGCCTTTTCTTTGCCTTTATGCATGACTTGGGCCCACCTTCTTGTCTCAACTTTAAATCCTTTTTTCTTCTTAATAAGTCCCACCTTATCTGGCATCTCCTTCCCCAGATCAAGAACCTCCTTAGGCGCGGATAGACCATGCTTCTGACTCAGCGGCACCATGCCTTCATTTCCAGAATTCAAACAAGCCTCGAAATCATCGCCTATGTCCTGATCTTGGTCTGCCAGAACAGCAAATCTGGACAGACCGGATCTGCCCTTAGTCGCTCCTCCCGTCCTTTCAGAAGGTCTTCGATTTTCCTCATATCCCCTGTTCATCTCCTTCCTCGATAGGCGAGCTCTTCCTGGCTTCTGAACCAGCATCCAAGGTCCAAAGAGGTCATCATTTTCCAGCGGCTTTTGCTGTTCCAGCATTCTCTTCGGATCAGCAGTCCTGTTCTGGTTTGGAATCCCAGCCGTAGCAGCACCTTGCGCAAGTCCCCACTGGCATTGATCCTTTCTATGCCCGTATCTCCCGCATGTAAAACAAATGAGTCCAAGGCCCTCATATTCAATATTAAACAGGTTGGTTGCTGAGATAATCCTTGGAACCAGCTTTTTTTGCAAGTCAATTTCCACGCATAGCCTAGCATACCTTCCACGGTGTATTTTTGCTTCATCTTCTTCCAGGTTAGCAATGGTGTTCATGTCAACCTTAAGGGTCTTCCCAATAAGATCCCCTAATCTCCACATACATTCCTTATTATACCATAAAAGAGGAACATGTGGAATTCTTACCCAGGTAGCCACACGACCTAAGGGGTTGCTAAAAGGATCGAAATGGGGCGACCACCTCTGCACGAGAATGGAATGCTGAGCAACCGTCCATGGGCCATCCAGAAGAACTTTCTTATAATGGATTCTCCAGTTGTCTGGATCTTTAAATTTAACCACATAATAATTGTTTGGAAGATCTATTAATTCGAACTGACTGAACTTCCAAATTCTGTTTAGATGTTCCTTGAGTCTGTAGAAATTCAGTCTTATACCCAGAGTAGTAATAATCAGGGCGTTATTCCACGGTCTTGCCCATCTGTTATACTCCTCTTGAGTCATATGCAGAGTAGGGTAGATCTCCATGAGCTTTTTGAATTCCTCTGATGGCTCAGGGACATCCCAGGTTTGATCCGAAATTTCTGACAGAAAGTCTTCTTCCTCAATGCGTGAATCACCAAAAGCAATGCCATTAAAATCAGATTTCTTAAATCCTAGCAGCGAGTCCTTATAGGAAAAACCCCGACCTGCCATGACCTGAGGTTCACCTTTTTCCATTGCCTCTGTACCTAGACCTTGCTCCTCTGCTTCAGGTTCATTTGAAAGCATTAAGGAATCTTCTCTGCAACCCTTCTTAGCATGCAACCCTCTACCAGCAGCATCACTCGGTCCCGAAGCTCTGTCCGGCGGAAGTTTCCGGCCACTGACATCATCCATCTGAGTAGAACCCAAAGGTGGCACGAATTCCAAGTCAGAGCTTTTTCTAAAACCAAATTGTCACTATTTTTATATTTATATAGCTGAGTAAAATTATGTTAGTTTTAGAACTAATACTCTACATATTTTCCTATTGCTTAATCTAAGACCTAACTAATTAATTTAAATAGATTAAAAATATTAGTTAAGTTAGTTAATATGATATTTTTTTTTCTAAAATGTCATAATCATCTTTCTTAATTCTCTCGTCCTTCTGCTTAATTATTATTAAGGGAATATTAATGAAGCTAATTTGGGAAAAAATGTAAAATATGTCTTATATTTATAATGAACATCAATTTATTAATTAGATACTACATTAAGGGCAGGAGGGAATAATACTCTTGACCAAAAAAAAAAGGAGGGAATAATACTATGTCTCCTACAACAAAAAGATACTACAGACTGATATTTTAGAAAATAAAGAATTAAGAGGTTAAGGTTCATCCAGCATCCTGAAGTATTTTTTTATAGGTATCCAGTGGCCTAAAATATTTTGTGGTGCACCTGACATTGTAAAGTATTTTAGAGATGCTGGATATACCATAAAATACTGGATCAACCTGAAAAAATACTTTAGAGTACACTTTAACCCAAAATAAAAATAGAAAGAAACAATGGGAGCCAGATTATATTATAGGAGATCAATCCTATATTAATTCTTTTTCTTTTTTTTTGATTTACAAACCAAACTAAAACTACTTAAAACTTAATATCATTACATAAAACTTCAGCCAGGAAGTGAGGAGGCTCAACGAACGATACAACCCCCATAGGCAAGCCCAGTGAATGCTTCGCTAGATGGTCAGCTTTGGTTGAACCGGAATTCAGGGGTCTTCGAGGGGAAAACAGCAGGAACAATCCCCCCACCGGTCCTTCTTGCTTATAACCATAGTATAAATTAATCAAATTAATCTGCTTAATTAAAAGATGACTTTAAAATTAACAAAGATGTTTCCGGTACTTTGCAATGCTAAAAAAAAAAAAGAATTCATGAATATTAAGAATAGGATTACCTGTTGATGCTCGTTGACAATTATTTCTGGATCATCTGCTGCCCCATTTGTCTGGACGCATTATATTCGAATCTGCTTCCAGTGGATTATTTGGCATTTCCTTCAACTATCAATTATTCAACCAACAAAACTCTTCAAACACGCAACTCTGAAGAAGTTGTTACATGTGTGTGTTGTGAGAGTATCATGTCATTTGTAATTTATAATTTTATTTTTTTGTATAAATACCCCCCCCCAATGTTTAGTAAGAAAAAAGGTAAGTAAATACCATTTCAATTCTCAAGACCCAAAAAAGCTTGCTAACACATTAAATTGACAAAGAGGTGATTTGGGGGCAGTTTGGGTTTAAAAATGTTGGTAATTTTATCATAATACCTGTCAAATTTTTAAATAAAAAAAAAAGAAAATAAAAGGGCACCCTCACCGAAACTCTGGCTTCGCTGGCATCCTCTGACTAAGGTGTGGAGGTAGGATTTGAACCCACCCCACCTTGGTTGTCCAACAGACTTGATTCCACAATTTTTAAGAAAAAAAATTACCTAACCCACCCCCCCAAAAAAGAAGCCACTTGCGATGGAGGTCCGGCGGCCGACTGATGGAGGTCTAGTGAGGTGCCTTTTTCCTTTTTCTCTTATTTAAAAATTGAGGACATTATAATAAAATCACTAACACTTTAAGATCTCAAATCCCCCTGCCCCAAATTACCTCTTTGTCATTTCAATGTGTTATAAGACCTTGAGGTTTTAGGAATTTAAATGGTATTTATTTATCTTTTTCCCTATTTAATATTATCATTACTATTTTGTGGGGAAATTAGGCATGCCTAAACACTCAACCGCTTCACTATATTTTTAGAGAAATGAATTATTTTGGCAAACTAATATAATATAGTTAGGATATTCTTAAACCATTTTGAAATGTTGAATTCTTGTAAATAATTAGTATATTATGATGTTACCATATTATAAAAATTATTTTAATTATTAAAAAATAAACTAACAATATATATTACTTCCTTTGCTTCTTAGTATACAAGCTTGATAACTAATTTATAGATATTAAAAAAATTAGTTAAGTTTGTTATTTCATTTGAAATAAATGTTAGTTAGTTTTCCTAAAATACTCTCTTTAAATAATTATGGCCCCTTAATATGTGTAATCCATAGTGATACTTTGGAAGAAAAAAAAAATTATAAATTTGTGAGACAAATTGATTGAAATATTTTATATATTCAAGAGATGAAATCTCACCTCTCAACTAGTTTCTATATTTTCTTCGGCCAAAAAAAAAATACTAGCTTCTATATTTGAAAGAGAAATCAGAAGAGGAAGCATTTTTTAAACCCAAAAAAAAAACCAGGTTCTTATATTGATCGATTTACAATCTTCCTCATCATGTAATTTTCTTGGAAAAAAGAAAGAAATTAAAAGAGGGATAACATGAGGGATAGTTACCAATATCTAGCAACTAGCAAGTTGGCAAACTATTTGATAAAGATGATAATAATCCAAATGCAGCATGATAGTCTTCCTCTCCTACATTTTGTTATTTGTTAGATTAATTCTTGCATTGATTGAGAATTTTTCAAGCTATTTGTTAATTTGTTCATGTCTTAATTTGTACATGTCATGTCATGCGTGGCTTCAATAATGAATGATAAGGATTATGGTACTTAATTTTCAATGTTTTTTGTGATTTATATTGAGATATTAATTGCAACGTAACAATGCAGTAAACATGCAGCTGCATATTAAGCTTTTTTTTAAAAAAAAAATGCATTATTGGGTTGCAAGCCTATACCCATTCAAACTCACACAGGTTTAGTATTCGTTTGGAATAGCTTATTTTTGGACAATAAGTACTTATAAATCGTGATTCACGGTATACGAGATAAATATGTGAGAGGAGTTTTATCTTGGCTGGCGTAATAAGGACTTATTGTCAAAAAATAAGTGATACCAAATACAAAGTCTAACCCATTTGTCACGAGCTATAATGGGTATTTGACAGGCATTGGCTAGCTTGTGTCAATTAAGAAATAAATAAGAGGGTTGTGGGCTGACCATCAGGTAGCCCATCCAGCCCATTGCAAAGCCCCTACAATATGAAACTTCATCTCTCAGCTAGTTTCTATGTTTTCTTGGGACAAAAAAAAAAACCAGCTAGCTTCTTTGAAAGAAAAGTCAGAAGAGGAAGCATTCTTTAAACGAAAAGAAACAATCCCTAGGTGCTTATATTGATTGAATTACAATCTTCCTCATCCTTTAATTTTCCTGGAAAAAAAGAAAGAAATTAAAAGAGGAATGATATGAGTGATAGTTACCAATATCTAGCAAGTTGGCAACGAGGACACCTTTGGGAGAGGTTGGTGGAAAACATACTAAGCAATCGCCGATCATAATGCGTGATTCATCCAATCTGATGATGGTTTTCTCTCGCCGCCACAATCAACGGTACGCCGATCATTATTATCACCACGATCAACTGCACAACAAACATATTTAGCAAGGATGACGGTATATATTGAAAGATATATGCATGGTTTTCCTCCATCAAAGTTTTCTCTCTTATGGGGAGCTAGGGGAAGCCTTTCAGGCACACAAATAAATATATATATATATAGAGAGAGAGATGATGCACACATACATATGTGTCTGTTTTTTTATTGATTATAGTGTACAATTTAATTTAACCAGAGGGGTATGTTTATTAGAATATAAAGATCTCCCACATTGATTAGTTAAAGAGATTAAAGGTATATAATGTAAAAAAACTGGAGTCTTATCAAATAGTTAAGCTAATTTAATAGAAAGACAACCCTAATATATATAAAAGGTTGTAAGCATCTATTTTGCCCTGGAAGTTGTCATAGTGAAGCATTTTTCACTTAGGAGTAATACTATCCTGAAAGTTTTCAAATCGTAGTAATGTTGTCCTAACATTAATTTTGTTTAAATTTGACTAATAGTTAACCGAATATGTTAAGCTAGCAGCGTGAACAACATTGATGAAGAAGAAGAAGAAGAAGAAGTTACATATGGAGGAAGAGCTTACAATCGCCAAAGAGCAATTAAGAAAAGATTCAATCACTAGATGCATAACACACTAATGATGATTGCTAAGAAAAAGGCCATCAAAAACTCTCTGCTGGTGTACCTTTAGTAACGCCAAGATAGACAAGTACTTCTTTAATCTTCTCTTCATCTACAAGATGCTTTCACTTCTATGATTTTCTCTTTGATTGTATCTAATCCCTCAGACATGTTGCATTTTTTTTAAAAAAATATTTATTTTTAAATCTAACTTTTAAAAAAATGAAGTGAAAAAATTTACTTATTTTTCAAATTTTTTGTTTCAACTTATAGGTAAACTTAACATAAATAATAACCAGAGTGAAATTACTACAATTTGAAAATTTTCATGTCGATGTTGTTCCTGAGTGAAAGCTTCTTGAGCAAATTTGCACCTAAATCTAAAATAAAAAATGACATGGATGATGCTTGGATTGTCAGCTCAATATATTTGGTCAACTAATGGTCAACCTTAATTAAGATAATGGTCAGAGCAAAATTACTATGATTTGGAAACTTCCAAGGTGACATTGCACCTCAAAAAACTTCCAAGAAAAAATTGATACAATGTGACAATTTCTGAGGCAAAATAGACCCTTAACCTTATATATAAACATCTATAATTGTTACACCCTTAGCTTCCAAATATATCTCGAATGCACGTTTATACGTGTTTTATCTAATGCATTAATTTTTTCCACCTAATATCACTAACCAACTATAAAACTTTCTAACCAATAAACCAAACTCTTCTAATTAAATACTTTTATTGATAGTAATTTTGATATTTTTACAAGAAATAACTTATAATTTAAAATAACATCATCAATTTATATAAAATTCTTATTATGTGGCTATAACAAGGATGAGAGGGAGCATTTGTTAGGAAAGATTTACCATCGTAGTGGTCCTTCCTAGCAAGCTTGACTCGGATTAGTTGAAGTCAAATTGAAATAGTTTTTGTACATGGAGTGGTTTTGGCCAAGGTATTAAAACCCAGACCAGGTATTGAACCTGTCGGGGTACTGGGTTAAGGGTCAGTAGGTTAGACCGGGGCCAAACCGGTGAGAAATTGAAGATTTTAGGCTTATAGTATGAAATTCTAAAGGAAAAATTAAAATTTTTTTTTTAAAATTGTAACCCGGACTGGACCGGGAACAGGACCGGTCTACCAGCCGGTTCGCCGGTTTCTGGGCCGGACCTGCCAGTCCGGTCCGGGTTACACAACCCTGGTTTTGGTAGAAGATGGATTTGTGCCATTTTCATGTTTGTAGAAAAAGTTTATGTTTGATAATAATTTCCATGAAACTTGTTGTTTGCACCGCAAATGCATAGGTCGCGCTAAGTAATAAAATGATAAGTAAAAATCGTTCACATGAGATTTGATTAACGAAATGGTCAAGCAAAAGACTTAGTGAATTCAATTAAGTTAAGCCAAAACAAGTTTTGATATGGAAAGAGAATTTTGAAAACTAATTTTAAGACTAGAAAGTGATAAAGGCAAAAGATTCTTTAACTTCAAGGATTAAATGGAGTCTAGGATTCTTTCTCCCCTTTGTACTTTATAAAACTTAATTAACTTCTTTTCAACTAGAATTAGTGAAAAAATGACTTTTTAGACCGGTTAAAAAATACTTTCACTACTACAAAAAAGTAAAATTGTGGTGCTTATAATTGCATTAGCTGTGGCGCTAGAGAAGTACCACATATCTGGACGTCACTAAAAGAAGCTGTGACGCTTTAACATTTAAATTTTTTTTTTTAAAAAAATACCCTCCTGTGGCACTTTCTCCAACAAGCGCCATAGGAGGGTAATTTTTTTTAAAAAAAAATTTAAAAATTTAGCTAAAGAAATTTTTTTATTTTAATTTACAAAATAATATTAATTGTCCAGATTTATTTTCAAAATTGAAGATATTGAGTCCAGTGTTAAACTAGAAACTGTTGGCAAAAAAGTTAAGCTAAAGAAACTTATATCATGATACAAATATTATATTTTTCTTAATCATGCGTATGGACTAGACTATTTTCTTTTAAATTACTAAAATAAGGTTTTTTGAAATTAAAAATTTTTTCAAGCAAAATATGTTAAAATTGCTTAAGCCTAATATGAAATCAAGTACTCCGGATATGTAAAAATATCTTTTATCAACATGCTAAAGGCATTACGAGTCATGGTCCACTTTTGGTTTTTCTTTTCTTTTGAAATATTATTTTTTTGGATAAGTTCTTTTGAAATATTATATATATTCTCCACTTTTTAAACACAGATTAGAACATAGATATCAATTTGAAATAAAAAGTTGCAGAAATTATATGCCAATTAAAAAAAAAAGGAAGAAGCACGTTGAACTTACAAGTTTAATTGATCAGTGCAGTGGAGTGGGGGACCACGTTGCCCGTTGGAGTCGTAATCTTGAGTGAGGAGGAGGAGGAGTGGGGATGGCAGTTGAAACAAAATAAAGAAGTAGATTCGATGATGAATATGTGTGTGCATGTTGGTATGTTTTTAAGTGTGAAGATGATAGGAAATGGAGGGAGGGGGGCGACGGTCGTCCATTGCAAGAAGCTGTAGTGTAGATGAAAAGGGAAAGAGAAAGGAGGGAATAATTAAAGTGGGATGAGTCAAAATAAATTAAAAGAGAAGGAAGGGGGCCACTACGCTGGAAGGGGAAAAAAGATAAGGGTGGGAGCGGGGGCAATTGTGATCGGTGGGAAGTGGATAGTGTAATCCATTAAAAAGGTCAAAAAAAAAAATTTTTATATAAGCTGAACATTTGACAAAAAATTGTTTTTTATTTAATAGAACCAGCAATCCAGGCACCACAGCTGGTCCCTTTTTTGTTTTTTTTTGGGCATACATAAGCCAAAAAAATTTTTTTATTTAATAGACCAGCTATGGCGCCTGGATTTCCAGGCGCCATAGCTGGTCACTTTTTTTTTTTTTTGGGAATACATGCGACAAAAAAAAAATTATTTAATAGAACCAGCTGTGGTGCCTAGATTTCCAGGCGCCACAACTGGTCCATTTTTTTTTTTTGGGAATACCTGCGTCTAAAACTACAAGGCTTTAGAACCATAAAGGTACGAGGCAGCTAGCCTTCTTTTTTTTTATTAATATAGAAGAAGCTGTGGCGCCTGGTTTTCTAGGCGCCACAGCTGGTATTTTTTTTTATTGATTTATTATACAACCAGCTGTGGCGCCTGATTTTCCAGGCGCCACAGCTGGTAGGATGCACCCAATTGTGGCGTCTACCTTGGCAGGCGCCACAGTTGGTACCCAAAATTTAAAAAAAAAATAAAATAGAAAAGGAAAAAAAAAAAGGCAGTTGTGGCACTTCTTTAAAGAAGT
This sequence comes from Inga oerstediana, assembly GCA_963210345.1. Lineage (NCBI taxonomy): Eukaryota > Viridiplantae > Streptophyta > Magnoliopsida > Fabales > Fabaceae > Inga > Inga oerstediana. The sequence goes on along the minus strand of OY723406.1, from coordinate 67,586,269 downwards.
GCCACAAAATGTGCGCCACCTTTCAACCTTTTTGTAGTAGTGTTTTTAGACTGGTTGTGTATTAGGACTTGTTACAACAGGTCTAAAAAGTGTGTTATTTTTTAGACCGCAACCGGTCTTAAAAGTTTGACTTTTATCAACACTCATTTCCATTTCGATAATCAAAAAGTAATAAAAACAAGATTCCATAGGCATACAGAAAAGTATAATTATACTAATAAAAGTATTCATTCACAATCCCAACGTCGTTCGTCAATGAAGTACAGAAAATACAGAAATACAGCGAAAATTCTAATGTTTACAGGATTCCCTAAAATATCTTAAACATAAACTAGTTATAACCACCAACCTTGACCTTGCCTCGAGACATGTGCCAATCACTTCTTGGCGTCTACGCCTTTGCCTTTCGTCCCTTTGGCACCTGCTGATATGTTTATTTTAAAAATAGGGTGAGATTCCGAAGAATCCACATAGAAACATGCTATCGTTCATAGAAAATGCGAAAAGTACATATGATATGTGCCAGGTATGCACCAATTAATGAACATTATAAACATATCATCTATATGTATACATGTGTAGGGCACATCCCCATAATCTACACCGGTTGGATTCTCACCAACTCCCAATGTAAGTGCCCCTGGCACTAAATGACTCTCTCTAGGTAAAACATGTTGATTAATAAAGCACATTTACAAATGTGGCATTCACATAAATATATAACTATGGCATGATGTATGAAGGATAATGTCACTACCTCAAAATTCTTTTAACCCCTTTTTAGTGTGCCTCGTAAAACGTGTCACTTTCGGCTTCTGACTCGGTCTTAAAATATTAAATGTACAAGAAATAAGTCATAACATATCCAAGTATCATTTTAGACTATTCCATAGTGTTTCTTGTGGTTATATTAGCCTATGGTAAAAATTTACCAAAATACCCACGGGACCCTGGTCCGGCCTCTCCGTACCCGACCCGATGACACGTTTTTTTAAAATTTTGACAAGGGCTATCCTGACATATTTTTGCCCAAGGAATCCATTTTTGAGCTCGAAATCACCAAATTCAGCGTCCAATTATAAAAATACCCTTGACAGCCTCAATTTAGGGTTTTAGGAGCGTTTTCGTAATTATGTTTTTTCGGCTTTTTCCGAAAAAGTGACCAACTGTAAACATACCTATTTTTGCCTACTGAATCCAATAGAACCATCTATTTCATAAAAATCCATCTCCTTCCCCCAGAATAGTGCTGGCCAAAACTTTTGAAAAAAAACGAAAAAATGTTCTTTTGTGTTTTAGCTTCCAAAACTTGTACTTTTCTACTTCTAATATCCTTTATTAACTCATTTAAACACATCTTAACCATGATTCAAAGAAATTTATGTAGCATAAACCCTTAGGGTTAGGGTTTTCCAAATTCACAAACTTGACAAAAATCACAAAAAACAACAACAATCACAACAACACTTCATACTAGTATAGATTTGAGTTTGGTGTAGTTACCTCTTGAGCTTCTTGCATCCTCTCACTCTAGGCGCCTCCTCCCTCTCTCCTTGATCTCAAAGTGTGTCTTCACCACCATGATTTTCATGAAAAGAAAGGTTTAGAGAAGGTTTTTCATGGAAAAATTGCAAAGAAATGCTTAAGGAATCACCCCTTACCTTAAGCTCCTTCTTCCTTCTCTCTAACTCTTCAAGCTCTCTCTCTCTCTCTCTCTCTCTCTCTCTCTCTCTTATCTCCTTATGTTGGACAAAATGAGGAAGGGAAGAGGAAGGAAAAAGTGCTTCATAAACATCTCCCTTCACCCTACACCATTTGATTTCATCAAGGCATATGATGGTGACAATTGTCACAACCCATACCTCCTTCACATTATGTCATACTTACTCCATTAGGCTTCTAATTGGTTTTGAACTAACTTCCTCCCTCTTGGTTAGCATAGAAAGCCATCCCCCCTCTCATGCTCCACTAACCAAAGAAGTGAGGTTAGAATATTTTAATTAATTTTTCTTATATTTTACTTTTATATATTCAGGCATAAGGATATTTTATCATTTTTCAACAATGATAGTGTAATAGTTTGTTTTTTATTTTGTATTTTATCCTTTATGCTCGTAATTTTTTTTACTTGTCATGTATTTGCCTAAAAATTATTTTTTATTCATTAAAATCTTCCGTAAGGCTCAATGTTTATCTTGAAGTTCTTCAGTTTTATTTGTTTCCAAGTTTCAAAATTTTTAATTAGATTTTTCCTTAAAAAATCTCCTTTTTAAATTTTTAAATATGACTTAAATAGTTTGGGTTATGCATTTGCGCTAGGCGTGGTTTATTAACCTTAACCTTTTGAAATAGTCATATTATTAAGCTATGCGGAATGTGCACTACAAAAAATTCGTTTATTTGTAGCAATTAAAATGGCGTATTTGTAGTGATTTTAACCGTTAGAAACGACAATAATAGTGGTTGGACAAACCGTTACAAAACACGTTGTTGCAAACGTTTTTGTAGCGGCTCTTACGCATGTCAACATATCCACCACTATATTTGTAGTGGTTGATTCCAACTGCTACAAGATACGTCTGGAGATTATATATTATGGGAGCATCTTGTAGCATTAGCAAACTGCTACAACTATCATTTCAATTTCAAGGATTATATATTTTTGAAATTGTTTTGTAGCAGTTGGATATGGCGGGAAATGAAATTTGAAAATTTGACGGCAACATTTATAGCGGTTGACCAACCACTACTAATTAATTTTAGAAATTTGAAAATATAGAGCCAAAGTGGTTAAGGAACTACTATTAATATTTAATGAAATTTCAACTTGTTCATCCTCAAGTCAAGGTCTCTATAATTGACATACGCTACTTACTACTACAAAATGCACTTTTAATGCCCATTTTTATACCCTTTAGATGACTATTTTTAGGGGCACATATATGTGAGTTTGTGGAAAGTTTTAAAATAGACGACCATTTTAAAACAGTTGTCATAAGATATTTACAATGACTGTTTTTGCTACAACAATCATTGTATGTTGGGCACAAAAGATACAACGACTGTTTTTGCAAAAATAGTCATTGTATCTTTTGACTTAGAACGACTGTTTTTACAAAAAAACAAAACATGAAATTTCTAATTCCGTTGGAAAATTTTTTTCCTTGGCAAAATTTGCCACAAAAAATATTCCATAGCAAATTCCATCCTTTGCCATAGAATTTCTAACGGAATAATTCTGTCGCAAATTTCCGATGGAAATTTCGTTAGAAATTTGCAACAGATTTGAATTCTATCTGAAATTGTGAGGGAATTTCCAACAGAATTGTAATTTTCGACAGAAAAGAATTCCATAGAAAATTCCATGGCAGTCGTTAAAAATTACTATTCTTAATTAATTATTAGTTTTTAATTAAATTTAATTTTAAAAAATTATTTTTATAAAATTTATTAATTATTAATTAATATTTTTAATTTATTTTTAAATTTATTTTTTAATTATTATTTTCTAATTTCTAAAATATTTTTAATTTCCAATCATAGGTTTTTGTCCCTGTAGGGGCAAAATAGTCATATAAAAATTCCTTTATAAAAAATAAAATTTATTAGTTATTAGTTAATATTAATAAAAAAATTTTGGTTAATAATTATTTATTAGTTATTAATTAATGTTAATAAAAAATTAATTTTAGAAATTAGACAAAAATATAGTCATATGAAATTTATTTGAGATGTAAAATTTTTTAATTTGAAGTTAATTTATATTAAAAGTTATAAGAATATATAAAATTATTTTATATTATTATTACATTTATATATAAGAAACAAATATATATTTATAAATAATTGATTATGTATAACAAAATTATATATATATATATATATATTTATATATATATAATTGTGTAATAATATAACACAAAAGCAGTCGAGCTCATCCGGTAAGGCATCGCGCGCGTACGGATGAGGTCATAGGTTCAAACCAAAGAAGACAAAGTTGAGTTGCATTTTCAGGAAAAAAGAGGCTGCGACACGTGGCAGATCTAGGTGTCGGGTACAAGGTGGAGGCAAATTTGCGATGAAATCTGAATTCCGTCAGAAATTGGTTTGTCACGTTGTTATTAGCAATAGAATCCAGTCTGTCAGAAACTCTCAATTCCATGGCAAATTCCGTCGGAAATTTAGTATTTTTTTGTAGTGCGTTGTAACCCTTTTTTTTAAAAAAATATTATTTATTTTTCTCCCCCTCAGTATTGAAAAACTACCAATTTCCAGATAATTATATTTTGAATTTGGAAAACACTCAAATAAACAATACCATGTCTCTCATAAAACAAAAAACAGAAAGCTAAAACTATAAAAAACACTTGTTAAAAAATGCATCATATGAATATCATAAGGGTTTGAACAAGGCAATGAAAACTTCAGCTAGCTCAATTAGGACTGGGAGGGATTTTTCTTTAAGGAAAAAAAATCTAGCTCTATACAGAAGTTGTCAGATCTTTACAAAAGTAATGAACCCAACGTTCTTATTTTTTTTTACTTAAAACTGGATATCATTAATCTAGATGAAGATTAATACAGAGGAACGTCTGAAACAGACACAACCGACATACTCTCATCCACCACCACCTACCACAAGCGGAGGTGGTGGTTGATCAAAGATGACAAAACTCTCTGCACCACTATGCGACAACTTAGCCAAACAGTCAGCCTGAGCATTATGCTCTCTAGGAACATGCCTAAGGAGCACATTCCACTCTCTAGATAGTCAAAATCCAGCCTCTTCAATGACCTCTTTAAACGGGTGATTATGATCACAACCCATAATAAGAAAGTTTACAGCTTCAATACAATCCATACACAGAATGAGAGCTCTAACATCCCTGTTCCAGCATATTTGGAGTCCCTGGATGATCGCTATAATTTCTACAACCACCGGCGGAACCTGAGTGAGCTTGCTCATGTAGCCACATACCCATCCTCCATCCTCTGCTCTAATGACTCCCGCACTTCCGCTCTAGCCTGACTGGAGGACTGAACCATCTGTCTCCAGCGTGTAGAATCTCGGCCTTCCCCCTGGTATTACCTCACTTCCTTTAGCCGCCTGTGTATAAAAACTGCAATGCTCGCTCAAATCTTTGTCCCAGCTCTCCTAGAAGAAGCTAGAGTATGCATTCTGATATTCAATGCCGCCTTCCTCTCCAAAGAGCTTCCTGCATCTATCTACCCAAATATCCCAGCACACATAGCCGAACAGAGTTGCCCATCTGATCTTTTTAGTGAAGTCCCTACCCGCTTCATGTTTAAGGTTCCATTCTATCCACTCCGAGCCCTGCAAATTAATAAAATTATTCCACATGACAGGTTTAACTATAGAAATCCACCTTTCACGAGCATTAGAGCAGTCTCTCAATAGGTGCATCAAGTCTTCCTCCTGAACGCATTGGAAAGGGCAAATTGCAGATTCAGATAATCCCCTCATAGTTCTGAGGTGAGCTGTATACACCCTTCCATGTGCTGCAAGCCATATGAAAGATCTAATCTTCTCAGGGACATCCCATCTCCATAGTAGCCTCCACAATATTTCATTAGACTTGGCAGTACCTGCAGAGTTAAAATGATACGCAGAACTAACAGAAAAACTACCATCAGAAGAAGGTTTCCAGAAATAATTATCTTGTCCTCTCTGCACACAAGGAGTATTTGTACATATAATCCTGCCAACAATGTGCTGATCAAACCAATTCCTCATCTTGACAATATCCCATTCACCCCATGGAGTAATGTAGTCGCACACCTTTTCATTTCCATCAACAAAGGCCTCCCGTCCCGGAATCATTTCAATCAATGGTCTATTTATTTCAGACCAGTTATCAAACGAAAAGGAGGTTGCATACCCATCTCCAACCTTGACTCCCACCCCTTTCTGAAATTTGTCCCAAACAGAACAGATACCCCTCCAGGTAGACGAGGCATTTCTTCTGGCCGCAGGCCCATGTAACTTATCCCATTTATATTTCCCTCTCACGACCTGAACCCACAGCTTATCTGTACTCGTCAACAATTGCCAACACAATTTCATGATGTAGGCTTCATTCTGCTTACACATGTCTCAAATTCCCAATCCACCATCTCTTTTAATTTTCGTTATCTGATCCCAAGAGATGAGATGTAGTGTTTTCTGGTCTTCCTGTTCATCCCAAAGGAACTTCATGCTGCTTCTCTCCAATTCCCGTAAAATACCTCTAGGAATCAACATAGTCTGCATTTGGTATGAAGGTAAAGCTGATAGCACAGCTTTAATGAGAGTGGTTCTCCCTGCAAAGCTTAAGCAACCCCTTTTCCATCCCGAGATCTTTTTCAACGTTCTATCTATGATCGGCGTAAAGGTAAGCTTTGAAACTCTTTTATGAATAAGATGGATGCCAAGGTATTTTCCTAAATCCGTGGTTAGGCCAACCCCCATCTTTCAGCTTAGATCGAGAGCCCTGGAGAAATGGACCTTCCTGGAGAAACACACTCTGGTCTTTTCTCTATTCATCCTCTGTCCTGAGCTGTTACAGAACCTTTGCAAACACTTCAGAATCACCTCCACTTGATTCTCAGAGGCCTCCCCGAATAAGATGAGATCATCCGCAAAGAATAAGTGAGAGATTTGAGGGCCATTCCTATTCAACTTAATCGGTTTCCATTCGTCCTCATCGATAGCATCCTGTATTATATGGTTTAGTCTCTCCATGCATAAAGTGAATATGAAAGGAGATAGGGGATCCCCTTGTCTAATTCCACGAGAAGATCTAAAGTTATCAGTGACTTCCCCATTCCATAGAACCTGGAAAGAAGGACTTGTGATACAAGCCATAATCATGTCACAGATTTTGCCCTCAATACCCACACTTCTAAGAGTATCATAAATGAAAGGCCATTCCAATCGATCATAAGCCTTCTCCAGATCCACCTTCACTGCCATCCAACCGTTTTTCCCCGCTTTAGTCTTCATTGAATGAATCACTTCTTGGGCAATAATAATATTATCACAGCTCTGACGACCCGCAATAAAACTACATTGATGTTCACCAACCACTATCCTCATAATATCCCGAAGACGACGGCTCAAAATCTTTGTAATAATTTTATAACTGATATTGCAAAGTGAGATTGGCCTGAAGTCCCTGATTGTCTCTGGATTTTCCCCTTTCGGAATAAGAACAATGTTTGAGTTATTAATGTCTCTGATCCTTTCAGATTCCTGGAAGACAGCCGTAACCAACTCATATAAGTGACCCTCAAGTATACTCCAATATTCCTGATAAAGTACCGCCTGTATCCCATCCGGCCCGGGCGCCTTAAAAGCCCCAAGATCAAAAGTCGCTCCTTTGATCTCCTCCTTAGAAAGGTCCGCATTTATCTTTCCACGTTCGACTCCATTAAGGACAGGGAATCCATTATGAGTTTCAATGGAGCAGTAATTTGTCAACTCACTCCGGAAGAGGTTCTTGTAATAGTTGAACGCCATATGCTTTAAAACATCCTGATTAAAAGTCCATTCGCCTTCCAAATTCCTGAGACCATCAATTCTATTCCTCCTCCTCTGAATCATTGCAGCCATGTGAAAAAACTTACTGTTCTTATCTCCCCATTTCAACCAGCTACACCTCGACTTCTGGAACCACATAAGTTCTTCCTGAGCAAGAACTTTATTATACTCCTTCCATAATTCATTCTTAGTCTGTACTAGGTGTTGATTGTCCCGTCTAGCCCGAGTTCTTTCAATACCCTCAATCCTTTGAATAATGCTTCTCTTCATCCCATTCAAGTTACCCACCTTTCTGGTATTCCACTTGCTGGCCTGTGTGGCAAAATTTTTAACCTTCTCATTCCAACCTTCCCCACTCCAGGTATGCTTCACCAGATCCCCAAACTCTTCTTCTAGAAACCAAGCAACCTGACACCGAAAAAGGGGTTTCGGACGGCTACGATTATGAGGAGGATTGGTTTTAACAAGGATTGGCCGATGATCAGATCCAAATTTACTCAAGTGATAAGTTTTAGTGAAAGGAAATAATTGATTCCACTCATTGTTTACAAAAGCCCAGTCTATTTTTTCTTTTATCATGCCACATTCCCAAGTGAACCTGTCTCCCACTGTTTCTGTTTGACATAACTGAGCCATAGATACGCAATCCTGAAATTGCCTCATTGAAGTATAATTAGGATCCGCTCCCCCACTTTTATCATCACTATATAGGTAGGCATTGAAATCGCCTACTACCAGCCAGGGAACATTCACAGTGTGTCTCAAATCAATAATTTCATCCCACAGAGCTAGACGAAGGATACGGGTAGGTTCAGCATAAATACATGAAAGGATAAACTCGTGATCCGCATTTTCCATCCTCCCCCTAACATGAATGGCTTGGGTGGAAGAAGCAATATATTACAGTTTAATCCCCTCATTATTCCATAAAATCCATATTCCTCCCGCATACCCGGTAGCTTCAAGCCTAAGCCAAGTATCAAAACCCAACCTTCTAATAATTCTATCCGCCCTACTGCCACTGACACGGGTTTCAGTGAGGATTAAGACTTTAACATCCTTCCCCTTAATCACGTCTTTGACTCTACCAGGAAAATATTTCCCTCCCGCTCCCCTGCAGTTCCAAGCTAATATATTTGTATAATCCATAAAAAAATAATAAAAGGAGAAGAAAATGAACCTGGAGGATGGTTACTGCAATACCGGTCCCGGCTCTGAGAGTTCCATGGCCTCATCAATCACCAAGCCTCCCTCACCTTTCGTGGCTTCATGTTCTGGTTGAAACTCTCCACTTATACTAGCTTCTGGACCCTCAACCACGCCGACTTCATTCATATTAGCATGCATTTGAGGAATCTGTGGAGTTTCAAATACAACCTCCTCGCTGATCTTGAAATCATTCATATCATCTTTCACATGCTCCAGGGGTCTCGAAATATTTTCCTCAAACTGATCCATTCCATGATCATTTGTCCTTTGCTGCACATTGGCCGTTACCTGACTCAGTTCCATCGGCCCATTAGGAGACAAGGAACCAAAAACCACCTTATGGTCTCTACGTTGACCGGCCTTGTTCCTTTTTAAATTTGCTGCTGCACTTTTTTGGCCCATAGCCGTATTAGCCCTTTTATTTTTTGTTATAATGGATGTTGGGCTTAGTTTTGATCTTTTGGTAGGCCCACATCCCTTCAACAATGGCCCAACCATCTCAGCCCTATAGAACTCCAAACCCGTTTCTTCCCCCTTCATCTCTATCCGATCCGCAGCATCATCCCTGATTTGCGTCTTCATCACACCAATCTTCTCTGACTTACTCTTCCCCATGTCTCGCTCTTCCAGAACTAACTTAGATCCACTTGTCTCTCCCATCGTGAAGATTGAGATCTGGTTCTCTAGCCGTTGCTTGAGACTTACATCATCACCATCCTTGGTTAGTTTTCCCTTTTCCTTTCTCCGCCACTGTGGTTCCTGATTTAGCTTCTTACTTGAAACCGATTTCTCGCGTGATATGACGTCTTCCCCATACTGTTGCAGTGCATTAAACCTTGAGCCTTTTCCTCTTTCCCCTTCCTTTCCACTGTGACGGACCGTTGGCGCTGTTCTTGTATACATCTTCCTGTCCGTTTCAATGGGATTTGGGTGCACTCTGACCCTAGACTTCACTTGCATCCATGTGCCGTACTCTTCCTCGACATTGACTCCTGGCACGGACACCAAAGGTAATTTTCGGTCTTCCTCTCTGTCGTCTACGGTCATCGGAGTTCCTTCCTGGTTGTTCTGTGGCACCGCCGAATCCGCACTAATCATTTTCAGTTTGCACGTCTGTGATGTATGCCCATATAACCCACAACTGAAGCATATAGCACTAAGACCTGATAAGTGAAATATTTACATATTTATTTTCCCTTATATGATGATTTTATGGACGATATTTGAGCTTAATATAATATATTTGGGTGTAAAATAAATAGTATTTAAAAAATAAAGAAAAATATAAAAAAGGTCAGTACTGTATCATCGGTCACTATTCATGACAGAATCACTATAGCAGGACGTTACTGTAGCGGATGGAATCACTGTAGCAACACGGAAAAAACGCGTAAACCAACCGACAAGTTACTGTTCACTACTGTAGCAATGCGTGAAAAGAAGGCAAAACACTGTAGCACCGTGGAAAAACTGACCCTACGCTGCCTATAAATGCAATGGTCAGGCGTGGAGAATTTTGCAGATTCGAGGTGTGGAGAATTTTCTCTGACAGTCAGAGATCCTTCTCTGACAGGGAGAGATATTTTCTCTGACAGTTCTACATAAATTGTGTTATTTTTTATTTTTAATTTGATGTGTTGTATTATTTTTTTCATGCCTCCTACATGGAAGGCTTAGTATTATATTACTTTTTGCATGCCTCCTACATGGAAGGCTTAGTATTGTATTACATTTTTTATGCCGCCTACATGGAAGGTTTTACCTCCTAAAGGGAAGGCTAGATTTGTCCATTTTTCATGCATCTTGTTGGTTGTATATTTATGTTTGAGAATTTAATATTCAAGTTTATGCAGTATTTTTAAGGCTTTCATTCTAGCTTTATATAATTTATTTTAGTTTTGTTTTTAATTTTATCATGTGCTAAACTTTCATTTTTCTAGGGTGATGACGTAGCTTACTAATAACGGATTGAATCTTAACTTATTAAATCTAGTTTAAATTTCTCCTTCATGATTGAGTTTTAATTATTATTCTTAATGCTTTTGATTGACTGGCCATCTTTTGAATGATTTCAATATGCATGTTGAGACCGGAAGGAGATGCATGTGTGTAGATTCTATAATTAAAACCATGACTTGCATATGAAATAGGAATATATTCATATGAGTTGTGTAGTCTTATTGAGTTTCATAAATCTTAATGCATAATTAATTGCTTAAATTCATATAGGAATATATTGGGTTAGCAATTAATTATAGAATTGCTTGACCTTGGAAGAGGCTAGTAATTAAATTAGGGAAACTTAACTATCAATCATGTGGAATAAATTGGGCTAGAATAGATAAGTGATTCAATCCGGAATTTGTTAAGTGAAATTTAATCCCTAGGACTTTTTCTCATATTTGTTTTCATATCATCTGCACTCATATTTAATTATTTTTCTTTTATTTGTACTCTCAATCACCAATTTATCGATCGACTAAATAGAATTAAAATTACCCATTTTGGTACTTAGTGATCAATCCTCGTGGGAACGATACTCTACTCACTTCTATATTACTTGATTACGACAGTGTACACTTGCACTATTTAATTGATCATCCAAACTCGTAACAAGTTTTTGGCGCTGTTGCCGGGGATTGTTGTCATTAATATCAATACCAAGTAATTTTAATACTAATTTAGTCTGCATGTAAAATTTGAAAAAAAAAATAAAAAAAAATGAATTATTCACAGCATTCATTTGGTGATAACTTGTCATATCTTAGTTCTTTTTCTGGAATGCATGTGAATGGAATGGGACAAGAAAATATAAATGCTGGTTGGATTGAAAATTCTTCTCCTTATAATTGTTTTTCTGGTTCTTATTATGGAGAGTGTCATCCCTATGAGCATTATCCATATAGCACTACCAATCATTATATGGGAGATGATTTCAATATGCATCAAACTTGTTTTGATCATTCCTTTTATTCTGGTGGAATTTCGGAGCAACAAGAATCTTTGGATCCATATGTCAGGTATTGTCCTAATCCTCCTTTCTTCTCTTATCCATATATTGAAGAACAAACTCTTGAGTATAAGGAAAAATCTTATTTAGAAAAATTAATTGAGGAGTTTGAGCAATCAACAGAGAGATTTTGTAGAGAGCAAAAGGAAAATGACACAAGAGTCAAGTCAAGTGTCCAAAATATTGGAATATATGCGAGTCAAATTATTGCATCACTTGAGACTATGAGGCAAGATAATTCTTTGAGCATGATTCCCACTCCTTGTGTTGATGATGATTATTGTGAGGAAGTTGAGAATGTGGAATTGAATGAAACTTTGCCTCTTGTGGCATGTGATAAGGAACTTGAAATCACTTTTGGAGAAAATAATGGATGTCCAATTGAGGTTCTGCCTGTGGAGCCTAATCTTTGTGATTTTGATATTGAAACTAATATGGATATTCCAAAAGATGTTGTTCATGTCTCTCCTGTTGAAGTATTGACTCTTACTGATGAGAGTCAAGTGGATTTTATGGGATGCTCTAAAATTTTGGAAATTCCTAAATATGTTTGCAAATACATGCATGTTGTGCTTTCTTTGAATTCAGTAAATAATTGTACTCTAAAATTGTCTATGATTGAAGAAGTACAATTAATTACCTTGAATGATTATTGTTGGTTTCTGAAACATTGTTGTTTGAGAAGAAATGAAGAGAAGGTAATTCTGGTGTTTGATACTTTTGATTAGTAGTTTATTCCACTGGGTATATGTGATTCCTGAGCATAAATCTGGATTGTAACTTCTTATTTAGGTCCACCTCTACACTTACTCTAGCATATTTACCTCTCTCCACCGCCTGTTTATTTCCTCCCTGGTGAGCAAGTGTATTCATATCTACTTTGAGAGTTCTGCCTATTAAGTTACCAATTTCATACATGCAATCCTCAGAGTACATATGAAGTGGTAAAGTAGGAATTCTTATCCAAACCGCCACCTTCCTCACCTTGTTACAATAGGGGTTGAAATTGGGACTCCATCTCTGGACTGCCATATAATGTCCCTGAATCAGTCATGGTCCATCAAATAACATCCTAGAGCATAAAGCCTTCTCTGCGGTCCTAAAAACATAATAGTTATTGGGAAGATCAATCAGTTCAAAATTCTCTGATCGAAGGAGCCACTTGATTCTGTCCTTCATCATATGTAAATTAGCCATCTTCCCCAACACTGTCAAGATCAGAGCATCCTTCCATGGCCTACACAAGTCTTTCAGTTTCTCATTCGGTAAACTGAGAGAAGGGATTACGCTCATGGCTTGCCTCTATTCTTCTGTTAATACAGGGGCCAACTCCTGCTCCTCATTGAGCCATTCCAGCATTTGCTCATCAAAGGTCTTATCCATCTTCTTTTCCTCTTCCCCCAGTAGCTTGGCTTTGTAAGAAATCTGACTTCTGGCTTGATTCGATATAGTATGCGTTTTCTGGTATGACACCCTTGGTGCATCTTTTCCTCCCAGAATCTCCATTGTGACATCCTCTTGATTTGGACCCATCCTTCCCACAGCATTCCCCTCCTCCAATGTACCTCCTGATTGCATTTTCTTGATGTTTCTGCCCATCAGATCATCATCTTCTTTCGAGTTTTCCACGCTTCCTTCAGAAGTGGCTTCAGTTGCACTCATTCTTTCTCTGGATCCTGTGTGGTTTTTTCAGTCCTATTAAATTCACTAGAACTAAACTATTAACGTTCTTATTTTTATATTGGAACCAAATACATATTTAAAAAGATTTTGTTAGGCACTCGCCAGTTCAGCAACAAAGATTATGCAGAATCAAAATTCATTTGCCACACAGACTTATGGTGAATAACATGCAAATATATATCCACATCAAATTACAAATATTAAAAAAAACAAGGGATACAGATCTCCAAATGATAGCCTTACTTGCTCATAGAAGAAATAATCATTAAATAATTGCAGGATGAGCTTTTCCCACATCCTACCAATCTCCACATACTACTACAAACTAGACATTTAACGACCCTAAAGGACGTCCCTTTTTAAATTAGGGACGCCCAAAGTTCAATATTTAGTGGGAAACATTGGCGCTGGTTGAATTTTAAAAAAAAAAATTGAACCACTTTAGACGTCCCCAGTCAAACTGGGGACGTCTAAAGTGAGGTTTAGACGTCCCCAGTTTAACTGGGGACTTCTAAAGTGCCACTTTAGAAGTCCCCAGTCTAACTGGGGACTTCTAAAGTGCCAAGTTAGACTGGGGACGTCTAAACCTCACTTAAGACGTCCCCAGTTTGACTGGGGACGTCTAAAGTGAGGTTTAGACGTCCCCATTTTGACTGGGGACGCGGAAAAGCCTGTCAGACACCCATCCCATCAGCAGCAGGCCAGCAGCTTTATTTTCCTTCCCCAAGCTTCATTTCGTCTTCCCTCATGAGCTTCGTTCCAAGCTGTCTTCCTCTTTCCCCTTTCCCTTGCTTCCTTTCTCGTCTTCCTTCCTCTTTCTCAGTTCGTTGCTGCAACTCCCTTTCCCGTGCTTCCTTCCCTATCTGCCTTCCTCTTTCTCATAATCATATTTCTATTTTTCCCTCTCTCTTCTTTGACGAGAGAACCATCGTTTGTGTCTCCCTTTCACAACTATCGTCTTCCTAGCTGGTGGCACCGTGAGTCATCTCCATTTCCGTCGTCCACAGGTTTGTCTCTCACTCCCACAACTTTGGATACAAATGATTGAACAAATGCTTGTAACTGTTAATTTAAATCAGATTATGAAACTGGAAAAATAGAGTAACTTGTATATGCATACTTTTAATCTGCTTCTAATTTGCTTGATATGGAAATGGACTGTCATTATTGCATACTTGTTTTTTTCGTCAGCAGACTTCAACACGGTGATGTATATATATAGACATGAGTTAAAAACATGACAATGATACTTAGGAATGAATTTGGTTTGGCTTAGGTTAGTCTAGTTTAACCAGCGCCAATATGTTTATTAGATTGTTGTGTTGTGTTGTTATATAAAATGACAATGATACTTAGAGTTGTGTTGTTGTGCATACTATTAGATTGTTGGATAACATGTTTATTAGATAGTGCTGAATTGCTGTTGTTTCCATTCTGGTTTATGCAATATTTCTTCTATCCAATTTCTGTAGTTTAAATTTGCCGGACAGTGATGTATATATAAAAGGCCATAAAAAAACTTTAGATGTCCCCAGTGCAAACTGGGGACATCCAAAGTGTTTCTGAACCACTTTAAACGTCCCCAGTTTGCACTGGGGACGTCTAAATTCTGGACTTTAGAAGTCCCCAGTGCAAACTGGGGACGTCTAAAGTGGTTCAGAACCACTTTAGACGTCCCCACTTTGCACTGGGGACGTCTAAATTCTGGACTTTAGAAGTCCCCAGTGCAAACTGGGGACATCTAAAGTGGTTCATAAACACTTTAGACGTCCCCAGTAACGACTGGGGACATCTAAAGTCTGACCAAAAGACGTCCCCTATTTTAGGGACGTTATTGACAGTTTTTTCTACGTCGCTTAGATAGACGTCCCTATGTTTTCAGACGTTAAAAGGCCCAAAAAAGGGACGTTAAAAGCGTTTTTTGTAGTAGTTACACCCTTCTGGACATCCTTCAGGCCATTAAAAGCCTATGCATAGGATTCCTTCAGCAAACAATTCAACAGTATAAGGGTCTCGACCATGTCGCATATGTACAATTAGTCAATTCTAGAGACTCAAGCAAAATTTTTTCCCTCCTTCAAAGACGTACTATTGTTTTTCCTTCATGCCTATAAACTGATCCAAACCATATACTTTAACATTCTTAACCACAAGTTAACAGGAACCTAAGGAACAGATATGCAGCCAATTTCCATTACTATATTATTCAAATTTAATGGTGTTTAAAATATTTACTTCACATATATCAAAGTGGAGCAGCTAAACCTAATAAAATAAGAAATGTATTCCAAGTTATAATTGATTGTCATTACTATTTTCGAAGTTCACTATATATCTGCAGTGCAAAACAACGGTCGACGGGTTTCCTATCAAACTTGACCCTTATTATCTATTCACCTAATTCTCATGCTTTAGAAATAGACAGAAGTACAACTAATGGGTTATGAAGGTATGGCAATCAAACTTAGGATTTGATGCAGCATATAGAGAGATAATCAAGACTTGGCATTCACATATTAATTAAGAGATGATAACATGAGAAAGAAAATAACAACAAGCAATGCTAAATGTACTCAGTGCAAGCATCAAGTGCATTAGAATAAGACAAATTTGCAATAATCTTGCATGTGAGCTCAAGATGCATAAACTACTTTTGATGTATACCTTCTTATTGGACTTGCACATGTGGGTCAACCACTCCATTAGATATACCCCCAATAGAATTTACGGACATATAGGCAGATCCTAACCGAAGCTCATTCAAACTTCTGATAGCAGAATCCAAATCATCACCACATTCTTCAAGTGCTTTTTCAAGAAGCTGGCATGAACATTGCCGAAATGATTAGAACTAGAAATATTACCAAGGCATATAAGCGAGTAATAGACAACGTTTGAATAAGTAAATAACACAGTTCCTTACATCAAGTTGAAAAAAATCACGTTAACGCCCACCCACCCAAACAAGCAAGAATCATGATATTCTACAAATTAAATAACTAGAATCATGTTGACAATTCATATTTATACAGGTTTAAAATAAAACATTAAATTAATCCAACAAAGTCGACAAAAAGTTCACATATTTATATTTCTGTTGGCAGCAAGCCCCACTCCATAAAGGATTAAACTATTTCATGAAATTTGCCAGAGTTAAATGTTTCCTGAAATCAATAACTCTACTCTTGCAAATCCAATAATACTTGAAATTTACTTTGTGCTATATAAAGCATGACCTTAGCATTTATGGTTCCCTGTGAGATAATAACGATACAGAGATTCAAACAACCACTCCTTATTCTACCACACATTATATTAGAGATATCGGCGTACGTACTTCTATATAGCGAATGAATATGAATGAGTGATTGGAAAGGCCGATAACGGAAAAGACTAATCCATCAGATAAAAAATCCCTTAAATGGAAGCTTGATTGAGATTTTTTAGAAGAAATTTATCAGTAAGGGAAAAATCAAACGCAAAAAAGAAAAAGAAAACCCACCTGCTTGTCCTTATCAAGAAATAAAGCACTACGGTGCTTGATGAGAAGCGTTTGAGTAGATGGAAGATTAGGCGAAGTCCTCGGGAAGAGCATCGAATAGGAGAAGAAAACGAACAATGAATCCTCTTAGAAATAGGTAGAGACGATGCAGGTAGGTCTTCAAAATAGGTGGTGATGATGCAGGAGGTTGGAGATGACACTACAAAAAAACATCAAATTAGCGATAAAATTTAGCGACGGAATTTCCGTCACTAATTAGTTTAGCGATGGAACCAAATTAGCGACGGAATTTGTTTCGTCGGTAAAAAGAATGTTACTAATTAATTAGGGATGAAATTTTAAATTCCGTCGCTAATTTGAGACGGATTAGTTCCGTCACTAAATTAGCGATGGAAAATTTCGTCACTAAATTCCGTCTCTAATCCATCGCAAAATATTTTTTTTATATAATTTAAATTGCCACATGTTCTCACAACAAGCCTCCACATGTCCCTTGCCGGTGGCCGCCAAGTGTACCCACCGCCGGCCACGTGTCCTTGTCAGCCACCACCACCTCGCCTCCACCCTCTTCGTGTCCCGGTCAACCGCCACGTGTACCCACCGCTTGCCACATGTCCTCATCAGCCGCCACCACCTCACCTCCACCCTCCACGTGTCCCTGTCAACCGCCACGTGTCACCCTCTATCGTGTGCCACGTGTCACCCTCCATCGTGTGCCACGTGTCACCCTCCATCGTGTGCCACGTGTCAATTGGTTGCATTTTGTGACCAAGTTGGGATTCGAAGCCTTGAACTCTCACGCGTGTGCCAGTGCCTTTGCCAGTTGAGCTAAGAAGAACCTGTGTAATTTAAATGAAAAATGATATATATATATATATATTGCTTTGCAAACAAGATTAAAAATAAAAATTTAATCTATTATTAAATATTTGAATTTATTTTTCTTATTTTATTTTATGTAAATGTTCTATCTAAATTATTATTATTAATATCTTTTTTATTCATTTTATGATATATTTTATTTTTTTGTTTGAATTTATAAAATTTTATTTTTATTTGTATATAATATATTATTAAAAATTCAAATATATTATATTATAATTTCAATTTCAAAAATAAATTTGAATTTATAATTTTATATTTATTTTAATATTTATATTATAAATTTATAATAATTTAAAATTTAAATTATTTAACAAATTTATAATTATAAAAAAATATAATTATTGAAAAAATTAATTAATTGTGACGGAAATTAGGGACGGAAAAATTCCATCCTAATTTTTAATGACGGAATTAGAGAAGGATTAGTGACGGAATTTAGCGACGGAATGTGATTCCGTCGCTAAATTAGTGACAGAAAAATTTTGTCACTAATTTCCGTCGCTAATTTTTAATGACGGAATTAGAGACGGATTAGTGACGGAATTTAGCGACGAAATGTGATTCCGTCGCTAATTTAGTGACGGAAAAATTCCATCGCTAATTTCAGTCATTAATTTTAGGGATGGAATTAGAGATGGATTAGGGACGGAATGTGATTAGTGACGGAAAAATTCCGTCGCTAATTTTAGTGATGGAATTTGTGAGGGATTAGGGACGGAATACAATTCCGTCACTAATTTTCAGTTTTTTTGTAGTGTGATTATGAAGGTCCATCCGGGATCGGAGACGAAGGTGCGAGAGAGACCGAAGGAGAAAAGAGGAGGAGAAATGACTTGAGAGGAAGAGAGTGTGCTTTTGATGAGGTTTTCAACAAAGTTTCAATGACTGTTTTTAAAACCACACTAGTAGAAAAATGACTTTTAAGACCGGTTAAAAATGACTTTTTAGACCAGTTCTGTATTAGGTCTTGATACAGCCGGTCTAAAAAGTCTGTTATTTTTTAGACCGGTTGTTAGAACCGGTCTTAAATGTCTAAGCTTTTAAGACCGGTTGTACCCACAACCGGTCTAAAAACTCCACATTTAAGACCGGTTGTGGCACAACCGGTCTTAAATGTCTAAGCCTTTAAGACCGGTTGTACCCACAACCGGTCTAAAAACTCCACCTTTAAGACCGGTTGTGGCACAACCGGTCTTAAATGTCTCACCTTTAAGACCGGTTGTGGCACAACCGGTCTTAAAGGTAGAGTTTTTAGACCGGTTGTGGCACAACCGGTCTTAAAGGTGAGACATTTAAGACCGGTTGTGCCACAACCGGTCTTAAAGGTGGAGTTTTTAGACCGGTTGTGGGTACAACCGGTCTTAAAGGTAGACATTTAAGACCGGTTGTGTTACAACCGGTCTTAAAGCTTAATTTTTTTTTTAAAAACACCCTTTTATTATATGTACACGCACAGAAAATGCTCCAATTTTAAACAGCAGTACATAACAATCACTCATTTCAATTTCAAAATTCAAAATCACCAGGCAGTACAGTCATATTAGGATCAATCAATGACAACACGATCTTTTACTAAATTTTAAAAGCTTAATAATTAACCTTCAATCAATGACAACACAGATGTCCAAGCTCAGCAACAATATATTCAAAATTACAATGAATGTCAAGCAATCAAATTTCCCAAGCTATTATTCACATGAATAGTCATTATATCAAAAAAGAAAATCAACAATTAACAATGTAGCAAGTATCACACAATTTCCAGGAGCAAGATGAAACTCTGAATGCAATGAACTCTCATGCACTTGGAAAACCAATTTTATGACAGAAATTAATATTAGGACAGCAAAAGTTTTCTCAAATGATAGCAATCCAAGTTCAATAATTTCCAAATACGTAACAGCGCAAAATGACAACAAAATGCAATTTTAGATGCAGGGCAACTTCAGAGCAAGTACTTCAAAATCCCAATATGAAAACAACACTAGAAGTTATTTAGTATAGCTCCAATTAACAACGCTAAAAGGAGATCAAACTGTTCCTTAGTCAATTTTTAGTTCCCCAATGTTCATAGCAATTCAAAATTTAGCAACAAGAGACCAATCCAAATCCACCAACAACTTCACACAATCCAATTTTACCTTTCAGCAGCTAATGACTAAGCTTTCACGCCTATTACAGACAAAATCCAATTAACAGCAATAAACCCCAAGATCACAACCCACAATTCAATGTTTCTAAGATAAGACGCAAGTGCCAAATACATTCATATTCATAATTAGAGATAAAACATCTCATAAAGGTCTTCAAGCTTCACAAAGGACATAATAATCTAACCTAATATGGGTACATTTTTACAATGAACTTTGGATTCAAAAACTCACTAATTTTGTAATAGCTCATGGATGAATTCAGCACAAGATGTGCGAATGAAATCAATATCTTCTTCAGGAAAGGGATCAGCAAGATCAAACATCTGTAACACCAAAACCAGACGAAACATTGACTTAGTAACTTAAAAACAATAAAGTAAAACAAAAGTTCTGAAATATAAATTTACCTCTTGAGTAAAATCAGTCGTGCCTAGAGTGATAATATTGTAAATGTGTCTCAAAACATAAAAACCACATAAGTTTGACCCCTTTGGTTGCCGACGGCTCTGAGAAAAAACATGATATCATTAAAACAAATATAAAGGCATGTCTTATTACATTCTTTAAACAAATCCATATGTACTAACCTTTGGCATGATCCATGTAGGGTCCTTTAAGTCACGAACATGCTTACCACAAGCACTGTGTAGGAATGTCCGCATAGCCCTATGATCATCACAATGACAAATGTTATTGGTTTTACACAAATTCCATAAACATTACATAGAAAAGGTAATAATGCAAGAAAACTAACGAATTAATGGTCTTTTTCAAATCATTCCCTGGTTTGAAGTGGAGGGAACATAAGAGGATGACAGTGTAACTACTCTTGCATAGAAGAAGCAACTGCCAATGATCACTGAAAAAAACAGAAGAATATTAATAAGCAAACATAAAACATTATATAAATTATAAAATATCAATATGTTTCTTACCTATGAACATATGGAGCCAAGAAACACTCGGTTCCAGTTTCACTAAGCCTCTGTGACAAGTATGTATGTCTAGTAGCAGCAGTGGTCCCTTTCTCTTGGATGTGATGGGGGCATAAGAATCCAAATTTTTCGCTTTTGCCAGAGGAGACCAACCTACGATGCATGTACCTACAATAACGCAAGCACATAAATAAAAGGTAAACGGTGAAACTTTTAAAATATTTACTTTGAATTGCAGAAGCTACTTACATTAAGAACAATTGGACAATCCCAATCGTAAGATTTTGTCCAGGAGCTACCAGGGACATCAAATCATCCCTCTCAAGATAGCATGTCACTCCTGACTGTCCAACAACTGAATCCGTAGGCCACTCTCTTGTTTTGAAGGATGTATCATATGCCATCAGAATCACTTGCTGCATGATATTCAATGGAGGCTGTGAAACTTCTTGCTGAGTGAAGGGAGCTGGACTTGGTGGGGCTTTGATCGGACTTGGTGGTGGGCCTTTGATCGGACTATCCTCGGCTCGACCAGAAACAAGGTTCGTTGGCCACAAGATGAATGTGCCCAAGACATCGCTAACGACCTTGAATTCATCAGAAGGGATAGGGACAGGTGCATCCGCAATAATCACCTCGTCAACTGACACCCGGACTTGATCACCTTCCATTTGTAGGTGGTGGACAGTTGATCCCAGGTTATGCACACTACCCCGTGCAACTAACCGTCTCAGAGGATCCTCGACAAAAAGATCACAAAGCCCAGTAATTTGCGGGTTAGGACCCTCTGATGACTGCCCGATGTTGCAACAACTACCTTTAGTGCTCTGCTTATTAGGATCAATCGATTGTGGCTGGGCAGCACTGGTATCTTGTCTTGAGCTCATAAACACTATCATTTCCTCTTTCATCTTGCTCAACCGGGTCTCTAAAAGTGCATCAAAAGATGCTTCAGCCTCGGCCTTTGCTTCTGCTCTTGCAATGGCCAACATAGTCTCCAATTCCTCCCTAGTCACGACGTTTGAGGAATAGTACTGTACGGGGGCTCCAAAGTAATCCCGTATCCCTACCCCTCCTCCAACTCCCCTGACACGGCCTGGATGCTCGTGTTTGCCAGTAGCAACTGTGAGGATGTCATTCCTGCCCTCCGACTTAAAAGATCCCTCAGCTTGTTGTTTTCTAAGTTCATCCTGTAACATAATACAAAATAACAAACGTAAGTAATAATGTACGTTTCTTATGTAATTAATTACAATAACGTTATATACTTACAATTCTTTCACCAACTATACGAGATTGTTCACTCGTATAAGTCCCACTCCTCTTTTGGTGGGCAAATTGCCATTTTTCTTCTCGACGAATCGGAGATGGCGGAGAAAGAAGAACAGAAGGATCGGATTGAGATGCTTCTTCCAATCTCTTCCGTTTGGCCGCCAACAAGTCTCTTTCAGCCTTTGCATAACCCCCACGAGACATTGTATGAGGGCAATCATTCTTTCTACCACTCTCTTGTGCTTTTTGCCTTTTTGCCTGCGAATAAGAAATGATACAAAAGGAAAGTGTTATAATCAATTAAGATAATTGCTAAGTAAATAAAATAAAAAATAAGTCAACTAACCAAAGATTCAGGAGTAGTCCGAAGCCTAACAAATGCTTCCCAAGTCGCTTGATCAAGAAATGTATACGTGCTGCACGGATTAGGACGAGGCTGACCATCTTGCACCTCAATATGAATGTAATTGTTGGTCAGACTTGTCTTAAACTTGCTCCAGCGCTCATAACAATACGTCATCGTCTTGTTGTACAAGATCTCACTCTGAGGAACGTCGTAGGTGAGCTGAAATGCATGCATTGAAGGAGTAAGTGACAAATGAAGTGACATTTGATAATGATTAATTACATACAGACGAGAATTGTATACCTGAATAGTGTCCCAAATATGCTGCTTCACCTTTGCATCGACATTTCCCCACTCCTCTATCAAGATGCTCGGCTTGTTACGTGCAAGGAGGCCGACGAAACTCCTATATCGTTGTGCATTAGGCCCGATTGGTTTCCAATGTCTATCAAACTCAATCGGTATCTTTTGGCCTGCACTCCGACTGAGGGAAACATCTGTCAACCGTGTGGCATGTCTACCCCTCCGTACAGACTGGCTACTGCGCTCACTACGACCCTGGCTCGGAGCATTGCTAGGCTCGCCCTGGTTAACACTATCTGGCTGACTCTGCTGAGCACTAGGTGACTGACCCAGAGGTGGAGGAGGTGGCTGATCCTCTGCACTAGGACGCTGGGGATCCGTCATTTTCCTGTAATGACAACAAAGAAAGATAAATCCTAAGCTATGACATGTGAAGACTATATCGATAAAATAACTAAACATATTCTTCAGATAATAATCATAATCATAATTACTTTAGTTAGTTAAGGTCAAAGTAGTATCATAAAGAGATATCCTCCCATATTCCCTCGTGATGATCATTTCTTGTGCCGTGCGCATTATCTGCTTCATCTTCTTCGTTCAGTTCAGGTAGACCCCTGGAAAAAGAAGGAGTCTCAAGAAGATCATAATTTGAGTGACTTTTCTCGTCAATATCAACGACCCTTTTTCCTTGGAGAGCTACAGACCACATTTTATTTGCCTGATCAGTTATATAGAACACTTGTTGCGCCTGATCTGCCATAATGAAAGGTTCATCTCCAAAACTTCTACTATTCAGATCTACTAATGTCAATCCTAACCTATCGATCTTCACACCATTATTGACATCAACCCACTTGCATTTGAAAATGGGAAATCTAATTTTAACATAGTCAACCACCCAAATCTCTTCAATCACCCCATAATAAGGTATGGCAGCCAACGTAGGGTTCTTATCTTTCGAACTAGAGAAGTGCATAGATTCAGCCACTAATACAACACCACTGTTCTGGACGGTGCTCTTATCATCTAGGGACTTCGTGTAAAAGGTATAACCATTGATCACAAATGAAGTCCAACTTATGACATCAACTTCAGGACCACGTGCTAACCAATTTATTGTATCAGAAACACATTCTTCTCCGTCAACCTTTTGTTTGAACCAATGTGCGAAAGTTCTGTTATGCTCCCTGATTAACCTTTGTTCGCTCATTCGACTATTTTGTTTCCGTACAATTTCTTTATGGGCATTCATGTAATATTGAACTTCATCAATATTGTTCAAGATGTACAGGTGGACTTGTTGCAATTCATCAGCATCTATGCTCTTTACTGTTGCCCCGCGTCTACCCCCTTCTTGATCATGACGCTTAGGAAGGCCAATATGTCGTACATTTGACAAATACTGTTGACAAAATTCCATAGCTTCTTCAGAAACATATTTTTGAACAATAGATGCTTCAGGCCGATTGGGGTTCTTCACATACCCTTTTAGTATTTTCATAGTTCTTTCGATCGGGTACATCCACCGGAAATAGATAGGGCCACACAACTTTATCTCCCTCACTAGATGAACAACCAAGTGTGCCATGATATCAAAAAAGGACGGAAGAAAAAGCTTCTCAAGCTGGCATAAGATAATGTATCCTTCATTTTCCAATTCCTCCAATCTTTCCGTGTCAATGACTTTACAACAAATGGCATTGAAGAAGAAACAAAGTCTAGTCAATATGTGTTGAAGATCATATTCGGCAATGCCTCGAATAGCTACTGGGAGTAGTTGTTGCATTAAGACATGACAATCATGAGACTTTAGCCCTATTAACTTCAAGTCTTTCATCGATACAAGCTTTTTAAAATTTGAACAATACCCTGAGGGAACTTTAGCGCCATGTAAACACTCACAAAAGCTTCTTTTCTCAACCTTAGACAAAGTATGAGCAGCTGGAGGACAAAATGTTCTATTACCGTATGGCCTTGGATGTAAATCTTCTCGTATTCCCATTTCTTGCAAGTCTAATCTTGCCTTCACGCCATCCTTAGAACTTCCCTGTATGTTGAGCAGTGTCCCAACGATACTATCACATACGTTCTTCTCCACATGCATGAAATCAATACAGTGTCTGACGTCAAGATTGCGCCAATATGGAAGATCGAAGAAGACGGACCTTTTTTTCCATATATTTTTCTCATTTCTACTCTTTGATGACTTACCAAACATAGTATTGATATTTTTCACCTTTTCATAAATTTGCTCCCCAGTCAATGCCTCTGGAGCATCTTCAAACTCTTGGCCACCGAAAAAAGCTTTTTTTAATCTACGATAAGGGTGGTTTCGTCTTAGAAATCGCCTATGCCCAAGGTAAACCGTCTTTCTTCCATGTTGAAGTTGATAGTAGCATGTGCCTTCTTCACATATCGGACAAGCTTTGTGGCCTTTAACGCTATATCCTGACAAGTTCCCATATGCAGGGAAGTCATTTATAGTACAAAAGATCATTGCTCGCATATTAAAAGTCTCCTTCTTGTTCGCATCAAAAACATCGACACCTTTATCCCACAACTCTTTCAAGTCTTCGATCAAGGGTTGTAGGTAAACATCTATGTCATTTCCGGGTTGCTTTGGTCCCGAAATCAACATAGACAACATTATGTACTTTCATTTCATACATAACAAAGGAGATAAGTTGTAAATTACCAACAGAACAGGCCATGAACTATGTATACTGCTTAGGCTACCATAAGGATTCATACCATCTGTGCTAAGCCCAAGCCTGAGATTCCTAGGTTCTTCACCGAAGCTAGGAAATAATTGATCGATTTTCTGCCATTGAGAAGAATCAGCTGGATGCCGAAGCTTTCCATCAGAAATCCGCTCATCTGCGTGCCATCTCAAATTTTTGGCATCAATTTCATTAGCAAACAGGCGTTTGAACCTTGGAATGATTGGAAGATACCACAACACTTTTGCAGGGCCCTTATTTGATTTATACCTCGGAGTTTCACATATCGGACATTGCTCCTTCTCTTCATGATCTTTTCTATACAATATGCAATCATTAGGGCAAGCATGGATCTTTTTATACTGCATCCCTAGTGGACACAGTATTTTCTTAGCATCATAGTATCGACAAGGCAACACATTATCATCAGGAAGCATATCTTTAAAGGCCTCAAGCGTTTCTGAAAAACTCTTGTCGCTCCATCCATGCCGTGCTTTCAAGCTTACCAATTTCAATACAGCATTCAGCAATTGGTATTTTTTACACCCCGGGTACAACGGCTTCTCAGCATCACTGCACATATTACCATATGCATGTGATTGTTCAAAAGCCTCTTCTCCTACATCACGAATAATGTCCTCTATCCGATCCTCCATATCCGTGTCATTATCATCACAAGTCACTTCCCCCTGTTGAGATGCACTTGGCATTTCTAATTGTTCACCATGCCATACCCATACTACATACGTCTTACAAAACCCTTCACAAATTAAATGTGTATATATATCTGCAACACTTAATCGCTTCTCATTCAAACATTTTACACAAGGGCAATAAAACATCCCACTATCATCATCGGCATTTATTTTTGCAAAGTCTAAAAAACCCTTGACCCCAACATCATATTCAACACTCGTCCGTTTAGCTTGTATCCAACTACGATCCATATATTCTAACACCTTTTTTTTTGGTACCTTTTCCCTGGAAAAGGTAGGAGAATGATGAGAGCATGCAATCATTACACCCAAGTACATAGTGTAACTAGAAGTAAACAAAGAATATCTTGATTTAGAGTAGCGTGTGAGGAAAAAATGGAATGAGGGAAAGTGGAATGGAGAAGGAGTGAGGGAATGATAAATGGAGGTGGAAAAGGAACTATAAGTAGAGGGATTTATGTTGAGGCTCAGTACTGGTGATGCTCTGAGTACTGAAATTTGGGGTTGCCTTATGGGCATGAAAAGAGTTTGGGATGGGGGGTTCAGAGAAGTGTTGATTAGGTGCGACTCCTATGAGGTTATCGACCTACTTCAAAATGAGATCCCAGATATGCATGAAAAATGGCAGCTGCTTACAGAGACTGAAGTGATCTCGGGGCCTTCATTTTTTAATGAAGATGGAGATGGTATCATCATGGAATAATTTAAAATGCAATCTCCTTCCATCCCTCTTAGTTGGCTAATCGGCAGTACAAAGGTCCTCTCGAACTCTAACGAATAATATTCCAGCCCTTATATGGATAAATATCCGGGATGGTCACACCCACACCCTCACAAAATCAAGTTAATTGCTTCTAAGCAATATGAATAAATGACTACATTCCTATAGACTCTATTTCAACATAGATGAAGATCTAAGTTAAAGGCTTACTATATTAGAGAATATTAAAAAACCATCTATTAATTTGAAAACACCTTAAATGACAGATAAAAATAAACGGATGGAGTTGAACCAATGAGGTAATTAATTAATTATTACTAATTGCAAATCAATGGAATTAGTGCACGATCATCAAAATTCAAAAGTTCAAAACCACATACATGTTTGATGGTTTGCTTCCGCCACTACAATCCAGCTACTCTGTCACAACTTATTACTTACGTGTCCTATCTTAATGTCTTTATTTGATTCTTCTCAATCACAACATATAACCCCACAAACTTCATATTTAAATCAATCAATAAGTACAAGCTAAAACCCAAATCACAAATCCTGTGTTCTATAAAAATGATGCGCTTTCTAATTCACCGTTCACACATATTGAATACCCCACATCACAAAATTCTTTACTGTGCATAATATGTGTACCCAGAACAACCCGGTTAATTAACAAACTATAATACAAACTATAAACCCAAGCTCAGTCTATCTAACCACAGAGTCACGCACAAGAGATAATTGCAATTCCATTATAATGTGATATTTCTTGAGAGTTGAAAAATTATAAAAATAAACAACAGTGGCAAGTATTTTTGAGGGGAAGCATACCTCAAACAAGCGATGAAGACGAAGACCTCCTTCAGTCGCAGCAGTGAATGACGGACGGAGCTCGAAAACCAGGACCAAACGAGGACGGCGACCCAACAGCGACAACAATTAGCAGAGACCCGCCGGATTCGATCGTTCCGATTAGATCAGGTAAGGGGGGGAGTTGAGCACTGAGAAGAGAGCGCGCGCGGCAGGAGTTGAGCACCGATTGGGATGAAAAATTTCAGATTGGAGTGGGCGCGAGACAGGGGTTGGGGGGAAATATTTGGGGATTCGATCGTTCCGATTAGATCAGGTAAGGGGTGGAGTTGAGCACTGCGGCAGGAGTTGAGCACCGATTGGGATGAAAAATTTCAGATTGGAGATGGCGCGCGGCACGGGTTGGGGGGAAATATTTGGGGAACTTTTTAAGACCGGTTAAGTGGACTAACCGGTCTTAAAAATGAGCTTTTTAAGACCGGTTGTCTAACAACCGGTCTTAAAGTCACCCTTTAAGACCGGTTGTTCGAGAACCGGTCTTAAAAAGCTTCATTTAAGACCGGTTCTCCAATAACCGGTCTTAAAATGCTGATTTTTAAGACCGGTTGTTGGACAACCGGTCTTAAAAAGCTTCATTTAAGACCGGTTCTTCAATAACCGGTCTTAAAAAGCTTATTTTTAAGACCGGTTGTTGGACAACCGGTCTTAAAAAGCTCATTTTTAAGACCGGTTGTGGGACAACCGGTCTTAAAAATCTTCATTTAAGACCGGTTCTCTTGAAACCGGTCTAAATTGTATTTTTTAGACCGGTTAAACTGAATAACCGGTCTCCCAAGTTCTTTATAATTACGTAAATGCCACCGCGCATTTCTTTTAAACCTCATTTACTACAACCGGTTTAAATGTGCCGGTCTAAATCACCTTTTTTGTACTAGTGCCAGTTTGAAAGTACACTTTTCAACGACTGTTTTTATAAAAACAGTCATTAGAAAGTTAGTCAAAATTTCAAAAATGTCACCGCCTCCTTTTTTACTTCTGTTTTTCTAAAAAAGGACGCTAATTAGTGACATTAAATGTATTATTTATAGTAGTGTCTATTAATAGAAAGCGAGAATCATAAGGAGTCATGAAGTCATAAAGTCTCATAACCCAATTCATATGCTTTTTCATGCTCTTTTTCTCCATCATACACTACTACAGAATATACATTTTACGTCCCTAAAAAATGTCCCTTTTTAAAAAAGGGACGTAAAAAATAAAGACAGTAGCATTTTTATAATTATGGGTGAGAACTGAATAGCTTTAGACGTCCCCAATTCAAATAAGGACGTCTAAAGTGTGACTTTACAGACTTTAGACGTCCCTATTTGAATTAGGGACGTCTAAAATTAAAAAGAAATTTTTACTTTAGACATCCCCAATTCAATTAGGGACGTCTAAAGTATCACTACTAGAAAAAAGGGTTTTAACGTCCCTTTTTTTGGCCTTTTAACGTCTGAAAACAGAGGGACGTCTATGTGAGGGTAGTAGAAAAAAACGTCATTAACGTCCGTAAAACAAGGGACGTGGAAGGCAGACTTTAGACGTCCCCAGTTGAAACTGGGGACGTCTAAAGTGGGACCTTAGACGTCCCCAGTTTCAACTGGGGACGTCTAAGGTGGACCTTAGACGTCCCCAGAAGAATTGGGGACGTCTAAGGTGGACTTTAGACGTCCCCAATTCCAACTGGGGACGTCTAAAGTGTCGCCAGCCACTCTACCACGTCCCTTTTTTTATTAAGGATATTGAAAGTTTTTTTTAAATGGACTTTTTATATATTGCACTGTCTAGAAAATGTAAACTGCAGAAATAGGATTCCAACAACAGAATAAAACAATAGTAGTTCAGCAGAATGGAAACAACAACAAACACAGTGATCAACCCAAGGCTACTACATGCCACACAAAGTCACAAACTTTCAAACCACACAAACTACACAACAATCTATATCCAAGTCTACTACATGCCACACAAACTTTCAAACCACACAAACTACACAACAATCTATATCCAAGTCCCCAGTTTGTACAATAACCAAGACTAAATCCAATCTATATCTAACAACAATAACGCTAATTATATGTACTACCACAAAAGTATGTCCTACACAAACTACTAGAGACTTTACTCTTCTGGTATACGTTGAAGAAGATGTCCAACCAAAAAGTCTCTGATCATATTTAGGTCTTCATATGAGTAGGCATCTTCATTGTCAAAAATCTGTAAATTAGAAAATAAGCTTAGATGAAATAATGAATGAAGTGAATGAATTGCCATTGAATTATAACACCAAGAATATTATCCTCTGAGAATGAAGAAGCGATTACTTGTTCAAAATCTGTCGTAATGCCACTCTGAATGATGTTAAACATATAAAGTAAGACATAATATCCACATTCCCAGCCGCCAGGTTGTCGAGGGCACTATAAATCAAAAGCAAATGGTTAAAATCAATAAAGGCATATCTAAAACGACCGTCAATCAAAAGAACTTGATTTGAAACTACGTACCTTTGGAAACAACCATCTCGGATCTTTGCCACCTCTACGTTCGCGTGGCCCGCCAAGCGCTCGATACGTCGTGCATGCCCTATCATTAAAATGAAAATCAACATAAATTAGAATAATTCACTAAGTTAAGAATCAAGAAGCAATGAAATACAAAAAAATAACTTACGTGTTGAAGACGCTTTTAGTTTCTTTGTCTGGTCTTCTATTTAAGGAATCAAACCAGTAAACAACGTGGGACCGAGGACAGACAACACACAAACTCCAGTGATAACTATCACAACATATACAGATTAAAATGAAGTTAGATGGCAAGGCAATTATTTATTAAATATCTCAAATACACAAAATTAAAATGCGTACCCTTGAACAATCGGTGCTAGATAACAACGATACTCGTCATCTGCCAATATGAAGCCCACATAGTTCGTCCTTCTTTTCAATGTATTCCCAATCCTTGTCGTATGTGCAGGAGACAAGAATCCATATAAATGAACTCTTTGAGAGTCAATGCATATACGACGGAAGGAGCTATAATAGAATTAAAATGATGAATGTATTAGCTAGTTAAAATCAACTTAACTAAATGAAGGAAAAAATGGGAAATAAAAAACTTACAGGATTGTAAATTTGCCCCATCCAACATCTAGCTCCTCGAACTTCATGAACTGTTTAAGATCTTGTTTATCAATTGTGAAGTGATACTCTATTTCCTGGCCCACAATCCCTGTAGGCATATGCAAATCAATCTGTCGAATGCCTTTATAGATATGCTGCAGTTGAGCTAAGAAGGGCCATTTCTCTGCTTCCTACTCGTTCTTTTAGAACATAAAAACACATACTGTTAGTAGGATGTCAACACATCTCAAGTAAAAGTGAGGTAGTTCCATACCATTGGAGGTATTGGTGGTAACAAGCCAATAAGATGTACAGGCCAAAGGATGAAAGATCCTCTCGCCTGAGCTATTGTGGCAACCTCATCATCAGGAATAGGGATGGCTGTACCTACTTCCCCCGCTCGAACACACGTCACAGTCACCCTACGCAAATACTGTTGAATTTGCTGATTATGGTGGGTAGTAGCTTCTATGTGAACAAGAGCATCTGCAACTACACGCAGCACTGGGGCATCCAAAGAGAGGATGACAGGTTCTCCCTGCGCTGGAGTGGGAGAAGGGTCACCAAGTGGTTCCTCCGGCGGGTTGTAACTTCCTTTGGTGATGTGGAAGGCCGGGGATGAATGGGTTCTACGCTCGGTAGTTGCCATCTGCGAGTCAAACATCTTCTGCATTTCAGCTCGTAGCTCAGGCATCAGCTCAAGATGTAGCTCTGGCAACAGCTCTTGTCGGAGCTTGTCGCGAAGGTTGGCTTCGAGCTCTTGTGAGACTTCCTGACGAATCTTGGCCACAAGCTCCCTATTGGGTTCAGCTTGTGACGAATAAGGATGTGAGGCTCGGCCAAAATACTTCGTGACACAAACTCCCACTACCTCCCCTCGAACATGACCAGGGTGATCTGCCTTCCCAATCGCCGTTGACAAGATGTCCATCTGTCCACTTGGAGTGAACGAACCTTGGCTACTATGATCTTCCAATTCATCCTGCAGCATAAAAGTTATCGTAAGCACTCCCAATATGAAAAAATAAGTTTGTACTTATGCTCTAACTACTTACAATTCTTGCGGCAACCTCAGCAACAGTCGGATTTACGTACTTCCCACCCTTAAGCCTCCCTGCTTTCCATTTTTTGTGACGTGGTGGAGGTGGCGGGGGCTGGACCACAACGGTAGGATCTGATGTGGCTGCTTCCTTCAATTTCTCCAACTCTTCTGCCATCATCTTTCGCTCAAGCTTCCGATAACCACCACGAGACATGCAATGTTGATAGTTATTTGCTGCTTGCCTCTCTGTATTTGCTGCACTTAATGCCTTTGAAAGGAAAACAACGAACACCGAATCAATAATGTCAACTATATTCAAATAAAACACTATGATAACAGAAATCTTACCAAAAAGTTTGGATCTTCTCGTGATACCATAAACAACCTCCAGTCCTCTGGAGACAAAAACGGATACTCATGACATGGATCCTGACTCCTCATGTCCCCTCGAATGTAATCTCGTGTGAGCCTGTTCTTGAAATCTTTCCATCGTAGACGAACCTCCGTCATCCACTCCTTGTACATCTCCACGGTGTCAGGGACATCATAGGTTTGCTGCAAGGTAAAAACATAAGTTAATTATATTTGAAGCGATAGGAATAAAGATATAATGCAGATGTATTGAAACTTATATACCAAAAGTTGTTGCCAAATCAAGTCTTTGGTTTTTGGTGGAACCAACTTCCAATTATCATAGGTAATGCGAACTTTGCTTCGAGCCAAAAAGCCTACGTAGCTAATGAAATGGTCTTCCTCCGGACCAATTGGTCTCATATTTCCATCAAAGTCAATAGGCAACCTCTCCTGTTGATGGTGATGATGTGCTACCAATACAGGCATTTTTGTACTGCCTCTAACCCTTCTTCTCGCAATCGATTTAGGGCTTGCATCATGTTCAGGCGTATTAATTTCATTGTCCCTGTCACTTTGTGAGTCACCAGAATTGTCCATATTCTTGTAAGCACAAAAATCATTGTCAGATAGGTGAATAAATTGTAAGTAAATGAATAAACTAACTAGTTATAAAACAAACAGCACACATTACTATTTTTTAAGTTAAGCTCTTACTCTAGATTGTTTCCCATATTCCTTCACCATGATCATTTCTCACAGCATATTCTTTATCATCTACCAATTCTACTTCACTTGTTGTAGGTGGATTAATTGTGAAAGGTGGTGTGTCATCAAGGTTGAAGGTCGGATCACCATGCTTCTGTTTTTTACTTTGAAATACAATGGAAATTTTTTTATTTGTGGGATTTGTGACATAAAACACTTGTTTCGCCTGGCTTGCTAGAATGAATGGCTCATCCCTATAACCTACTCTTTCAAGATCAACTGAGACAAGGCTATCACAAACGTTTTTCTCCACGTGCATTATATCAATACTGTGTCTCACGTCAAGACTACGCCAATATAGAAGATCAAAGAAAATTGATCTCTTTTTCCATATGTTCTTCTCACCCGAAGTCTTCTGATTCTTACCGAGTAAGACATTGATACGTTCAACCCGACTGTAAACTTCCTCTTCGGTTAGTGCCTTTGGAGCCATTCCATGCTCCGACAAGCCGTTAAAACGCTTTCTTAACCTACGATACGGGTGGAACCTAGGAAGGAACCTCCTGTGACCAAGGTAGACCGTTTTTCTTCCATGTTTAAGTTGGTGGAAGTGAGTGTCTGCTTCACAGATTGGACATGCTTTATGCCCCTTCACACTGTACCCTGAGAGGTTCCCGTACGCAGGGAAGTCATTTATCATGGTGAAAATCATTGCACGTAGCTTGAAGGACTCATTCTTATATACATCAAACACATATACGCCTTCCACCCACAACTTCTTCAAGTCCTCAATCAAAGGCGCCAAGTAGACATCGATATCGTTTCCTGGCTGTTTTGGTCCAGAAATCATCATAGAAAGCATCACATACTTGCGTTTCATACAAAGCCAGGGAGGCAAGTTGTATATTACAAGGAGTATTGGCCACGCACTGTGTGTGCTATTAAGAGTTCCATACGGATTGATGCCATCTGTATAAAGCCCAAGCCGAAGGTTTCTCGGCTCGCTGCCAAATTCAGGGAACATTTCATCTATTTTCTTCCACTGTGGAGAGTCAGCCGGGTGCCGAGGATATTTTCTGTCGAATATTCTATCATCCGAATGCCATCTCAACTTCTTCGCTTTTTTTGCAATCCCAAACAAACGCTTAAAGCGCGGTATTATTGGAAGATACCACAGAACCTTTACAGGTTGCCTTTTAGTTGTCGCATCGCCACAACCACCATTTTTCCTCACTTTGTATCGTGCAGTTTGACACTTAGGGCACTCACTCAGACCTTCATACTCATTTCTGTACAGTACACAGTCATTAGGGCAAGCGTGAAGCTTTTTATACTCCATACCCATCGTAGATAGGATTTTTTTTGCCTCATACATACAATTTGGAAGCACATTATCGTCTGGAAACATATCACACAACAGTTCAAGCAGCAATGTGAAACTACTATCGGTCCACCCACAAGTTGCTTTTAAGTTCACCAAATGTAATGTTCCTGTCAGCCGTGTGTATTTACTCCCTTGGTACAACGGTGTTTCTGCATCACTCCACAGGCTGTCATATTCATGCGACTGCGCAAAGGATTCTACCTCAACATCATGAATCATTCTCTCCATTGTATCTTCATCTATGACATCCACAGCTTCCTTCTTGTGCGACGGACAATCAGTTACTTCCTCACCATGCCATATCCACCTTGTATATCGAAGATTTATTCCATCACAAAGTAGGTGATCCCTTATAACTTCAACATCCCGTCTTCTCTCATTTAAACAATTGACACAAGGACAAAAATACATGCCATTTCTGGCTGGAGCATTCCTTCTAGCATATTCAATAAACTCTTCAACCCCATTCTCATATTCTTCACTTATTCTCAAAGCATTCATCCAACTATGATCTATTTTATTACCACCTACGTCATTCCCATTTACACTCAAGTTAATAATAATTGTCAACACTAGGAATGCCATTTACTATTTTGTTTTTCAAAATTTTGACAGCATTTCCCCTTAAAATTGAGACATCCCAAAATCAAAATAACAAACCATCTCAGCTTAATTTAAATGAAACAAAACTTTAGCTTCTAGCACCAAGAACAAACATAATACACTTATATTTTAGCAACCAAATTATTAAATCAAGTACGCGAATTTAATGAAAAATTGTAAAAAAAAATGCAAGTCCGCGAATTTCTTATATTAATGTCTACGTACACTAAGTTACAATAAGATTGCCTAATTCTAGAACTAAATATATATACATTAATGTGTGTGTCTTATAGCAAAAAAAAAAAAATAATGTGTGTGTCTACAAGATAATTTTTTTTGTATTTTTTTAGTTTCTTTTTATTCTTTATTCTTTTCTCATTTCTTTTCCTTTCCCTACTAATTAAAAGCATTATCATGTGCCAAAACTAATATTTACCATCATCAACCTAATCAAAACGCATAAACAAAGTAATAAAATAAACCTCTAACTAATACTAAAAATATACTATACTAAAAATATAAAAAAATAAACTCTTATTCAATTCATACAAAACTAATAATAAAAAGAATAATAAAACGCCCTGTCATCTTCTTTTCTCATTTCTTTTCCTTTCCATACTAATTAAAAGCATTATCATGTGCCAAAACTAATAGCTACCATCATCAACCTAATCAAAACGCATAAACAGGGTAATAAAATAAACCTCTAACTAATACTAAAAATATACTATACTAAAAATATAAAAAAATAAACTCTTATTCAATTCATACAAAACTAATAATAAAAAGAATAATAAAACGCCCTGTCATCTTCTTCAAAACGAAAATGCTAACCTGAAAAGTGGTGAAGCTTTGGAGGAGGCCGACGGTGGTGGAGAGGAGATCCAATTGGGAAAACACTCTGCAAACCCAGAGCAAAGAAGGTGGCCTGGTGACGGAAGTGGTGAAGCTTTGGAGAAAGAAATTAAAAAACCAAGAAAGGGAGAGGAGACTGATCAATGGGGATGGAGTGATGAATTTGGGAGGAGATGCAGCAGGGGAGTGAATGGGGACGGAGAAAGAATGAAAAAACTGCAACAGATGGGGACGGAGATGGGAGTGAATGAATAATGAGTGATTGAGTAAAGTGGAAGGAGGAGAGATAGATGGCAGGGGAGTAGGAAGAGCTATCTGACATCCTCACATGCACCGGTCACGTCATTTTTGGTGCATGTGAGTGTCTACAATGTCCCCAGCTGTGCTGGGGATGTCTAAACATACCTTTAGACGTCCCCCGCTCAGCTGGGGACGTCTAAAGATAGGCTTTAGACGTCCCCAGCTGAGCTGGGAACATCTAAAGATAGCATTTAGACATCCCCAGCTCAGCTGGGGACGTCTAAAGGCTTTCTTTTTTTTTATGACGTTTAAAGGTAATCAGGCGCGCCAATCTCTATAATTTGAACCTGACCATATTTTGGACGTCCCTTTTTTAAAAAGGGACGTCCTTTAGGGTCTTTATAAGTATATTCTGTAGTAGTGTATGTAAAGTTACACTTTAGACGTCCCTATATATATTAGGGACGTCTAAAGTTTTTTAATAATTTTTTTTTTAATGAGGGACACGCTTTGGCATCCCCATATATATGAGGGACGCCAAAGGGTGTCCCTCATTTAAAAAAAAAATTTAAAAAAACTTTAGACATCCCCAATATATATAGGGACGTCTAAAGTGTAACTTTACATACTTTAGACGTCCCTAATTGAATTGGGGACGTCTAAAGTCACGTTTAAAGCTAAAAAAAAAAAGAGAATAACTTTAGGCGTCCCTAAATTAAATTGGGGACATAAAAAACAATTCAAATTTTTTCTGACAGTCTTTATTTGTCAGCTTTATACTAGTTTTACATTCATCTTTCTCTTCCCATCGCCGTAAACATAAGAAGAGCCACTACCACTACGCATTTTAACTCTTGCTTCTTCTTCTTTATATGCCCTTTTTACTCTTACTTCTTCCTTTCTCTCTCTTTTTTTCACCGCCAGATCTGCTATGCTTTCTTACCATCTTTTGTATTTTATCTTCTTTCTCTTTTTTCTTTGAGTTTCCCTTCTATTTTATCTTCTAACTTGTGTTGTTATGGCTTGTAGATCAGAACTCTGAAACATGCTTCAAGACCACGTTCCTGCTGAGAAAACGAGGTTCATCTCTCCCTGTCGCTCTTCTCTATTCATTATTACGAGAAAATAAATTTCAATAATAGAAGGAGATAAGTTTTTTGTAATTAATTCCTCTTATTATTTTCATCTTCTGCCTATAAGATTTCAGCTTTGGAGTTATTATTGTGTAGATTTTGGATTTCAGATACTAGATCTGTAATTTTATTGACGATGATATATGATTTCTGGTTTTAAATACTGTTTAGTCCAGATCTGTAATATAAACGAATTTTTTAAAAAAAAAAGCACTTTAGACGTCCCCAATTTAAAATGGGGACGTCTAAAGTCCAGACTTTAGACGTCCTTTTTTATCTACGGACGTTATTACCATTTTTTACTACGTCGCTCACATAGACGTCCCCTTGTTTTCAGACGTTAAAAGGCCTAAAAAAGGGACGTTAAAAATGTTTTTTGTAGTAGTGATACCACCTATCTACATACTGCAACTTGAAGAGTACTCCTTTTCTATAAGGATATGGAAGAGGGGATTCTGAGATTCTACTCATCATTCCTCCGTATGAGACCCAAATCATGAGGGGCTCATCATCTTGCATAAAATTTTTCCATATGGAATTCAAATCAATTTAGGGAATCACTTGCCTTATGTAATCTACCTTATTCTTCATGTACACCTTATCAAATATGATATGCTCGATAAGAATTTTTGGGAATGTGGTGTTTGGAAAACTGTAAATGTAAGGGATAGATTTGATCCAACTTGTTTCTAAACAATCTCTTTTTGTGAGGCCTAACTCTAGAAACTTTTCAGCCATAAACTGGACAAGCCTATCGACCCTACCAAGGAAACGTCCAACAAAAGAGGTTGATATAGTTCTTTTGCTAGGAGTACTAGAATTTACTGCCCGAATTTGAACCATAAAGAACATTTCCTCATCAATATTTGGTGCCACTTGCTACCATTTATGGACAATCATGTTCGCATTTTGTTCTAAGGTTTTAGTGATAGTGAAAACCATCGCTACAAGTGGAACCTAAACAAGTTTGATTTGCCACGAAAAAATAATTCTAAAGCTTCCACCTCCTCCACCTCTAATTGCCCAAAATAAGGCCTCTCCCATGGCTTCACTGTTAAGAATCTTGCCCTTAGCATCAACAATGGGGGCATCGATGACATTGTCAGTGGCAAGTCCATACTTTCTATGCAGAGAGCCATAACCACCTCCAATAATGTGAGCACCAACACCTATGCTTGGGCAAATGCCTCCAGGGAAAGCATGGATTGAACTTTTTTCAGATTCGGTAATAAACTTCTCCAAGTGTGGCACTGACTTCAACCCAACACTACAAAAAAACAATGAATTTCCAACGGAATTGGCCACATAATTTTTTTCCATGGTAAAATCCGTCAGAAAAGTTTATGACTGAATTCATTCCGTGGCAAATTTTGCCATGAAATTAGCTATGGAAAAATATTCCCTCGCAAGTTCAATCGTTTGACACGGAATTTCTGTGGCTAATTTTGCCATGGAATAATTTCGTGGCTAATTTCGCTACAGAATAATTTTGTGGCTAATTCTGTCGGACACATTAAAAAATTATTATTATTTAGATAAATTTAATTATTAAAAAATTATTATTTTTGAAATATATATAAATTAGTAGTTATAAATTAATTTTACTTAAAAATAAAATTTAAATTTATAAATTGGACAAAAATATAGTCATATGAAAATTTATTTAAGATAAAAAACTTTTTAATTTGAAATTAATTTATATTAAAAAATAATAAGAATATATAAAATTATTTTATATTATTATTAAATTTATATTTATTTTTTTATAATAATATATATACATATATATGTATAAGAAACAAATATATATATATATATATATATATTTATTATTAATTGATTGCATATAATAAGATTATATATATATATATAATTGTGCAATAATAAAACACCAAAATATTCTAGACTAATTGATAAGGTATTGCCCTCACAGGGAAGGTCCTGGGGTCAAACCACCAGGGGCCAAGAGGAGTTGTATTTTCAGGAAATATGGATATTGGAGTGAATATAATTTCGGGTTTCTTCATTGAAGATTTGAAGGTAGCAAGTACCCTAGATTTTGAGCCTTGGATTCAAGGACTGAAGTAAAAGAAGCATTATTTTGGGGAGTGGAAAATGGGATTGGATTTTGATAATTAGCCTCAAGACATTGGGTGAAGAGTTCTGGAATTTGGATTGAGGAAGTTGATGAAACCGAAAGTAACAAAAACGCTGAAGTGAGCAATAATAGCGAAGTTGGATAACCCATGAGTTTAGTATATTTCATTTTCACGTAATCCTGCTTTTTTTTTTTTCTGCGCTTAAAGCAGCATGTTATGTCCGCTTATATTCACAAATTGTGAAACAGATAATTGTGGTGATGCACGTCTAGTTGAGCCATGACTAAGTCATCTTTATGACATACATTTTGTGGACGTCGACATTGTAGACTATGATTCCCTTGTCATTTCCTGGACTGGTATTACTCAGCCAAAACAAATTGTTTTTCATTGTTTTTTCCTTGGTGTTTCCAAATTGAATTCTTTCTTGTCTTTTTTTTTTTCTGCCTATTGAATTCTTTTTTGTGGATACTATAGCCTAAGCTTCTATTATATTCTCATTGATTTCAACTATAACGTATAACCATACCTAAAACGCATTGTTCCGTATCGCATATAGGGCCCATACATATTGACCAAAAATATTATGTATATTTGATTTTCAAAGTCAATATTTTTTACGTATGTTATTTTTCGGTCTGGTTTGACAAAAATCATTCCTAAATAGTTTTTTTTTTAAACTTAACGTGCGTATAAAGTGCTCGTTTAGATTAACGATTGAAATGCTTAAAAGCAGCTTTTCAATAATAAGTTACAGTATACGAGGTGAGTATGTGTGAGGAGTTGTGTCTCGATATATGTAAAAAATAGCTTATAAGCAATCGGATCGCTAAAACAAACATGTGCCATTGACGAAAACAATTGTTTGACATAAAGCCATGCAAACAATTGTTTCTATATTTTGCAATATTTGGGTAAACAAATATATTTCATGTGGCTAAAATTTTATTCATTTTTTGTTACATAATACTTATAATATTTAATATAAAATGTGTGGTTTATTGAAGATTTCTTTTTTTAATACCGTTAATGATGTGAAGTCTTGCTCCCTATAATCATGGGAAAATCCTTAATAAATCCAGTTGAAATAACAAATCCATAATCAGTTTAACAAATTCCTAAATAGACTAAGAGGCTTAATTAGGTATTTATGAATGTAGTTAAATGACTAAAGTGCCCCTACATAGTTAAAAAATAAAATTAAATGATGTTGACCTAAAATTTTGATCTTGATTATTTAAGCTGGATTGAATGGGTTTTAATTGCAATTCTTACAGCCCACGTAAATATCCCCTCGGTCTCTCAAACTATTTGTTCTTTTTTTTCGTTCTTTTTTATTCTAACTAGTGTTAACCCCCGTGCGTTGCACGAGAATGTGAATTCTGATTAATAGTATATTGCAGGATTAATTTTTTATGACTATAATGCATTTATTTATACATTTATAAAACTAAATTTTCAATTCAAAAATGCATAAAGAGTGATTATAATCAGGCTTATATATCACATTTTGAGGGAACATTTTTTTGGAGAATTTATTATGCTTTGTGTGTCAACAGAGTGTCAATAAATTTATTAATGGTATGGGGGACAAAATTTGATAAAGCAAAGGTAAAATGCCTACAATTTCGGTTTTTTACTAAATATATCACCAAAAGAATATTTCAACAAAAATATGAATCTTACATGATATTTTAAAAAATTTCTCTATAAACCACATTGGTTGTCTTGTTGGTGGGTTTCTTGTCTGAATCAAGTATTAAAATCTTGATGCCGTCCATTGATTTAACCCTTGACAAAGCAACATATAACTGACCATGTGTGAAGACAGGCCTGGGTAAATATAATCTGACATTTGCCATTGATTGTCCTTGACTCTTATTTATTGTCATAGCAAACAATAGTATGATGGGAAATTGCCTACGCGTCAATGTGAATGGGAGTTTAGACTCCGATTGATTCATATCCATACGATGAATTAGAACCTCTTGACCTGTACTTGTACCATTGAGCGCGATTGCTTTAATAAAGTATTTCCCCAGAAATGTGACCGTCAACCTGGTTCCATTGCAGAGTCCTGCAGCTTGATCTACTCATTTGTAGGAGCTCTCTTAAGCCTCTCATTGAACAACATTAAAGCACCACAATATTGGCATGAATAATCTGAATCCCCTTCATCGATATAGCCTTCTATATATATGTTTACATTATCTAATTCATTGAAGTCAAAAACATCAACATCGCTACAGTCTAAGTCACTATCTTCTACATCTACAAATATTAGAAAGATGTGAAACCTCATACATGAATTATTTAATGTGAGAACTATTTAATATACAATTGAACAAATTCGTGAGATTTATACCTAACGTGTTAGCATTATCAAGCCTAGATGAAAGATTAGTTGCCAATTTGGAAATGTTGCAAAGTCGAGAACGTTTGATTTTGTCTTTGCCACCATTGTTTGACCTTAGGCTGGATAAATTCACATGCTGAGTGTGTTGTTCAAATGTTTTTGTGTCGCAATTAGCTCGATGATGTCTTCCACCTACCACCTCGGAATTGGTGATATCCTTTAATAGATCCCTGCTGGAAGAAGGCTGAGTCAAAGATGAGCATTC
The DNA here is from genome assembly GCA_963210345.1 of Inga oerstediana. Lineage (NCBI taxonomy): Eukaryota > Viridiplantae > Streptophyta > Magnoliopsida > Fabales > Fabaceae > Inga > Inga oerstediana. The sequence goes on along the minus strand of OY723406.1, from coordinate 67,544,264 downwards.
TGCATATGGCGTAAAAGGTGATGTTTTATAATCAAGCATCATATACATGGATGTGCTCCCATGGTGCATGGATTGTTGTAGCAAACTATTTTGAAGATGGTTAAACACCCTAGTGTTGTGATTTTCACCATCACAATGTGTAATTTCTGGTGTTCCTTGTACGTCCACTCTTCCAGCTCTTTTCTCTTATTTTATGCAGAATTATTTGATTGAGAGGTAGGATTTTCATCATGGTGTTCTACATGACTATTCTTTTCTATAAATAATGATGTCATTGTTAATCAAATATAAAATAGTGATTGGTTTATATTCATTCTATAGGCATAAAAGAACTATTACATTGCAAGCATAAGATGACACTGTGGGGTTATTTTTTTACTTCAACTTAAGTAAATTAAAATTAAAATACTTACCACCAATGCATGATAGTGCATTGACATCAACTTTGTTCCTTAACCTTTCCATAGACTCTATATTGAAGGAACCAAATAACTCTGACCCTAAACTTGTCACAATCTGGCAATCTCACAAGTAGTTCAAAAATCAATCAAAGAACTCTGCAAACATCGCCATCTTAATCAAAACCACATTAGAAAATCAAGTAGTTATTTGAAGTAATCAATATTTTATTAATATTGGGCGTAATCGTTAAGATTGTCATAGCTATATAAGTTAAACTATTATGTTCAAATGCATATGTCTAAAATGCCTTCCGTTGATGTAAGGAGTTGATATCCATGGAAATATATTGTTAATTTATTTGAGTTTTGGAAATTTCTATTGAGTATGTTCATCTTAAAATGTAAAGTAATTGAAAAGGAAGTCTGCAATATGAGAGGGAAAAGGGGTAATCTATAATAGATTAAAAGTAATTTCATAATAGAAGATTCGTCTTAAATTGCATGCCAAAAAATGATAAAAGGTTTTGCAATTAATTTGGTATTCATCTTGTTAACAATTGCTCATAGATATACATCGCATACCTAGTTGCACTCACGATTGCTCTATAATGCCGCAATTCCACTTATAGTTGCCCGGATTGTAAAACTGTTCCAGTTTGTCATAACTTAGTGAAAATGGATTATGATGTTTTTCGACATATCAATCAAGTAGCTTCCGTATTTAAGTTTATTATGCAGGAAAGACCTTTAATGAATTTTCTAAGGTTGAAAAATGGAGAATAATGACACTTTTATGGCAATAAATATGGTTTTTCGAAAATTCATTGAATTAGGTAGAAAAGGAATAGAGATTATTACTAAAATGGTTTTAATTGGATTTTGAATGAGAATCAATCTATTTGATCTTAATGTCTCATTTTAAATTTGATCAGTTACCAAAACCTACAAAATGAATAATTAATGGAATAATATTCTAACAAAATCATTTGGGTAATTAATCAGGTAATTAATATTATTTGTGATGCAAATACCCCAATAATTGGGGAAACCAATAAATAAATTATTGCGAGAAATCAGTGATGAATATGAGACAGGATTAGGTCAAATTAAAAACATACGGTAATTATTGCTATGTTATTAAAAAAAGTATGGTAATTATAGATCCAATAATTTAAATCAGTCGAGATCATAATTGAATGGCGTATTTCGTCACATAAATTATAATTATTGTCAAGGTTGAAAATTAATTTTATTTTGATATAGGATTAATAAATTATCTCTTCTTTTTGAGTGAACTCTTAATTTTAATGTTAATGGTAGTACACGCAGAGATCTATCAATAATAAAAACATGATTTTTTATTGAAAAAGGGGAAATAAGGACCAATGAACTGAGAATTGATATTATTTTAGTAAAATGTAGTTAATTAAAGGTAATGTAAATGTAAATAGTAATTTACACTATTGAACTTCTTAAATTACTCTCACCATTACATTTATATTTGGTTGAGTAGATGGATGATTAATTGGATGTTGTTAATTATAGATAAATGATCTTTAATGTATTTTCTATGGTTTAAAAACAGAGAATAATGGCACTTTTATGGCAATAAATATGGTTTTTCGAAAATTCATTGAATTAGGTAGAAAAGGAATAGAGATTATTACTAAAATGGTTTTAATTGGATTTTGAATGAGAATCAATCTATTTGATCTTAAATGTCTCATTTTAAATTTGATCAGTTACCAAAACCTACAAAATGAATAATTAATGCAATAATATTCTAATAAAATCATTTGGGTAATTAATCAGGTAATTAATATTATTTGTGATGCAAATACCCCAATAATTGTGGAAACCAATAAGTAAATTATTGCGAGAAATCAGTGATGAATATGAGACGGGATTAGGTCAAATTAAAAATATACGGTAATTATTGCAATGTTATTAAAAAAAGTATGGTAATTATAGAACCAATAATTTAAATCAGTCGAGATGATAATTGAATGGCGTATTTCGTCACATAAATTATAATTATTATCAAGGTTGAAAATTAATTTTATTTTGATATAGGATTAATAAATTATCTCTTCTTTTTGAGTGAACTCTTAATTTTAATGTTAATGGTAGTACACTCAGAGATCTATCAATAATAAAAATATGATTTTTTATTGAAAAAGGGGAAATAAGGACCAAGGAACTGAGAATTGATATTATTTTAGTAAAATGTAGTTAATTAAAGGTAATGTAAATATAAATAGTAATTTACACTATTGAACTTCTTAAATTACTCTCACCATTACATTTATATTTGGTTGAGTAGATGGATGATTAATTGGATGTTGTTAATTATAGATAAATGACCTTTAATGTATTTTCTATGGTTTAAAAACAGAGAATAATGGCACTTTTATGGCAATAAATATGGTTTTTCGAAAATTCATTGAATTAGGTAGAAAAGGAATAGAGATTATTACTAAAATGGTTTTAATTGGATTTTGCATGAGAATCAATCTATTTGATCTTAATGTCTCATTTTAAATTTGATCAGTTACCAAAACCTACAAAATGAATAATTAATGGAATAATATTCTAACAAAATCATTTGGGTAATTAATCAGGTAATTAATATTATTTGTGATGCAAATACCCCAATAATTGGGGAAACCAATAAATAAATTATTGCGAGAAATCAGTGATGAATATGAGACGGGATTAGGTCAAATTAAAAATATACGGTAATTATTGCAATGTTATTAAAAAAAGTATGGTAATTATAGATCCAATAATTTAAATCAGTCGAGATGATAATTGAATGGCGTATTTCGTCACATAAATTATAATTATTGTCAAGGTTGAAAATTAATTTTATTTTGATATAGGATTAATAAATTATCTCTTCTTTTTGAGTGAACTCTTAATTTTAATGTTAATGGTAGTACACGTAGAGATCTATCAATAATAAAAACATGTTCTTTTATTGAAAAAGGGGAAATAAGGACCAAGGAACTGAGAATTGATATTATTTTAGTAAAATGTAGTTAATTAAAGGTAATGTAAATGTAAATAGTAATTTACACTATTGAACTTCTTAAATTACTCTCACCATTACATTTATATTTGGTTGAGTAGATGGATGATTAATTGGATGTTGTTAATTATAGATAAATGACCTTTAATGTATTTTCTATGGTTTAAAAACATAGAATAATGGCACTTTTATGGCAGTAAATATGGTTTTTCGAAAATTCATTGAATTAGGTAGAAAAGGAATAGAGATTATTACTAAAATGGTTTTAATTGGATTTTGAATGAGAATCAATCTATTTGATCTTAATGTCTCATTTTAAATTTGATCAGTTACCAAAACCTACAAAATGAATCATTAATGCAATAATATTCTAACAAAATCATTTGGGTAATTAATCAGGTAATTAATATTATTTGTGATGCAAATACCCAAATAATTGGGAAAACCAATAAATAAATTATTGCGAGAAATCAGTGATGAATATGAGACGGGATTAGGTCAAATTAAAAATATACGGTAATTATTGCAATGTTATTAAAAAAAAGTAAGGTAATTATAGATCCAATAATTTAAATCAGTCGAGATGATAATTGAATGGCGTATTTCGTCACATAAATTATAATTATTGTCAAGGTTGAAAATTAATTTTTTTTTGATATAGGATTAATAAATTATCTCTTCTTTTTGAGTGAACTCTTAATTTTAATGTTAATGGTAGTACACGCAGAGATCTATCAATAATAAAAACATGATTTTTTATTGAAAAAGGGGAAGTAAGGACCAAGGAACTGAGAATTGATATTATTTTAGTAAAATGTAGTTAATTAAAGGTAATGTAAATGTAAATAGTAATTTACACTATTGAACTTCTTAAATTACTCTCACCATTACATTTATATTTGGTTGAGTAGATGGATGATTAATTGGATGTTGTTAATTATAGATAAATGACCTTTAATGTATTTTCTATGGTTTAAAAACAGAGAATAATGGCACTTTTATGGCAATAAATATGGTTTTTCGAAAATTCATTGAATTAGGCAGAAAAGGAATAGAGATTATTACTAAAATGGTTTTAATTGGATTTTGAATGAGAATCAATCTATTTGATCTTAATGTCTCATTTTAAATTTGATCAGTTACCAAAACCTACAAAATGAATAATTAATGCAATAATATTCTAACAAAATCATTTGGGTAATTAATCAGGTAATTAATATTATTTGTGATGCAAATACCCCAATAATTGGGGAAACCAATAAGTAAATTATTGCGAGAAATCAGTGATGAATATGAGACGGGATTAGGTCAAATTAAAAATATACGGTAATTATTGCAATGTTATTAAAAAAAGTATGGTAATTATAGATCCAATAATTTAAATCAGTCGAGATGATAATTGAATGGCGTATTTCGTCACATAAATTATAATTATTGTCAAGGTTGAAAATTAATTTTATTTTGATATAGGATTAATAAATTATCTCTTCTTTTTGAGTGAACTCTTAATTTTAATGCTAATGGTAGTACACGCAGAGATTTATCAATAATAAAAACATGATTTTTTATTGAAAAAAGGGAAATAAGGACCAAGGAACTGAGAATTGATATTATTTTAGTAAAATGTAGTTAATTAAAGGTAATGTAAATGTAAATAGTAATTTACACTATTGAACTTCTCAAATTGCTCTCACCATTACATTTATATTTGGTTGAGTAGATGGATGATTAATTGGATGTTGTTAATTATACATAAATGACCTTTAATGTATTTTCTATGGTTGAAAAAGGGATAATAATGGCACTTTTATGGTAATAAATAGGGTTTTTCGAAAATTCATTGAATTAGGTAGAAAAGGAATAGAGATTATTACTAAAATGGTTTTAATTGGATTTTGAATGAGAATTAATCTATTTGATCTTAATGTCTCATTTTAAATTTGATCAGTTACCAAAACCTACAAAATGAATAATTAATGCAATAATATTCTAACAAAATCATTTGGGTAATTAATCAGGTAATTAATATTATTTGTGATGCAAATACCCCAATAATTGTGGAAACCAATAAATAAATTATTGCAAGAAATCAGTGATGAATATGAGACGGGATTAGGTCAAATTAAAAATATACGGTAATTATTGCAATGTTATTAAAAAAAGTATGGTAATTATAGATCCAATAATTTAAATCAGTCGAGATGATAATTGAATGGCGTATTTCGTCACATAGATTATAATTATTATCAAGGTTGAAAATTAATTTTATTTTGATATAGGATTAATAAATTATCTCTTCTTTATTTAATTATAGTAATGATAGTAAAAATTATTGAAATCAACCAAGGTGATAATTAAATTATGTATTCTATCGCATAATTTATAATTATTTTCAAGATTTCAAATTACCATTAATTTGAAATAGGATTAATAACTCTTTTTTCCTTTTAAGTGACATCCGCATTTTAATATTAGTGATAGTATCTTTAAAGATCTAACAATAATAAATTCATGATATTTTTTAAAAAAGCTCAATTAGAAAAAAGAATGTCCAAATTGATATTATCTTGATTCCTACAAATCACGTGTCAACATTCGCTTTATATCAAACATACATAATGCTTTAACAATAATAAATTCATTGTTTGTACATAACGTGTCAGCATAAATTTTTTTATCTAGAACATACACGTACTGTGTTTTTGTGAAAGTGTAATGCAAATGCAGTTTTATCAAACACTGTGTACTGAACTTTGAACCTGTCAGAAATAACCACTCAAATGGTAATGTTAATCATTGATCAGAAAGTCATTAATTATTAAGTGTTTAAGTCATAAAGAAATATGAAAACACATTATTGAAGAATGTTGAATACTGTTTGATCTTACTTAGGCTCGGTCTTTATCACTTCCCTATGACATGACTTGCACATCAATTTGGCACCCTCATAGATTGGTTTTTTTATCACATGAACATCCATCATAATATCAACCGTGTGTTGTCTCAAGCTTTTGGATTGTTACTGTTAGATCTCATGTTTTGATGATAACAAAAGTATGGTTTGAAAAGGAAATAATTAATAAACAAGTTTGAACTAAGTAATGACAGGAACAAGCATAACTTGAAGTGAGCATTGGAGTAATGAAGAAAGACCAAGTGCAAATGCTGAGGAACTTGATCAGAAGCATGTTTTCTAATGCATTACTCGAGGCGCTACTCGAGTAATGAGACAAAACTTGAAGTAACCAGAGACAACTTCCAGTAACCTGCCAACGTTACTCGAGGAGCTACTCGAGTAATAGTGTAAAAATTTTGGAGTTGCTCTCGGCCTGCCAATGTTACTCGAGGCGCTACTCGAGTAACCATGTAAGAAACTTCCAGTTGCCTTCCAGTTGCCAATGATACTCGAGGAGCTCCTCGAGTAACTCTGTTTCTGAAAATGTGAAGCTCTCGGCACTTTGTACTACTGCCAATGTTACTCGAGGAGCTACTCGAGTAACGCGTTAAGTGGTTTCCTCGAGTAAGTACCCGAGTATGAAGAGATATTCTCAAAGTAAACTTCCAGTCATTACCAGGGTAAGTTATGAACAAAAAGTACAGTTACTCGAGGTGGTACCCGAGTAACCTATGCACAAATGAGTGCATTACTCGAGTCCGTACCCGAGTAATGAGGTAAATGCTCTCGGCCTTGAAATCCTGCCAACATTACTGGAGTAGAGCATCGAGTAATCAAAACCCATTTGAAAGTTTACTCGAGGTGTTACCCCAGTAACCGATGAAGTTGTAAAAATATTACTGGAGTAGGTACCCGAGTAAATAACTATTCCCAAAGGTTTGAAATTTAGTTTACTCCATGCACTACCCGAGTAAACTTATATTTATTCATTAACTTGCAGTTAATCAAAGATTTCCCGAAGTTACTCGAGTAGGTACTCGAGTAAACTTCAAGGGATACTCGAGTAGCTACTCGAGTAAACAAACCCAGAAAGTTTGAAATCATTCCAACGGTCATTGTTTTGTTTCCTATTTGATTAACTTTTCATTATATTAGTATTCTTAGCATTTCAACAGATAAACAATGAAGAGATCTTACCAAATAAGGAAAGTCAAAAGCAACGCTCAAATGTCACCGACCGTCACCTACCGCAACGTATGTTTTTCAAAAACTGGAAAAGTCAATAATGGCTGCGCACGCTCCAACGGACATGAAGAAATATGTTCCAGCAATCATTACCAACGTATCTATATATATGGGAACATCTGAACAGAGATGGACACAAGAACACACCTACAAACGTATCATCAAGTTCATTACTCTGTTTTCCATTGTACTTGTGATTCTATGCTTCAGTGATTCTTATTTACTCTGTAAGAGAGATATTTCATTCAAACTCAATATTTATTATTGAGGTAACTTAAGGTTGTGGAACCTTGAGTTGGGATTGAATTACAACTTGTAAGGGGGAGCGAGTGTCCAGGTGTAGGAACTTGCTTGTACTGAGGTGCCAAGAACCCACTGAATCTTGGAAGCTATAGTGAAACTCTCAGAGAAGCTCTGAGGACTGGACGTAGGTCAAAGTGGTTGTGGCCGAACCAGTATAACTCCCGGTGTACACTTCGGTGATATTTCTCCTTACTCTTTCATGTTATAATTTCAACGTCAAATTTTATATTTGCAACGAAATTTTTAAGATCACCCAATTCACCCCCCCTCTTGGGTGAAACACTTGCTCTAACATTTGGTATCAGAGCCAGGTCTTCTTGTTAAGGTTTAACAGCCTAAGAAGGATCCAATGGCAAGCATGGGTGAAGGAATTCTTCCCGACGGAGCATCCATCACTAGACCTCCCGGTTTTAATGGAGAACACTTTTCTTTCTGGAAAGCAAAATTCAGAGTGTTCGTGATGGCTACTGAATATGGGCTATGGGATGTAATTGAGAGTGGAAATTATCAACCTACAAAGACTGTAGATTCTCAGAAAATTCCAAAGACGCCAGCGGAATATGATGAGAATGACAAAATGAATACTTCAGAATTTGCACACTTCCAACAGCAAAGGAAATGTGGGAAGCTTTGGAAATAGCTCATGAAGGAACTTCGGGAATCAAGGAGAATCGAATCAACACCTTGATCACTGAATTCGATTTACTTCGAATGAAATCAGGTGAGTCAATTTCTGAATTCAAACTTAGATATACTCATCTTGTTAATCAACTTGCAGCACTTGGTAAAGTCTATGATCAAAATACCCAAGTACGAAAGATTTTGAATATTCTCTCTAAAGAATGGGAGGCCAAAGTCACTGCGATAGAAGAGGCAAAAGGAGAATCAATGAGATCAGTTGCTTCTCTATTTGGAAGTCTTTCTGAATATGAAAGCAAATTAAAGTTCAAACGGGAACTAGACGACATCGGTGACAAAAGAAAGAAAGGTCTAGCACTAAAAGCGAAAGAAGAAAATCAAGAAGAGGATGAGGAGTTTGATGATGATGAAATGGGCTTAATCATTAAACGATTCAGAAAGTTCTACAAGAAAGGTCAAGGATTCAAACACTTTCAGAAAGGAGGAAATAGCAGCAAAGATCATATCATTTGCTATGAATGTGGGAAACCAGGACATATCAAGTCGGAATGTCCAGAGCTGAACCAAAAGAGCAAAGAAAAGAGAAAAGGCAAATTCTTCAACAAAAAGAAGGCCTTCGTATCAGCTATATGGGGTGATAGTTCCTCTGAAGAAGAAAGTGATGAGGAAGAAATAGCTAATATATGTCTCGTCGCTCAAGAAGAGACAGAAGAAGAGGTAAATGATTCTGAACCTACCTATGATGAATTACTCTCTGAATATAATGCTTTACATTCTGAATTCATCAAAGTAGTTAAAGAATTAATTGTTTGCAAAAAGAAAAACAAAGAACTTCAAGAAAATTCAGAAAAGAATTGTGAAAATTGTTCTTCGTTGAAAAGGAAAAACACTGATCTTACAAAAACTCTTGAAAAGTTTACCAAAGGAAGTGAGATGCTAAGTGTAATTTTAAAAGAACAACGATTTATAAATGACCGATCTGGTATTGGATATGATCCAAAATCAGATAAAAGGAAAGGTAGAAAGAAAACAGGAGGTAAGTCATATTTGAAATATTTCCAGCATTCGGTGCATATATCAAATCCTTTTGCATTTTGTAATTTCTGTAATAGAAAAGGTCATTATACCTCTTCATGCATTCATAAGAAGAAAGGAAACATAGGAACCTACAAATGGGTACCTAAAGGCTCATATGTTCATAAAATCATTTGTACTAACCCAAAAGGACCCAAAAAGATGTGGGTACCTAAGACCTAGTCATTTGATTGTAGGTATGTCTCAAAGCATCCAAAAATAGCAAGTGGTACATAGATAGTGGATGCTCTAGACATATGACCGGAGATTTCGAAAGTTTTACCACATTGCAACCTAAAGAAGGTGGAAAGGTAAAATTTGGAGGAAATCAATCCGGAAGGATAGCAGGAATTGGTGAAATCAAGAATGACAAAGGAATACAAGTCAAAGATGTATATTATGTTGAAGGCTTGTGTCATAATTTGCTGAGCGTAAGTCAAAGTGCAGATAAAGACAACTGGGTAATATTTGACTCAGAAGAATGCTTAATTATCAACAAGAATGACTTACAGCTTGATAAGAAGAATATCAAAGCTAAGCTCAAAGCAAAAAGGGAAGGTAATTGCTATACTCTACATATTAGTAGAAATGAATCTGAAAACTGTTTTCTGAGTAATGCCGATGAAAGTTGGTTATGGCATAAGAGATTGGCTCATGTCAATATGCATCAATTAGGCAAACTACTCAAAAAGGATTTAGTTCTTGGATTACCCAAAGTATCTTTCAAAAATGACTTGATTTGTGATGCATGTCAAAAGGGTAAACAAACTAAATCATCTTTCAAATTGAAAAATGAGATTTCAACAAATAGACCATTACAATTATTGCATATGGATTTAGTTGGTCCAGCAAGAGTAAAGAGTCTTGGTGGCAACCTATATTCATTGGTCATCGTTGATGACTTCTCTAGATTTACATGGGTTATTTTTCTATCATCAAAGGATGAGACCTTTGAAGAATTTATTGTTTTTGCCAAGAAGGTGCAAAATGAGAAAGGTATGACCATTGCAGGTATTAGGACCGATCATGGTGGAGAATTTGAAAATCAAGCCTTTGAAGAATATTGTGATACTAATGGTATTGATCATAATTTCTCTGCTCCAAGGACGCCTCAACAAAATGGAGTTGTGGAACGCAAGAATAGAGTGCTCACTGAAATGGCTAGAGCAATGTTGAATGAAAAGAACGTGTCTCAAGTATTTTGGGCTGATGCTATGAGTACGGCATGTTATATCTCAAATAGAGCCTATATCAGAACAAAACTTGGAAAGACACCATACGAGCTGTATAAAGGGAGAAAGCCAAATATTGCTCATCTACACATCTTCGGTTGTAAGTGTTTCATTCATAATAATGGTAAAGATAACTTAGGAAAATTTGATTCTAAAACAGATGAAGGAATTTTTCTAGGATATTCTAACCGAAGTAAAGCATATAGAGTTTACAATAAAAGAACATGTATTATTGAAGAATCAATCCATATTGTATTTGATGAATTTGAATCCTCTGACAAAACCATTGATGAAGAACAGGAAGTTGTTTTAAATCAAGAAAATGGTCAATCTATTTCTACGTCTCTTATTCCAGAAGTTGATGAAACTAAGGAAGAAGAGCAATCTCTAGGTCAACCTAAAGCCTGGAAATACAATAGAAGTCATCCCTTAGATCAAGTCATAGGAGATGTGAATGAAGGGATCAAAACTAGAAATAGAGTTTTCAATTAAGTAAGTTTTTCTGCATTCATTTCTGAGATTGAACCTTCTAACATTGATGAAGCCCTGTCAGACAATGATTGGGTTATAGCAATGCAAGAAGAACTAAATCAATTTGAGAGGAATCAAGTTTGGGATTTGGTACCCCGACCCATGGATCATCCGATCATTGGAACTAAATGGGTATTCAAGAACAAACTCGATGAATCCGTAATTATTGTCAGAAACAAGGCAAGGTTGGTGGCCAAAGGCTATAATCAGGAAGAAGGGATTGATTATGAGGAAACGTATGCTCCGGTGGCTAGATTGGAAGCCATACGTGTACTCTTAGCCTTTGCATGCATCAAAGGATTCAAACTCTATCAAATGGATGTAAAGAGTGCATTTCTAAATGGTTACATCATGGAAGAAGTGTATGTAGAACAACCTCTAGGTTTTGAGGACGTTACTAAACCTGACCATGTTTTCAAACTCAAAAAGGCTTTATATGGTTTAAAACAAGCTCCTAGAGCCTGGTATGAAAGGCTTAGCAAGTTTCTTATCGATCAAGGTTTTGTACGAGGAAAAGTTGATACAACACTATTTATAAAATGAAAACGTGATGATATTTTAATTGTTCAAATATATGTTGATGATATTGTTTTCGGTGCTACTAATGAATCTCTGTGTAAGGAATTTTCTGAGATAATGCAGGGAGAGTTTGAGATGTCAATGATGGGAGAATTGAATTTCTTTCTTGGTTTGCAAATCAAACAAAGAAAGAATGGAATCTTCATATCTCAAATAAAGTACTTAAAAGAGCTATTGAAGAAGTATGGAATGGATGAAGCAAATGGCTCGGACACGCCTATGAGCTCAACAACGTTGCTTGATGCTGATGTCAAAGGGAAAGACTACAATATCACAAAATATAGAGGAATGATTGGATCATTACTCTATCTCACAGCAAGCAGACCAGACATCCAATTTAGTGTTGGCATATGTACAAGATATCAATCGGCACCAAAGGAATCACATGCTGAAACGGTCAAACGAATCTTTAGATACCTTGCTGACACACCAGAATTAGGTCTGTGGTATCCCAAAGGAAGAAGTGAATATCTAGTTGCATATTCAGATTCTGATCATGGAGGATACAAGACAGACAGAAAGAGCACCAGTGGACAAGGACAATTTCTTGGAGGATCACTTGTATCGTGGTTCAGCAAGAAACAAAATACTGTGTCTCTTTCATCAACGGAAGCTGAATATGTTGCAGTCTCAAGTTGTTGTGCACAAGTGATTTGGTTAAAACAACAACTACAAGATCTTGGCATTTATCTCAAAGAAATACCAATCTATTGTGACAATACAAGTACGATAAGCTTGGCAAAGAATCCAGTTCAACACTCTAGAACCAAGCATATCGATGTCAGACATCACTTCATTAGAGATCATGTTCAAAAGAAGGATGTAAAAGTAATATTCATCCCTACTCATCTTCAATTAGCTGATATCTTTACAAAACCCCTTGCAAAAGATCAATTTCTTTACATTAGGAGAGAATTGGGAATGGTAAATCCCAATGAGTTATAAGTAATTTCAGTATTTCATAATATTAGATGAAGTCACTTGATAATGTTTTGATGATTACTAACTTAAGCATCGGAGTATATAGAAACTTGTATTGCAGGAAGGTAGAAATTCTGTTTTGAGAAACAAAAACAGAGGTTATCAGAGGACACCATTACTGGAGTACCAACTTGAAGTAATGACTCACAGTGAAGCATTACCCGAGGAACAACTTGAAGTAAAGTAACACTTTACTCGAGTATGTACTCGAGTAATGGCCCCCAAAACTGGAAGTAATGGATCAAGTTACTTGAAATTTAAATCTAACGGTTCAGTTTTTCAAAGAAATGAAGAGTCAGAAGTTGAAAAGCAGCTTACCCGAGGCGAGCCTCGAGTAAACTTGAAGCTTACTCGAGTAAGGCCTCGAGTAATGACGGAGTCCAGATTTTCAAATTGAAGAAAAATGACTCAAATCTGATGATAATGGGTTATAAATGATCGAGGGAATAACCATGGATAATTACTATATTATTCATGCCAGGTACGCAATTTAAATGAATTATTTTAGAATTTTCCTGCATGAACACCCGAGGAAGGCCTCGAGTAAGGTTGAATATTACTCGAGTAAGGCCTCGAGTAAAGTCGGGTTCTAAGTCTTTATCTGTCGCGAACTCGGTCATTTTCACAAAATCTCCTCGAGTAAATCACTATTCTCTCTCACAGAAATTTTTCACAAGTGATTCCTTGTCCTATTTCCATTAAAACCCAACTATTTTCATTCCTAGAAACCTCCTATCTTGCTCAAAATCCCTGTGCCCTAACTTGCGACTGTCTCTTTCCTTTTCTGAAAATCTCTGTGTTTCAATCTTTCAGAAAGATGAGAACCAAAAATCTTACTCCCATAGATTCCTCTGAATCCCAACAACATTCTGATCCTCTTTCCTCTCCTCCCAAAAAGAGAAGAAAGTTAACCCCGAGACCAAAAGCAAAAATCCCTCTTCAACCTCAATCACAACCTAAAGCCAAAGGTGTGGTGATTAAAGAGCCTATTGTGACTAGGGCTCAATCCAAAAAGAGTACATCTACTGGAAGAGGCAAGAGTGCCAAATCTCCCTCACCTCCTCCCTCTGATTCCTCTACCCCTTCTTTCACTCCAAAGCCCTCCAAAAAGCCTAAATATGACAGAAATGTGGCTAAGGCTATGGCTGGGATCATTGACCAAATGGAGAAAGGTCAATCTTCCAAGAAATCCAAGGTACCGGAAGCAGAGATCACTACCCCACCAAAGGGATTCAATGTTAGCAAATTGGTGGAGTCTCCGAAGTACCTGACTCAATTCTCCAGAAGAAAAGTGTGTAAGACACACTATGTTGATTTGAAGTTACTTCAAGAGGTAGTGAAGCACGACCTTAGTTCTTATTTAGAGCCTTTTATGCCTTGGTTATCTCTTAGGTTGCCTTTTTGCACAAAAATAATCACTCATTTTTATTGTAACTTAGAGATCATAGATGAGCCTAACCGAACCTCAGTAGAGGAAGAAATGACCACAACTGTGAGAGGCCAAAAGATTTTAATTTCTCCATCCAGAATTAACCTGTGGTTAGGAATAGAGAACCCCCCAGATGATATATATTCTGAACTTGAGCCAAATCAAATTTTCACTATTCTCAAACCCGGTGAGTTAGTTGGCCCACTAAACTTTAAACCGAGTGATATGTGTGATCATCATAGGGTCCTTTGGTACATTTACTCTAGGTCCCTAGTGAACAAAGCCAACAATTACACCCATTTCTCTGATAGGGACTTTAGGTGGTTTGCTTCACTGCTTCTGAAGGAACAGAAGGATCTGGGAGAATACATTTTCTCGGAGATGAAAAGGTATAAAGTGGATGGGAAGGCTACAACTCCAATGCCATATCCCCAGATTGTGTCTCTAATCCTGAAAGAGAACAAAATATGGTATTTGGATAGCAAGGAGCCAATTGAGAGGTTGACTCCGGTTGGAAGGAACCAAATTGGGAAATTGAACATCGATATCCCTCTCAAAGGCCCTCTGGAGTCTGGGTCCAAGAAGAAGAGGAAGACTACTGAGGCAGAAACCAGTAGGTTGGATGACACTCAGTCATCGGCTCCAGCTGCTACCACATCTTCGCCATCTTTCCTCAATGCCACTCTCCAGTACTTTATGGAGAACATACTCAGAGGCTTCCATGTGGACATAGCCAACACAAACGCTGAGCTAATCACCAATACGAACTTCAAAATGGGGGAGCTGGTTGAGAGAAAAGACAAAAGACATGAGGAGTTGGTTGAGAGAATGGATAGAAGGCACGAGGAGTTGCTAGCAGAGCAACGTGCCCAGGGGGAGACATTGAGATTGATTCTGGCACGATTGGACTCCTTGGGTCCTGGACCTTCTGCCGGTCCCTCCTCATCTGCACCACCACCACCTCCAGAGGACCCTCCTACTGATACTCCTATTCCTGAGGCTGAACCATCTACCCCTCTGGTCTCTGATCCACTTGAGCCCCAAGGCAAAGATATTTTATTCACAGTGGATGATCCTGATACCCATGAGACCACACACATCATTATTGATGACTCTCCTCCCAAACCACAGCCAGAAACCGCTCCTAAACCTATTCCCTCTCCTACCCAAACAGAAGAAATATCTCCCTCCTCTTCACCTGATCATCATACCCCTGAGGTTGAGACTACTCCTGAGATTCAGACCACTCCTGAAGGAGAGACCTCGACTATGGTTGTCTTCCAACCCTCTCGTATTCCTCCCGGCAATGACATCCATATCCCTCCAGTTCATCTGCCTGACCCTGAGCCCTCTAGTTCATTTGATTCTTTGGATTCAGATGATTCCATGGTCTTTCCAGTGACACCCATTTCCATGGTCAAACCTCCTAGCCCTCCACTTGATTGATGAAGCCAAAAAGGGGGAGAAGAGCTTGAGAGTGATTTTGTGAATATGTCCTAGTTTATTTTGGGGTATTTGGGTGTACATGGGATTTTAGGGAGCATTTTGATTTCAGTTTGAACTTTATCTTGTAATTTGAAAGTTTTAAGATTAATGCAAGTGTGTTATGATTTCATTTTAAGTTTATTACAGTTTTGAATTATGATATATGTTTGAACTAATGAAGTTGTTATGTATGCAAGGTATATTCAAACTTAATAAGACATATTCAATTAAGAATTCAATTTGAAAAACCATGTTCAAAATCACCAAGTTTTGTCATCATCAAAAAGGGGGAGAATGTTAGATCTCATGTTTTGATGATAACAAAAGTATGGTTTGAAAAGGAAATAATTAATAAACAAGTTTGAACTAAGTAATGACAGGAACAAGCATAACTTGAAGTGAGCATTGGAGTAATGAAGAAAGACCAAGAGCAAATGCTGAGGAACTTGATCAGAAGCATGTTTTCTAATGCATTACTCGAGGCGCTACTCGAGTAATGAGACAAAACTTGAAGTAACCAGAGACAACTTCCAGTAACCTGCCAACGTTACTCGAGGAGCTACTCGAGTAATAGTGTAAAAATTTTGGAGTTGCTCTCGGCCTGCCAATGTTACTCGAGGCGCTACTCGAGTAACCATGTAAGAAACTTCCAGTTGCCTTCCAGTTGCCAATGATACTCGAGGAGCTCCTCGAGTAACTCTGTTTCTGAAAATGTGAAGCTCTCGGCACTTTGTACTACTGCCAATGTTACTCGAGGAGCTACTCGAGTAACGCGTTAAGTGGTTTCCTCGAGTAAGTACCCGAGTATGAAGAGATATTCTCAAAGTAAACTTCCAGTCATTACCAGGGTAAGTTATGAACAAAAAGTACAGTTACTCGAGGTGGTACCCGAGTAACCTATGCACAAATGAGTGCATTACTCGAGTCCGTACCCGAGTAATGAGGTAAATGCTCTCGGCCTTGAAATCCTGCCAACATTACTGGAGTAGAGCATCGAGTAATCAAAACCCATTTGAAAGTTTACTCGAGGTGTTACCCCAGTAACCGATGAAGTTGTAAAAATATTACTGGAGTAGGTACCCGGGTAAATAACTGTTCCCAAAGGTTTGAAATTTAGTTTACTCCATGCACTACCCGAGTAAACTTATATTTATTCATTAACTTGCAGTTAATCAAAGATTTCCCGAAGTTACTCGAGTAGGTACTCGAGTAAACTTCAAGGGATACTCGAGTAGCTACTCGAGTAAACAAACCCAGAAAGTTTGAAATCATTCCAACGGTCATTGTTTTGTTTCCTATTTGATTAACTTTTCATTATATTAGTATTCTTAGCATTTCAACAGATAAACAATGAAGAGATCTTACCAAATAAGGAAAGTCAAAAGCAACGCTCAAATGTCACCGACCGTCACCTACCGCAACGTATGTTTTTCAAAAACTGGAAAAGTCAATAATGGCTGCGCACGCTCCAACGGACATGAAGAAATATGTTCCAGCAATCATTACCAACGTATCTATATATATGGGAACATCTGAACAGAGATGGACACAAGAACACACCTACAAACGTATCATCAAGTTCATTACTCTGTTTTCCATTGTACTTGTGATTCTATGCTTCAGTGATTCTTATTTACTCTGTAAGAGAGATATTTCATTCAAACTCAATATTTATTATTGAGGTAACTTAAGGTTGTGGAACCTTGAGTTGGGATTGAATTACAACTTGTAAGGGGGAGCGAGTGTCCAGGTGTAGGAACTTGCTTGTACTGAGGTGCCAAGAACCCACTGAATCTTGGAAGCTATAGTGAAACTCTCAGAGAAGCTCTGAGGACTGGACGTAGGTCAAAGTGGTTGTAGCCGAACCAGTATAACTCCCGGTGTACACTTCGGTGATATTTCTCCTTACTCTTTCATGTTATAATTTCAACGTCAAATTTTATATTTGCAATGAAATTTTTAAGATCACCCAATTCACCCCCCCTTGGGTGAAACACTTGCTCTAACAGTTACCTTGGCAACAATTTCAGATTCCTACAAATCACATCACATAAGCAAATATTAGTAAGCTTAAAAAAAGTTGCGGTTGGGATATATTGTATACATACTGGAACAGTTAAAATGAAAACTATTTACCTTGGTTAACTTCAAAATTTCATGCAAAGGAATTCTGACAGGGAATGATAAGAGTGAGTCACTTGAAATCTCATGAGACACAGTGGAGGAGATCTGTGTGAAAGCCTGGCTTGCCTCAGGGTCATTGGTGAGTCTGTATAGTAAATGCGACATTTACGTTAGAAAACCCTATACGTTACATAATTTAGGTATATAGATGCACAAAAAACATGGATACAACTAAATTTTAACCTGTCATAAAGATCTTTTTCTGGAAAATCAGGGTTGAAAAAAACTTGTGTGGCATTGAAGGCACTACATATGTCTCCAAAACCTTAAACAAAAAAGCATTTAATTTTAAAACAAAGAAAAAAATGAATTTATAGGGAAATAAAAGATATATATAATACTTTTGTTTTTTGTAATCCTAGCAAACCGTAAGACAACTAAGGTGGGCACATCGAGATCTTCTGTTCTATCCTCAAAGGCTTTGACTGCTACCTCCCCAAATAGAGCTATGTTGACATGTATTTCGCTGCACATGTTTATATGATTATGATTATGATGAACTAACATGAAAGTAGATGTTAATATCATGAATTGATTAATGTTAAATCTAGAGAGTATGTTACTTAAGCTTTGCAATTGTGAAATTCAATTTCTTCGTCGCGCCAAAGTCTCTCCTTAGATCAACTAAGTTCCCAAATGCTTGTAGGTAGCCCTTCACATCTAGATGAATTTGTCGTCCAGGTTAGAATAAAACATGTTGAATAAAAACCATGGTAGAAAAATACACTAACCAATTAGCTCTTCATGGTTGGCTTCACCGCTAGCGATGTCATTGACTGGGACAAAGTTGAATGCATGAAGAGGGATTTGGAAGTCATGTTTCTGAAAAAATGTTTTAGTGTGAAATGTAATCTTCCAACTGTGTGAGCACGTTTTGTAGTCATTATTGTTGGCCAACACTTGAAAGTTCTCAAATTGGCACACCTCACCCTCTTTTAAATCCTCAATGTACCTACGGATTTGTCCCCTCTGGACAATTGAAGCCTCAATTCGATCACCCTGTTTGCAGATAGTTAGATGAAGTATGAGCAAGAATATAATGTTCACTTGATGAATGTGATGATTATATTAGATACTTACTTGTTCGTCAACTAATAGCATACTGACTTTCCAAACCTCAAATGGTGCAGCCTTCTTTGCCATTGTCCACTTCCTAAGTACCCTAACAATAATGCTCCAGGTTTCCTTGCTATCATCAATGTCCTTGAGCAAAGTATGAGCAATGTTTGCCATTAATTGAGTTGATGTAACTGATTCTTCAAGAATGGTCCTCTTATGCTGGATATGAGGATGAGAGGCTTATGCTGAGATATATAATGGTACGTGTATGTGAAGGAATTTTAAATTTAAAGAATTTAAAATAAAATAAAATAATAAGATAATAGCTTTCAATTTAAATTTAAAAAAATAACGTATTGGTCGAAAAAATAAATATTTTTCAAATATAATCTAAAATAATAAGATAATGATTTTCGAACATTGAAAGGCTACACCCAATTATTAAACGGCAATTAATTCAATTATTGAATTAATTAGGATTGGAATGTTAAAGTTATTATTTCCTATAGTTATGGAAGATTTTGAAATTTGAAAGGATATACCCAATTATTCTTTTCCAATCATTATAAAAGGTCTTCAATGTAATTAGATTATTTAATTTTTGAAAGGCTACACCCAATTATTATTTGGAAATTATCATAAATGAGTTTTAATATAATTAGGATTGTGATTATTTATAAGTACAAATTACAAACGTGTCTCAAAACAAAATAATATGTATATCAAAATAAAACTTCAATTGTAGTTTTTAAAAAAAAAAAAGTGTTCTGCTTTTTCAAACTAACTTTAAAAAAATAACTTATTGCTCATAAAAATACAGATTTTTAATGTCCTTGAGCAAAGTATGAGCAATGTTTGCCATTAATTGAGTTGATGTAACTGATTCTTCAAGAATGGTCCTCTTATGCTGGATATGAGGATGGGAGGCTTATGCTGAGATATATAATGGTACGTGTATGTGAAGGAATTTTAAATTTAAAGAATTTAAAATAAAATAATAACATAATAGATTTCAATTTAAATTTAAAAAAATAACGTATTGCTCCAAAAAATGCATATTTTTCAAATATAATCTAAAATAATAAGATAATGATTTTTGAATATTGAAAGGCTACACCCAATTATTAAACGGCAATTAATTCAATAATTGAATTAATTAGGATTGGAATGTTAAAGTTATTATTTCCTATAGTTATGGAAAATTTTGAAATTTGAAAGGATACACCCAATTATTCTTTTCCAATCATTATAAAAGGTCTTCAATATAATTAGATTATTTAATTTTTGAAAGGCTACACCCAATTATTATTTAGAAATTATCATAAATGAGTTTTAATATAATTAGGATTGTGATTATTTATAAGTACAAATTACAAACGTGTCTCAAAACAAAATAATATGTATATCAAAATAAAACTTCAATTGTAGTTTTAAAAAAAAGGTGTTCTGCTTTTTCAAACTAACTTTTAAAAAAAATAATGTATTGCTCGAAAAAATGCAACTTTTTTAAATATAATCTAAAATAATATGATAATGATTTTCGAACATTGAAAGGCTACACCCAATTATTAAACGGCAATTAATTCAATAATTGAATTAATTAGGATTGGAATGTTAAAGTTATTATTTCCTACAATTATGGAAGATTTTGAAATTTGAAAAGATACACCCAATTATTTACAAAAACGTTTCAATGTAATTAGATTATTTGAATTTTGAAAGGCTACACCCAATTATTATTTGACAATTATCATAAATGAGTTTTAATGTAATTAGGGTTGTGATTATTCGACCCGGGTCAAGCATAAATGGGTTATGGAGTGGGTCACACGAGATTTAAAGTATAAAGTTGATTGATTGATTTTAATGTAATTAAGGTTGTGATTATTCGACCCGGGTCAAGTATAAATGGGTTATGGAGCGGGTCACACGAGATTTAGAGTATAAAGTTGATGATTGATTTCACCATAAATTCTTCCATCATAATAGCAAAAAGAACATAGCTCATCGCTCTACCAGTTGCTCAGGAAAAAAAAAAAAAAAAAGGAGCAATGACCAGTCTCAAATTAAGGTGACGGTAACATGTGAAACAAAAAAGGAAAAAAAAAAACACTATTCCTACCATATGGATGGAGTAGGCACGTCAGAAAGATGATTCTGGGGGAGGTGCTGTGTGAGGAACAAAAAATAGGATGGGGCAATGAACCAGTCACGATATAAATTTAAGGGTTAATGGGTTAACCAAGGTCTAACCAGTGATCAGATTGGTCATATTAAAATATTATAATTTATTAGTGGTATATATTTATATATATTAATATATTTTTAAACTTCTATAGATAAAAATAAAGATCTTTAGAAAAAGAATGCTTAAAATCTATTAGTATTAGTTATGATACCTATACTTATACAATGATATCTCCTTTCTTCTAATTATTATATCATTTTAAATAATTTTTTCCATCATTTTCTTCTTCTTTTTTTTTTAGATTTGTTATTTCTTTACCTACTTTTCTTTTAATCTTGGTCTTCAAACTTTCATTTTTTAATCCAAAATAGAACGAGATAATAGATAGAAAAATAAAATAATTAAAAATAATAATAAAAAAAGAATCCAGTTCAACTAGTAGAACCACTGGTTTTCCCGATTTTAACTGGTTCAAACCAATTTACGCTCTAATGGTTGAACTAGACCGGATCATTAGCCGGTTCATGATCCAACCAATTGAACCGGCCGGTCCAGTCTGATTTTTTGTTTTTTGGTGCTATGTATCAAAAGTGGAGAAAGGAATTTGGAGGATAAGCACCTTATGCCCAAAGGATTAAACTGTTTAAATAAAGCAAGCTGAGGGAGGACTTTACTTAGGATTATGTGAATTTGTAAATAAATCTGGTTGCACCAATTAAAATTAATTAGGTTTACACTTACATTATATTTTCCTTTTTAACTTAGAGGGGCATTTTGGTTATTTAACAATATTCATAAATTCTAAATGAGGCCCCTAAGCCTGATTTAATTGAGATTTTCCCTATTATCATTTTCTTTTATTTATTTATTTTTGCTTTCTTTAAATTCATTAACCTTTTCTTCTCCTTCCAAGCATTATGTGACATCTACGTCCTTATTATTTGAATTAATTTTTCCCTTCCCATTTTTGATTTTTCTGGTACTTAGAGAGAATATGAGTAAATCTTCTTTCCAAATTCTATTTTCTCTAATAACAAGTAAATTTAGAGAAAAAATTATCTAAAATAAATTGAATATGTATAAAATATTTGTAAATTTAATATAAGTTATCCCAAAATCTATAGCTATTTAATTATATAATATGAACTTAACAAACTCACAAAAGAATATGAAAATTCCCAATGTGAAAATCCCAATTAAATAAGACATAAATACAAAAATTAAAATTCAAGCTTATATTTTTAACAAATTTCTAATCAGGGTAGGAGGCCTAATTAAGATTTTTTTTTTAATGTTGTTGAAAGACCATAATGCTCTTTGTAGTTTAAAAGAAAATTTTAAAGTAGATGTAGGCCTAATTTCATTTTTAATTATTTTATTTAATAATCATTTTATTATTTTAAATTCACATATCAGAGTTTTATTTTGAATTTATAAATGATAATTTATCTAAAGATAAAATTGATAAGTGCGTATTTTATAATTAAATAGACATATATTTTATTTTTTACCCCCACATCAAGTTCACATGTATGTCCCTTTAAAGTATTCGGGAGATTGGAGTGATGAGTATTGTCGCATATATGAACCTCTTTTATGTGGGTTTCAGTGGAAGCATTCCTCACCAAATAGGAAATCTCTCTATTTTTCTCTATCATGGTAAGAGGAGATTGATCTTTGTAAGGAAGTTTTGTAAGGAAATTATGGTTTAGTTGACCAAAGGTAATGATAACTAAGATTAGTAAAACTAATCATGATTGGAGGGAAATAACCATAGTTAAAAATAACTTTAATGTTCCTTTTTGGTGATAAAAAGTAACTATAGCGAAACAAAAGTAATTATACCTAGCTAAACATAACCTTGGTTAAAGTGGACAAACGACAAGGTTGGTAAATAATATCACATGCAAAACTAAGAGTGAGAGAACAAAATTAATCCCAAAGATAAAGATGGAAATGTAAATGGGACGGCCAAGATCTAACAATGAAAAGTAAGGTTAACTATTTTGGAAAAATGAGTTGTGCCAACCAAAATTTATTATTCTTCCTATCTCATTTGGTGTAAAATTTGGCTTAGGGAAGAAAGACTCATTTATCCATGTATCAAGGTGAACCTTTTTTGGGGTTAGAAATACATTGAGTGGAAATGCCAAAACAATGGGTAAATAATGTACTCCACTAAAAGACAAATTTGACAGCTTTTTCACATAGTAAAAGTTAATGTTAGAGACTGACACACAAAAATAAAAAAACACAGCTCCATAATTCTCTCTATGCAACCCCATGTAACTCTCTTTACTTACAACCAGATGTGCGTTTTAATTTTTGCCTATGAGGAGCATGAGACAATGAGAAATACTTCCTTCCTTCGATTTTATTTATAAATAATTTTTCTTTTGATTTCACAAAATGGATTAGTAATTAAAAACAATAAATATGTTAAAAATATCATATTTTTTCATATATATCTCTATTTACGGAAAGAGTTGTTAGCCGTCTAGCTTTACCGCAAGCGTATGGGTCGCAAGTAATATAAAAAGATCGTTCCCACGAGGATTATGACAAAAATGAATTAATTATCTTAATCAAGTTATCAATCAGGTTAAGTGAGAATATTTTGAAAACAATTTTATGTTTAATAATTAATTGATTAAATCGAGAACTTCAAGACAGGAGAAACCTAGGATTATCTATCCCCTATCTATTTCATGAATTAATTAATTTACCCTCAATAAGCAGTCAAACGAAGATATGTATTTGTCTAAGATTGAAAGACATTTGATAATGCTCTCTCGAGTCAAAACCAAATATTTATCTTAATAAACTAATTAATCTCTTGTATTAATTTATATGGATAAAATTTAAACACCAATCTTAATTTGACAATGCTATGTTAGTAATTATATCTCTATGATACTAACAAACTATCCATTTAATATACCTAAACTTCAAGCCATTTCCCTTGTTAAAACATTTCACTCAGCAAGCAGTAGCAAATTCAACAACATTCAAATAAATCTTCTTCTCTTACGGATTATATAACTAACATCTTAATAACATGTGAGAGACTCAAAACTCATTGGAACATATTAAAACTCAACTCCCTTGTGCTTAAATAGTGTTGGCCGAAATAGAAGCAAGGAAAACAACCATGAGTAATAAACTCACAATCATAGACAGAATCATAATGCAAGGAAATCATACAACCATGACAATGCTGTTTTGACCAAG
This sequence comes from Inga oerstediana, assembly GCA_963210345.1. NCBI lineage: Eukaryota > Viridiplantae > Streptophyta > Magnoliopsida > Fabales > Fabaceae > Inga > Inga oerstediana. The sequence continues at coordinate 67,519,776 of OY723406.1, read as the reverse complement.
TTCCTTATCTTTTCACTTACGTACATACATCAAAGATTAAATTACATTAATGACAATGTTGTTATTCATTAGGGCCAAAATACTTTATACACACTCTTCTCAGGCTGATGATCACTAGCTGGCCTGGCTTCGGAGAATTTACTCTAAGATGTATACCTCATATCCTTCATTTTCCTGTGATGACAATAACAAAAAGTAGTTATATGTATACACCAATAACAATATACATAATTCAAATATAGTTCATGATAATTATTTTAGCTAACTAACCTTCAATGTAGTTTTATAAAGGGATATCCTCCCATATCCCTTCATGATGATCGTTTCTTGCGCTGTGTTCATTATCTGCTTCATCTTCTTTGTTCAATTCTGGTAAACCCCTAGAAAAAGAAGGAGTCTCAAGCAGATCATTCATTGAATGACTTTCCTGATTAATATCAACGACCCTTTTTCCATGGAGAGCTACAGACCATATTTTATTTGCCTGATCAGTAACATAGAACACTTGTTTCGCTTGATATGCCATAATAAAAGGTTCATCTCTAAAACTTCTACTATTCAAATCTACCAATGTAAATCCCAACTGATCAATCATCACACCATTGTTGACATCAACCCACTTGCATTTGAAAATGGGAAGTTTAACTTTAACATAATCAACCACCCAAATCTCTTCAATCACCCCATAATAAGGTATTGCTGCCAATCTAGGATTCTTATCTTTTGAACTAGAGAAGTGTATAGATTCAGCCACTAACATAACCCCACTGTTCTGGACGGTGCTCCTATCATCAAGGGACTTCGTGTAAAATGTATAACCATTGATCACAAATGAAGTCCAACTTATGACATCAGCCTCAGGACCACATGCTAACCATTTAATTGTATCAGAAACACATTCTTCGCCATCAACCTTTTGTTTGAACCAATGTGCAAAAGTTTTGTTATGCTCCCTAATTAACCTTTGTTCAGTCATTCGACTATTTCCTTTCCGTACAACTTCTTTATGAGCATTAATGTAATCTTGAATTTCATCAACATTATTCAAGATGTACAAGTGGACTTCTTGCAATTTATCAGGATCCATACTATTTACTAAATCCCCGCGTCTATCGTCTTCTTTGTCATGACGTTCAAGAAGTCCAATGTGTCCTACATTTGACAAGTAATCTTGACAAAACTCCATGGCTTCTTCAGAAACATATTTCTGAATAATAGACTCTTCAGGCTGGTTAGGGTTCTTTATATACCCTTTTAGGATTTTCATAGTTCTTTCAATTGGGTACATCCATCGTAAATAGATAGGGCCACACAACTTGATCTCCCTGACTAGATGAACAATTAGATGTACCATGATGTTAAAAAAAGAAGGAAGTTCTCAAGCTGGCACAAGATCAGATATCCTTCATTTTCTAGTTCATCCAATTTTTCTGTCTCAATGACTTTACTGCAAATAGCATTGAAGAAGAAACAAAGTCTTGTCAAAATATGTTGAAGATCATATTCGGCAATGCCTTGAATAGCTACTGGGAGCAGTTGTTGCATTAAGACATGACAATCATGAAACTTTAGCCCCACTAACTTCAAGTCTTTCATCGACACAAGCTTCCTAACATTTGAAGAATACCCTGAAAGAACTTTGATGCCATGTAAATAGTCACAAAAGCTTCTTTTCTCATCCTTAGACAAAGTATGAGTAGCTGGAGGACAAAAAGTTTTCTTACCATATGGCTTTGGATGCAAATCTTCTCGTATCCCCATTTCTTGCAAATCTAATATTGCCTTCATGCCATCCTTAAAACTACCTTATATGTTAATCAGTGTCCCAACAATACTATCACAAACATTTTTCTCCATATGCATGAAATCAATACAGTGTCTCACATCAAGCTTCGGCCAATATGGAAGATTGAAGAAGACAGACCTCTTTTTCCATTTGTTTTTCTCATTACTATTCTTTATAGTCTTACCAAAGATAACATTCATATTTTTCACCTTTTCATAAACTTGCTCCCCAGTCAATGCCTTCGGAGCATCTTCAAACTCTTGTCCACCAAAAAAAAGCTTTCTTTAATCTGCGATAGCGGTGGCCTCATCTAAGACCAAGATAAACTGTCTTTTTTCCATGTTGAAGTTGTTGGTAACATGTTCCTTCTTCACAAATCGGACATGCTTTATGACCTTTAACACTATAGCCTGATAAGTTTTCATATGTAGGGAAGTCATTTATAGTACAAAAGATCATGGCTCGCATTTTGAAAACCTCCTTCTTGTTCGCGTTAAAAACATCAATACCTTCATCCCTTAACTCTTTCAAGTCGTCGATCAAGGATTCTAGGTAAACATCTATGTCATTTCCGGGTTGTTTTGGTCCCAAAATCAACATAGATAACATGATGTACTTTTATTTCATGCAAAACAGAGGAGATAAGTTGTAAATTACCAACAAAATAGGCCATGAACTATGTACACTGCTCAGGCTAACAAAAGGATTCATGTCCTACGTGCTAAGCCCAAGCCTAAGGTTCCTAGGCTCTTCACCGAAGGCAGGAAATAATTGATTGATTTTCTTCCATTGAGAAGAATCAACCGAATGTCAAAGCTTTTTATTGGATATCCTCTCATCCACATGCCATCTCAAATTTATTGCATCGTTTTTATTAGCAAACAAACGCTTGAACCTTGGTATGATTGGAAGGTACCACAATACTTTTGCAGGAGCGTTATTTGATTTGTACCTCGGGGTTTCACATATCGGACATTGTTGTTCCTCTTCATGCTCTTTTCTATACAATATACAATCATTAGGGCATGCAAGGATCTTTTTATACTTCATCCCTAGTGAACACAATATTTTCTTAGCATCATAGTATCGATAAGGAAACACATTATCATCTAGAAGCATGTCCTTAAAAGCCTCAAGCGTTTCTGAAAACTCTTGTCGCTCTATCCATGCCGTGCTTTCAAGCTTACCAATTTCAATACTACTTTCAACAATTGGTACTTTTTACACCCCGGGTACAACGACGTCTCAGCATCACTACATATATTACCATATGCATGTGATTGCTCAAAAGTCTCTTCTCCTACATCACAAATAATACCCTCTATCCGATCATCTGTATTTGTGTCATTATCATCAAAGTTCACTCCCCCTATTGAGATGAACTTGGCATTTCTAATTCTTCACCATGCCATACCCACACTGTATAACTCTTACAAAATCCTTCACAAATTAAATGTGTATATATATCTGCAGTACTTAGTCGTTTCTCATTCAAACATACTCCACAAGGGCAATAAAACTTTCCACTACCATCATCGGCATTTCTACTAGCGAAGTCTTAAAAACCCATCACCCCATTATCATATTCAACACTCATTCGTTTAGCGTTTATCCAACTATGATCCATATATATCTCAACACTTCCAGCACCCTATATCCAACAACAAAAGGATAGACAAAAAAATAACAACAATAGAGTTTTAGATATTTCAACGAAATTAACAGGCACCATTTGAAACTAGTATTGTTTTAACAAACCAATAACACTAACAATAATCAAACAACCACACTAAATTAAAACAGAACATATAGTGGTATTAATCCAAGCCAAATATCACAGGGATGTAATTAAAAGTCAGAGCATATATCTAACAAGAATGTGCAGATTTAATTTTTTCCAGATTACATTTAAGTGCTCAAAGCAACAACAAGAACCATTTTTTCATAGAACATTATTAATTATTGAATAAAGTACAACTAAATAACAGATCAAACACTAACCTGATTGAAGACCAAGGAGTGAGCTTCAACCCAAAGTCACGGTGGCGTCGACTAAGGTTAAAATGAAGTCCTCAAATTCACGACACTGATAAAGGGAAGTCAAGTCAGGGGAGAATAGTCATTGTGGAGAATAGAGGTGGCGGCGGAGAAGACTGACGATAATCAAAGAACAGCGACGACAAACACAGCAACGACATCGGTAATGACGGAGGAGAGTTGAGCAAATGAGGGACGGGACGCCATTGATGAGTTCAGAATAAGCACGGATAGAGCTCACCGAGAAATGGCAAAAAGAGAAGAAAGGGTTCATAGAGCAAACGATTTGGGCGCGGGAGTAAAAATACCGGCGAAAAATCTTACCTTTAAGACCGGTTTTTAAAAACCGGTCTTAAAAGAGTAAAATTTCACATTTAAAACCGGTTTTTGTACAAATCGATCTTAAAATGTTAAAATTTTTAAGATTAAAAATGTTTTAACATTTAAGACCGGTTTACTTAAAAATCAGTCTTAAATGTTAAAGATTTAAGACCGGTTTTAACATAAAACCGGTCTTAAATATTTAACTTTTAAGACCGGTTTTTATGTAAACCAGTCTGAAATGTTAAAACATTTAAATTCATAAAAATTTTAACATTTTAAGACCGATTTTATTTATAACAAGTCTAAATAAATTTTTTAAGACCGGTTTTTTTAAGAACCGGTCTTAGAAGTTTAATATAATTACAAAACTACCACCGCGCAAATTTTTAAGACCTTATCCGCCAAAATCGGTCTAAATGTGGTGGTCTAAAAAGGGTTTTTTCCAATAGTGTCTCAATCTCCACTATCTAATTCACATGTGTAATTCAAATCAAAAGGACTTATTAAGGGTTGCAATGGGGTTAAGGTAAAAGGAATACAAAACATGATATGAAGGGGTAAATTTAAGAAATTAATAGAAAAATTGAAAAATGGGTCAGCTTCTGAATAAATCTATTTCATCACAACAACCCACAATTTGAATACTCAAATTTTTTCTCTTTTTTCATTTTCTTCTTCTTTTTTTTTTTTTACTTTTCTTTTTTCTACAACTATAAAGTTGATGATATATACACCCCTACACTTGTCAAAAGCCCACTTCACAAAAATTTCAAATGCTCTGCTAACCTTCTGAATGAGGTAAAAGCATTTGATATATCATTAAAACACATGTTAATGGGTTGAGACAAAGAAACAATCAATTAGGCTCACAAAGGGGCTTATCAACGATATACTTGTAAGGTTGGCTATTTGGTTTTGGCTAAAAAGAAAATGAATGCCTTTATCATTTTTGAATGTGTATGTGAAATGTAATCTCAACCAGATTGAAAGCAAGTTCTAGAGTGACAACTTAATAGGTAAATATCACACACAAGAGAAATAATCATTATATGCTCAAAGCTTACTGTTAAGGGATTTCAAACACAACTCATTTAATCTCAAAATTCATCACCAATTGCCACAATCAATTGTTCATTCATGCTATGAAATCTCTAAATTCAATTGATCTATAGTCAAAACTTATATGCTTCTTACAATCATTAAAAACCACTTAAACAGAATGATTTTATTTTAAATTTTTTTTAAGAAAGAACAAAAACATGCAACTAATAAAATGTGTCTCAAGAGTTAAGCATAACTCCTTACTCTGCCATTTTTTCCATACCCCATACATCTAATGGTTTTACTAACTAACTAAATATAAAAAAATTTCTCCTCTCCCAACCCAGATCAGACATTGTCCTCAATGTCTGCTAGAGCTTAGAGAAAGTTTTTTTACATAAACACACAATAAAGTAAAACCAAAAAATTAAGAAAAGTTACAACCGAAGAGTGGTATATGGATCCTACTTCTAACTGCTATCTAAAGATTGCCTGCCTATTTCCTTGACTTATAGATTTGGTTTAGGTTCATAGGTTTGCAGTTGATCAAGCAGCTGATCAACAGTTGGTGCATAAATTATGGAATGACGAGTCGCTTGGGCTATGAATCCTGTTTCCATAGCATGATCAAGAAAAGACAATAGACCATCATAAAAAATATTAACAATTAACAATCCTAATGGCTTTTTGTGAAAGTTTAACTTAGCCCAATATGCGATAATGGAAATCTCATCCAACGTTTCCAAACCACCGGGTAGAGCGATAAAAGCTTCAGCTCTGAAGAACATGCGTCTAATTCATTCAGGTAAGTTTGAAACCTGTAACTCTTATCCTGAGGAAAAGATGTGATCATCTAACTCCTTCATCTTTACACTCAAACACTTGCTTCTATTAATAGTTGCAGCAATGGCCACACTTCTTCTTAGGCCCTGGATACCCCCCCTGTATACAAAGTTGATCTTTCAAGCAACTAATGCATTTCCTAATTATTGTGCTGTAGTTAGAAAACTCTCCATTCTTTCCTTGGAAATAGAACTAGATTTTGGTTTCAACATAAAAGTTGCAGCACTTTTTCTCAGCCTTTTATCCATATAAAGAATGTCCCAATCTGACATCTAGAGCTCCAGATATTTCCTGAAAGCTAAAACAAGGTTTGATTTACCATTTTTCAAGAAATTCTATTTTATGCCAAAATCATTATTTATTTATCATTTACACTCCAATTCATTAAATTGAGCTCAAATATCATCCATAAAATCATCATATAAAGGAAAATAAATATGCAAATATTTTACTTATCACGCCACTACCTCCTCCTTCACCCCGCCACCACCACTGCCTCCTCCGTTGCCGCCACCACCACCTGCCCATCACCACCACCACTACCTCCTCCTCCACCACCTGTCGCCACCGCCACCACCATTACCTCCATTCCTGCCTACCGCCACCACCACTACCTCCTCCTTTATCTCCGCCGCTACCAGCTTTTAACTATTTTTTCTACAAAGATTATATTAAGGGTAAAATAGACTTTGTGAAATATATTAATTTTAAATAAATGTTAAAATATTAACTCATTGCACCTTGCTTAAAAATCAAACCAAACATTGCCCCTATAATTAATATTGCATTGTATTACTATTGTATCGCATTGCACTGCACTACAGGGTATAATGGGATCAAATCAAACGGGCCCTAAGTCATTCACATAAGCCAATACTAAAGTCATATTATCTCCACCTTGCTATATAAAGAGAGTATAGTCATATTTACTTTGTCAAAATCCCCCTCCAAGTAAGGCTTTTGTGAGCTTAGCATTCCATTGGCAGGATGCTTGCTTAAGTCTACACAAAGATTTGTTTAATTTATAAACTTTATTCTTACTAAGATTGTCAAATCCTTGTTGTATCTTCATATATACCTTCTCAAGTAAATCCCCTTGCATAAATGCATTGTTGACATCTATTTGAAAAATATTGCTGCAAGTGTGAGGATATTTCTCACATTCACCATCTTCACAATCCAAGAGAAGGCTTTGAAGTAGTCTATACCTTCTTGTTGGTTGTAACCATTATCCATAAGATGAGTCTTATACCTTTCTACCGCACCTTTGGAATCATACTTGATCTTAAAGACCCATTTGCACCCAATAGCATGTTTTCCCTTAGGTAGATCAACAATGTCCAAGTTTTATTTTGTTGTAATGCCTTTATTTCCTCTTGCTTCACATCCATCCATTTGGGGTCTTGTGATGCTTCTTGAAAGCTACAAGGCTCAACACCTATATCAGTAGAAAGTAATAGTTAAGGGATACATGAGTATAGGGCATGTACTTATGGATAGGATACTTAGAATTTACCCTAACTTTATGTGTAATTATTGTTTCTGTTAAACATATTTAGTCATTAAGCCAATTAGGAGTCCTTTTGTCCCTAAAATATTGTGAAGAAATGGCTAAATGCTTATTGACATAAACTACTATGTCATTACCAGGTGAATCATTATCCAACCATCCTGGGCTAAGAGAATCACCAGCTACAAGATTTCTGAAGTGGCTACATATCACTACAATCAACAGAAAAAAGGTATAGCCTTTGGGAATGTCCCATGGGCTAGTTCAACAAAGAGGAATCCTTGAAAGAAAACTTACTTTCATGAAAAACAATATGCCTACTTACAACCATTATGTGTGTAGTGAGGTCAAACAGAAGCTAATCCTTTTAATTTGGTGGATTCCCCATAAAAACAAAAGGTTCAGCTCTAGGCTTAAATTTATCATACCCCATATGGATTGGAAATGAAAGCTAGGCAACCAAAATTTTAAGGAAATGCAACTCTGGCTCCTTCCCATAAATAAACTCTTATGGAGTCTTATATCCTAGATTTTTTGTTTACCATTTAGCTTACCGTTAGTGTACGGGTCGCAAGTAATATAAAAAGTTGTCGTTTCCATGAGAACTAAGGCAAAATTGGGCTAATTAATGCAATTATGCTCTTAATTAGGTTGAGCAAAGTCATTTGAAGTATTTCAATTTGAAAGAACAATTTTAGTTCAAAACAAACTAATTTGGAGGAAGCAAAATAAAAGTTGATTCTAACTTCAAGAAAATAAGTCTCTAAGATCAATTCTCCCCTCTACATTTCATGAGACCAATTAATTCCCTCTCAACTAGGTTTAATGAAGAATTAAATATTTGTCTAACATTCAAAAATATTGGAAAAGCTTTCTCAAGTCAAATACAACATCTATTTTCAATGAACTCATTCAATCTTTTGCAACAAGCTAGTGAAAATAGTCATTAAGACTCAATCTTATAATAACAATACTAGGCTAATAGGTAAATCTCTTTCCTATTCAAATATGAATTTCAAGACTAACATGACCTTATCCAAGTTCTTTAAACAAGAAGATCTCTCTCAAGCATCATTGATTAGGACTTTTTTGTGTGTTTGCCTTGGGGTCCATAATCAAAAAATAACCAATGATTGCGTATAGGCAAACGTATGATCGTTCTCTCTTTTCGAGGAGTCTTTTTATGAATCCTAAGTAATCTAGATGTCATGCAAATGCAATGAAAGCAAAGGGAAATTTGGTTTGGATTTTGTTGAAAATAGATAAATGTAAAATTTAATTAAAATCCTAAAGCTACAGTTTTTGGTCTTTTCAACGAGTGAATGGAATGGAATTGGAATTGGAAATATGAATAATAATAAAATGAGTCTTGGTGGCAAAGTTAATAGCTTACCTAGCTTCTCAAAATATTTTGGGAGTTATTTTTCATCAAGTCAAATTGAAAACCTCAAGCAATCATATTGAGTCTAATCTACCTAATTAATAACTAATCCTATGATCGCATTCATAGTCATCTCTTAGATAAATTATTAAAACCACTTGATGTGTGTTTAAAAATCATTTAATGCACTTGCTTCTTCCTAAATGATGAGAGCACAATCGTGACACTCAATATGAATTAACTTAACTATACACTATAGTAATCACATACAATGTATAATCTCATTAAAACATAAGGAAATAAATTCAATACATAATCCAAGAGCATCGAAGCAAAATTCAACACAAATGTTAACCAACAAGGGCAAATAAATGCTCATCCAAGTCCCACAAATATCTATCAATATAAAATCAAACCAAACATATCACAATTAATACATATAATGAACTAATGGAAAACTAATCAACTCCCATTTGTAGCACATTGAAGCTCTAACAACTCTCCACCACTAAGAAATAAGAGAATTAACCCCTCATGTAATTAATTACAGCTGCAACTTGTTAAAAACAACTGAAATCCATGAGAAATTAAGTGTTGGTTGAATCTAGAGTGGACGGTGAGAGAAGCATGTCTGTCGGATATCTTTTGCAGTGATGAAGGTAAAAGAATGTAGTGGGTATTGTTAGATGAAGGAGCTGGGCTATTATAATGGTAGTGGAAGGAAAACCATGAATATATATATATATATATATATGGAGATGGAGAAGATACTATGGTGAAGGAGGCAGTAATAGTGGAGAGGAAGAAGAGGGTTTATCAATTTGGACAATGATCGAAGGAAATAGGAGCTATGAAATCAAATCGTGAAAGAGAAAGGATAAGGTGGTGATGAAGAGAATAGAGAACACCGGAAAATTCAAGAACTTCCCAGAAAACGCATGAACTCATCGGAAACTTCACAAGGACTTAAAATCCATGGAGAAAGAAGGGAAGAACCAAATCTGGAAGTGTTGGTAAGAACAGAGGTGAGACTGTGGTGAACGATGATTCCGGCGATGGTGCTCGGTGGTGTAAGGATAAGGTCGCCGGAAAGGAGTGATGATGATGAATGGCGCTGTGGTCTCTTAGTTTCTTTCTCTTAATGAAGAAGCTTCAAAGTTCAGTGGTGTTAGTGGTCTAGAATAGAGGAACTTCTGGCGAAGAAGAACCTCTGGTATGGTCCTGGAATCTCACCTTCTTGGTTCAAGGAAGTTGCTAGCGATAGTGGTTGAAAGAGAGAAGGTCGCTGGCGATCTCCAAAGCTCCTAGCTCTCTTGTGTCTGCGGCACTGTCTCCCTGTGATCTCTGCTCTTTCTCTCACCGGCAATGAAAGGTGATAATGGTTGAGGGAGGGCCAGCGACGGTGAAGAAGACAATGGTGGTGGCCCTCCTTCTCTCCTCTCAAGCTCTCTCTCCTCCCTCTGTGACGCACACCTCTGCTTTAAGCTCTATTCCATTAACATGTCGGGTCTGTTCTCTCTTATTGGGTCTTTCACCAACAACTGAAGGAAGCTGACCTAGTCCCAGGTCAAAACGCAAGTTTTAAGCAAGGACTAAAATTAAATTTTTAAAATTTTTAATGGAGGGACTAAACTGACAATTCTGAAAATTTTATGGGCCTAACTAAAATTTTTAAAACTTATGGGTCTTTTCTGTAAGTTTCTCCGATCCCTTTTTCCTTCACAAATGTGTAATTTTCATAAATTTTAAGGCCTTTTCTGTAATTTTCCCCAGTCCTATAAATATTAATCTGACCTCTAAAATCACCAATTTCTTCCCAAAACACCTACAATGCAAGATTAAGCACAATATAGCATCAAAAGTTCAAGAAATCATTTGTATAAATAATTAACAAATATGACAATTTTGCCCTTAATTACACTCAATTCAATACAAATGTCCCTAATTAAATTAGTGCCTAATCATGCAAAAATACCTCAAAAAATACAGTAAAAATCCCAATTTAATTATGAAAAATCATATAAAAATATGGTTCAATTAATCATCTCATTCAACAAATCAATCCAAGTGGTGGCCAAATACTAAGAAGCATGAAACATAGAATAAAATCAACACTTAATACTTCATTAAATTCTAGAAAAGAGATAATAACATAGTCTTAATCCATATAGAGGTTCAAAGTAACCCTAGAATGAAAGATTTAGCTATGTATGTCCAAATGTAAAGAAAATCTAAACCAAACAATTGCATGCATCATAAACTAAGTAGAAAAGTGATGAAAAACTAAGAATGGAGGCCCAAAATCTCTTCAAGATTGACCACCAATCAAGCTTCCAACACCTTTAAGTCTTCTCTTCACGCTCTCGCCTTGCTCAAAACTCATTCAAGAAGTCTATAATGGTTCATTTTTAGTTCATCCCTTTAATAAAAACCCTCAAAATTAGCTTCAGCAAGTGAAACATATAGTTGTACTTTTTCTGCGTTCGCCTCAATGACCATGTCAGTTGCTGGGGAAACTAACACAGTAACTCATTTTTTTGCCTAGTCACCTCGGCAATCATGTTAGTCGCCCAAGCATGTGCCACAGAACCTTTGATTTTCCTCAGTTGCCTCAGCGACCATGTTAGTTGCCGAGGCTTCTTGGACAAAAACTCTTATTCTCGTTAAGCTCCAAGTTAGTTGTTGAGGCTTTTTGCACAATTGTTCTCTTTTTAATTTAGATGTTTCTTTGTCATCTCCCTAACTTTAATGGCCCTTTTCTAGGTCAAGTATTGTCTCTACATCTTCCTACAAGAGAAAGAGAATTTATAAGTTCTTCATTTCTTTTGATGAGGCACAAATCATATAATTTATGTGCAAGAATTTCTTTAACTTTGGCTTGATACTTTGACTTACACATTTTCTTCTATAAACTCTTTCTATTCACAATTTGGATCAAAAAATGGTTAAAAAAAGAAAAAAAAAATGTGCTGGAATATTATTAATTTCTAAGAATTAATATTTTTAGATGGGGTTCTATTAATTAAAAAAGCAGTAGATTTCACACTTTCACCCCAAAAATTAAGTGAGACACCTGATTGGGTGATAACAACTCTAGCAACATTTAATTAATGCCTATATTACCCCCTCTACTACACCATTTTGCTGTGATATGTATGGACATGTAGTTTCATGAATAATTCTCTTACCATTCAAGTAGTTTTTAAGCTGTCGATTTACAAATTCCAAACCATTATCACTCCTTACTCATTTTAGAATAGTAGAAGATTGAGTTTCAACATAGGCAATGAAATTTTGTAAATGCTGAACAGTTTCTTGCTTGTTGATCATAAAAAACAACCAAGTACATTTCGAAAAGTCATCAGACCTAATATAATTAACTAAATAATATGAAATATCAAATGATGAGCACGTGTGTGTGAGTCTTGAAGCATTACTAAACAGAATGTCCACTTGTCTGCATTTTTGTTGGGACAATTGCTAGGGATGACTGATCTTCAGTTGCTACCATGGGTGCAGCTAAAAGAAGACCAATGAGAAAGAGCAGCTTCTTCATTCCCATGATCTTCATCATCACTTTCTTGGGAAAAGACAAAGAAAATAAATTAAATATGGAATGCAGGCTGGTGAATAGTGAACTCTATAGCTTTTATAGGCAAACATTAAAGCCTGAAAAATATGTCTTAGATAAAGTACAGGAGGGAGTATATGTTTGTAACGTCGAATTAATAAAAATAGTCGAGATGCGTGTGTACGTGTATGTACAAGGTTATAATTAATACTATCTCCGATCTTAATTATAAAACAAAGTTAATTTTTTTGGAGAAATTAAGGAAGTCAATTAAATAACCTTGAATTACTTATATTTTTTTTTCCTCAAACGAATTAATTTGACTAATAAACTAATATATAATCTAAGGATACATAACATATGATATGATTAATTAACTTATTTAGCTTCCTTAATTAATCTCTCTAAAAAAATCAACTTTATCTTATATTTAGGACCGAATGTAGTAATTAATTAATTTATTAAGAGGCGGTGAATTCAGTGATTGCAATGTTTGAACAATGAGGCAGGATAAGATCATTAGACTAAACGCATTTGAATTGCATATAAATCATTATCAAATATATCCGCCTCGTCAAGTTTGAATTTTCGCTATTATCTATTTATCTTATGTTTTCCCCATCTTTTTAGTTATTTCCTCTGGTCCTTAATTAAGGCCTAATTGGAGAGTTGATATTGATCATAAATATAAATATATTTCCTATATTTGTCAATCTTTTCCTAGCCTCTAATTCGCCCCTATTGATGTTCCCTTAACAATAATCAAGTGAGAGAGATGGAGAGAATTAAGGAATTGAAGATGATTAGGGTGTTTTAGTTAAAATATGTTATATTAACTAACTTAACTAGCTTCTTTAATCTAATCAAATTAGGTAAGTAGATCTTTAATTAAAGAATGGAGATAGTACTTAATTTGGGTTATTCCAAGTGGAGTCATTTCTATAGTCTGTATCTAAATATCTACTAATTATCATTAATGGTATGATAATGTTTTATATAATATTAAATCCTAATCATTAAAACTTAATCTAATTGTGGATACATTAAATGGAGAGGAAATGGAAAGAGGGATCAATGGAGACATTCCTCTCCCCTAATAAGCCACATTAAGATTAAGTTTAGTCATCTAACTCTAATACGGTTAATTTCATTCTTGCCACTAAAATTTTAAATGTTGATAAAATATTCTTAAATATTGACATATTAAGATTAATTTTCAAAAAAAAAAACAATGATAAAAAAATATTATTTGAAACTTACTATTAGAGGATTGAAAAGATACTTTATAAACTTTAGGGATCGAATTGGATCATATATAAAAGTTACAGGTTTATTAATTACGCAGGTTAGATTATTATCCAAATTAAAATAAGACAAGCGCTCGGCGGAGCCGGATCAAATCCACCAGTTTAGAAAATCGATAGTGAAAAACATCTCTTTTGACATTCTCTAACTCTTCTTTAACTAGCTCAAATAATTTGGAAGAATCCTTAGTATCATGTTGCTCGGAAATTTAAAAAACAAAGAAAGAAAGCTAAAAGCCTATATGATTGGCTAGATAATCAGCACATGTTTTTTGTTTGCGATAAATATGCTTAATTTCTACTTTCCAAAAGTTCCCAAACATATTTTTTTTAATATTTTATCATCTAGTATCTAGTTCGGCGCTCATGGCTACCTCTCCCACTACAAGTGTCTCCTCTAGGAGACAAATTCGATACTCAAAAGGATCTAGCAGAGCCTTACACCGCTAGACCAACTCTTCAAACATATTTTAATTTGTTGTGAAAGCAGACGACAGAGATGTGCTTGGGCTTGTCCTATTTATATCTACATGTTTGTCGACTTCTACTCATTCATCCTCAGTTCTTCTCAAATCTTTATGTACACATGATGATACAGATTAAGCCAAAAGAGGCAGTTTATAATAAAATCAAGAATTCAAGATGACAAATCCTATAGAAAAGACTTTATGATCGAAGAAAAATAAATATACATATTTTATTTGTTGACAGACTATCTAGTTTACAAGAGCAAAAAGAAAAGCTTCAACAACTCTGAAATGGTTGAAAATCCATGATTTACAATCTAGCTAATTGGAGAGATAATCACGACATCCATCAAAGTGCACTATCAACATAAATTAACATCATAAAAAGTTCAAAACAAGTAAAAGCCATGAAACAATCAGTACTGACAAATATAAACCTGGTCTCCATTTGATCACTAAGGCTATATTTAGATGGAGAAAAAAGTAAGAGAAAAATTGGGTGAGGGAATATTGGGAAGAAAAACTTCCAAAGATGTAAGGAAAATGTACTATTTTTTAGAGTTTTCCCTCCTAACATTCTTTCCTCCCCAATTTTCTTCCCATCTAAACTAAGGGTAATGATCATCGTCCATCTGCAATCTCCAATGCAATCTCCTTCAGTATGGTTCCATAGGAAGCTGAGGTACTAGCACCATTTGCCGGCTCAGGCACATGACCAAGTAAGTATTCACTTTCTTCTGACATGAAATCTTCCCCTTTCACCCAAGGATGCTTTTCCAATGCAATCATACCTTCTAGCTCCGTTGCTACTTCCTTCATTGTGGGTCTTTTCTCACCTTTTACTCTTACACATCTCCTTGCCAACAAGGCTACTTCTTTAAGCTGATGTTCATTCTTTTTGTTTAACACTCTTTTGTCAAGAATTTCCAGCAAACGATCTTCTTTCATTGAAGACACAAAATACATTGCCAAATATTTCTCCTCCACCCTGCTGAATTCAACTGCTTTACTTCCAGTGAGTAACTCTATAAGCACGACTCCAAAGCTATAAACGTCACTCTTCTCATTCAGCTTACCAATGTGGAGATACTCTAGATCCAAGTATCCTAGAGTCCCCCGTACAATAGTGGTAACATGGGTTTCATCGATAGGAACAAGTCTTGAAGCACCAAAGTCAGACACCTTTGCTACAAGATTATGGTCTAAAAGTATGTTGGTAGATTTAATATCCTGATGAATAATTGGAATGGAAGCATAAGAGTGTAAATATGAAATAGCATTAGCAGTTTCTGCTGCTATTATTAATCGAGTCTCCCATGAAATAGAAATCTCATTCTTCAAAGGGTCAATGTGATAAAAAAGAGTGCCATTATTGACAAACTCATATGCTAACAAAGGAACGTCAGTTTCAAGACAACATCCCAAAAGTTTGACCACATTACGATGATTGATTTGAGAAAGCACAAACACTTCATTGATGAAATCCTCAATTTGTTTCGGATCCCCTCCTGCTCTGGACTTCTTAATGGCAACAACTGTGTTGTCTGGTAATATGCCCTTATAAACTATGCCTTGTCCTCCGCGACCAAGGATTCGGCTTTCATCAAAGTTGTTTGTGGCAATTTTAAGCTCAACTTCTGTGAATATTTTTGTTTGAGCAGTACTATAACCTTGCTGTTGCGAAAATTGTTGTAGCAATAAGTCTCCTCCATTTTGCTTGAAATTCTTTTGTCTGAGTTGTTTCAAAGTTCTCTGCTTGTGTGCGCAGCATAATGTGAAGACCAGTGTAATGACAACTAACAAGGCGACACTCACGCCTGCAAGAAATCCCTTTTTATTACTAATTATCTCCTCCAATATAATATCCAAAATGAATCACATCCCTTAAATTTATGAAATTAAATGATTCAAACAAAATTAAAAAGTAAAATAGAACAGCTAGAGACCATCCTATATATATATATATATATATTCTCACCTAATGCAATAAGAATAAGCAAATTATGATGATTAGATCGTTGAGGAGTGGTGCAGGCAGTTCCATTAATGTCAATGAATCCAGGTGGACAAGAACAGTTGTAGTAACCAGGATAATTGTGGCATCTCCTTGGCATAGGGCAGATATTGGGTATGGCACACTCATCTATATCTGAAATTAAGAAAAAGGAGAATAGTATACCCTTATTCTGATCTTATTATTTCCTTTTTATAGGTCTCTTTAAGGTCTTAATAGATATAGGTTAAGAAATATTATGTCATTTTTCTTTAAAAAATAATTCAATATATGCCTTCAATTTATATCTTAGTGCTTAATGTTGTTTTGTAAATAAGGGTATAATTAAAAAATGGCAATGAACATTGTTTTGAATTTTAAATAGACAAGGAAATAAAAACAAAAAGTTTCCTTCAAAAAGAACATAAAAAATTAGATGAATAAGTTTTAGTTAATAAAATCTAGGGGAAAATACACAAAAATATTCCAAATATGAAAATCCCAGAACTCTGAAATGTTCTAATCTCTCCGAAGTATCTATAGACCAGTTTAAAATTAAATTACGAAGCAAAATTACTAAAATGCTCTTAATCTTAAATATGAAATATGAAAAAACGAAATGACAACTATAATTAGAGCAAAATTGGGTCATTTCACAAAAAAGACTTGGTAAAAGAATAGTTGGCTCTAAGGATTTCATAGAAATTTCTCAAGTGCTACATGAGATCTATCTACCCATAATTTATATACATAAAAAAGGAAATGGCCCATTAGGAAAAATTATTATTGAAATTATAGAATTACCGTGACATCCTTCTGGATGATATGGATTTCCCTCAAAGCCAGATTTACATTTGCAGTTGTAGCCAACTCCATAACTAGAATCCACACATTCTGAGTTGGATTTGCAGGCATAATCTTCTTTACCCGAAGCAGTTTGACAAGAATCATCCGAAACAGTCCATTCTAGGACCACAGGGACCGGATCATAGGGAAAATGTCTCAGATAATCTAGTGAGAAATTAAACCAGTCACGTTTCACAATCAAAGCATACGTACAATTGTTGAAACTAGACACGTTGGTATGATTAAAGAGGCTTTGAGCTACCATATCGATGTAATTAATTCCCGCTCGAAAATTCACCTCACAACAACCTGTCCCAGAACAAGTCTTATCATCATTCATGATTATCTCTCTTGGAGGAGGTGCGTCACATCTGGCCACGCAACCAGTGTAAGCAGTGAAGTCACTCTCCAAGTATCTCATAAAACCGAAGGAGCCGACCGCGTCACAACCAATGGTTACGAACATGTTTTGGGAGCTAGAAATGGTGAAGGCACCGGTGTCGAGAGAGTAAGGAAGAGATGGTCGTGCTTGGTTGTAACAATCCTTGGAGACATTCATGGAGATTTCCATTTGACTTTGTTGGAGGGATATGTTGGAGGGATATGTTGGAAACTGGCACGTTGAAGAAACAGTTTCGAGAAGTACCAGCTTGTTGGCCTACACCAAATGGATATGGGATGGCCTCATCTCCGCTTTTTTCGGGACAACCTGCGAGAGATTGAGCTTCACTTATTGCTGCCATGGCTGCAGATAACAGATTAATGAGAAAGAAAAGCTTCATGAGCCCCATCGATATTTGCAGTAGTTCAGCTGGCTGCTGAATATTGTATGGCTTTTATTGGAAATTCTATAAATAGGTCCTGTGTGTTGCGCTTTGGTTTAAGTAAGCTACAACATTTGTTGACTTATATGCAAGTTCTTATAATATGTGTGGGTGAGTGGGTGACGGAAATTGGAGGATGACTTTAATAGATGCAACAAAAGTCAAACTACACAAAACGTAATACATTTGTTGAAGTGACACAAAGGTTATTTATTGAGGAAGACATATATATATATATATATATATATATGGGAACCAGATTCGGTGCTCTTGACTACAATGATAAACACCAAGAGGTTGTTGCTTCTATAGATCGTTAAATCTAATTTAAATTGTTTAGATAAATTTATAATATTTTTACTTTTTTTAAAAAAAATAACATGTACAAGATCTAAAATAAATATAATATATCAACGGTCAATTTTAAAAAAAAAAATGATTTTTTTAAATTTAAAATTACTAGTTGAAAATCTTAAAATCTGAATCATTGAATTTCTATTTGAATTGTGTGTATCTCAGTGCAATGATTAGTTCTTATTAGTGCTTATCATTACAATGAGTATTGAAACTAGTACCCATATTATTATATACATATATATGTGGATGGACTGGAAGACTATTAGAATATAAAGGAAATCCACGTTGATAGATTAAAGAAGAGATGGGAGATATATAATATAAGAAGTGAGTCTTAATTATCAAATAGCTTAAATTATTTAGATAGAAATACAACTCTAACATACATCTGTATCTAAAACTCTAACATAGTATCAAGAGTTCGATTTGTGACACCACAGAAAGAGTGCATGCCCCCATTAATTCATATTAAAGAGGAGATTAAGGGTATATAATGTCAAAGACTTCTCTAATATATAAATGTATCTAAAACTCTAACAATGACCAATTCTGTATAATGAACAAGCTCTATGGAAAGACAAGCAACCCAAGGTAAGTTCGTATGTGCCCTTCGTTGTCAACTATCATTCTTTTCAATTTTTTGTAAACAATAAAATAATACTACTTCCGATATTTGATACAAGGTATCGTTGGTTGTAAAATTTGCACTATAAATAAGATTTTAAATTAAGTACAAGAGGTAATACTATGTTTGTATTTGCGCATTAATCAACTCTGTTGCATCATGCAGATAGAGAAAATAATAATAATGAGCTACTGGATGTGGGAGTAAGATTGAGCTTTCACAAATGCTTGAAAAGAAGACTTGGACCCATTCAAAGTACACGCACAGTCATTACTGCTACAGGTATGAACTTACTAAATTATTAATGGGATCGATATTATATTCTAATCTCTATTTCACTGAATTTTTATGATTTAGAAAATCCTAAATAATTTTTATTGTAAAAATTTGATTAATAGTTTGATGAGTGAGAGAAGAGAGTTAATTTTATTAGTATATATACTTTTCTTAAAAGTCAGAGGCATACATTTGGAATATTCAGATGAAATATAATTAACTGTACTAAATTTAATAAATATTTCAATAATTTTAATAATATGGAATATTCACTCAACTACAAGTACACGGGCCGTATCAAGTAATAAAGAGTGAATAAGATATTGTTCTCACGAGAACTTGGTACCAACAATGCAGTTGAGCAATAACTTTACACTTTTACTTAAGTTGAGTCAACACAATTAAATAGAAAGTGGGAATAAAAGCTAACTAAAAAGAAAAAAAATAAATCTAACTATAATTAGGACTAAAGATAAGGGTAATTCTATATTTAAGTGGTGACTTAGATTATTATAATCTTGATTACTTCTTAGTGTATAATTTCTTCCATTAGTTGCATTTAAAGATATATTTGTTAGTCTATGACTCTTATTTACCTAAGAGTGTCTTTTGATTTACTAAAAGGTGTTCCAATTATATTAATCCCTAACTCCTTAGATGATTAGTGCTTAATTGGATTAATTTAAATACAAGTCTGATGAGACTATGTAAAGCTGGTAGATATATGTCTATCCTACAAGCAAATTAAGTTAGAAAACTTAATCATACATGATTCAATTGTAGGTCTATTCTAAATTTCCCATATATAGACTCCTTTAGAATATCAAAACAATCTGAATCAGATGTATCTTGTTTTAAGATAATTAAGTACACAATTAAATCAACAAATATAATATTAAAGCAATTATTGGCAAAAATTATCATTTACTATTCCAAAAACAAACTAAATAATCCAAAACCAAAGTTTAACTACAAAAACTAAACATTCACATGACTAAAATAATAGCTAACCAGAGAAAAGATAAATAGGCAAAGAAAGAAAAGAGAAAGAAGAAACAAAAAAGTCAATGCTGAATTTTCATCCACGCTATTGCTCTTCTGCATCTCCAAACTTTAATCTCCCTCCATTAAAGCTCTTTCATTGCTATCACTAACTAAGAAAATAGAACACACCTCCATCTTGCTACGCCTAACATATATAGGTATATATTGCATCCCTGCGCACATCTTTATCACAATATCTTGGTTTATCTCCTTTTTGTTTTATCGATTATCATATAATATAGATGTATTATATTGATATTTTGTTTTCACTTGAATTTTATAATATCTCCTGCAAAATAAATTAGGATATAAGTAAATTTTATATTAAACTATCCTTTATTATCCTATAATTAATTAGAAGTTAGAAAAATATATAAAAGACAATTAAATAAGTATAAAATATTAATAAATTTAATCAAATATATCTCAGAATCTACACTTATTTAATTATAACATATGTTCTTATCAATTAGTAAGATTAGTAAGATAAATCCTTGGAGATATTTCTTTTATATTCATACAAGAATATATTCAAAAGGAAGAAGGGACTAAAATCTTCCAAATCCGTATTCATATTAATGAATATATTTGTCAATTTCAAATTACTGGAAGATCTCGACAAGTTGTTGTGTGTGTATTTCTTAATTAATATGGGTTATTTTTCCAGGGGATCCCGTCAATTATACCAAGTCATTTCTTTTTTGATACTACAAGTCATTTCCATAAAGTCTTCACCTAACCATTAAAGTAATATGAGTCATCATTTTCACCTGATCTAATCAATTTCACCAAATTGTTTACAAACCGCAGAAGTAACTTTATAATTAGATTAAGCAGAGTTAATGTATTGAACTCTAATGTTACTTTAGTGATATATATATGCACCATTGTCCATACATACAGAAATTTTCAACATTCAGCCTCCACACGGCTGCATCAGAAGTTAATTAATTCATATTGATGAGAGAATAACTCTCCACTCTCTGCAAGTAAGGCCGAAGGATCAAATATTATATGTAAAAAATTCATATTGAGAACTTGCCACAAAGCTACGAGTGAGACTGCTCTGGTTGCATTAGGGCTAATTGAATATAAACCAGCTTTACATTCTTTCATTTGCGGAGCCTACTCAAGCAAACTGCTTTAAATAATAAAAAGTACGATTTTGTTTTTTAATTCTACTCATTTCTAAAGGGTTAAATAGAAATTCTAAAATTTCTCAATAGTACCTTTTTCCAAACAAAATAATTTTTCCATTAAAAATGAAACAAATGGGCTCTTACATTATTCCTTCATTAACTGATTCGCGCTTTTTCATTGTATTAGACAAAAGATTTGCATTCTTCTTCCTCTGGGGATAAAAACAAAACCAGAGGTTTAGGAGATTTACCTTGATGAATTAATGTTGAATTCTTGGTTGTGGGGAGAACAAAGCACAATTTATAAGCCAACCTTACTTACCTCACCATAACTAAGGAATAGGATAATATTCGAATATGTACATATTGCATGTGCCAATGTAATTTTTTCTCCTGTCTTAAATATAAAACGTCATCAAGGAAAAAAAAAACTTAATTCATGTGATATATCATCACTTATTCGGTCGATAATAAGTTTTTTCAAAAATATTTCCCTATTATAATTTACTATGAAAACATTTACCTTCAAAAACCCCATTTTTCATACCAAAAAAAAATGGAAAACCCCCCATTTAATACGGTAAATTTGGAAAACTTACAAGCCAACAAAATATGAAGAGTCATAATAAAGTATTAATTATATTAACAAAATTGATAAATAATCATTAATTATTTTTTAAGTGACGTATACTTATGAACTAAAGAATTTTTCTAGGAGTAACTTATATTGTAGGGTTAGAGCAAATAAATAAGTAGAAATTTGATTAGGTGATAATGAGTTTCTAGTAGCTCATCACCCTAATCTGCATATAGATGAGGTTTATTCAGAATCACCAAATCGTTGTCAATTATGTGATGTATATGAGCCAATCCATATGTTTATTACTCCATTTGCTGCAAATATAGACCTTTTTAATTTGTTCCTTTTTTAAAGAAAACTAAAATGATGTAAATTAAATGATTGCCACATAGGATTAAATTAATACGCATTGTGTGTACTTTTATTAAAGAGAGTATAGGCCATGTGGTGCACTGTGTGGAGTGGGGACCTATAAATTTCACAACAATTTTAAGAAGCGAAATAATACCAAGCTATTTATATTCAATCAGCAATTACAAAACGAAACAAGTTTCCCTCGCAGCTTTGTGGCACGTTCTCTTTTGACGTGCTACAGGGTCATTGGTTCGATGGTTCGAAACTTGGTATGGCTTCATAGTTCATACTTTCTTTGATCCTTCAAATACAAAACGAGTTACTCCAAAGTTCCTCGCTTTTGAGGATATTTAGGGTGTATTTGGGATATCGGTAGGAAAAATGACTTATATAATTCGGGTTTATTAAAAATGACTTAATAAATAAGTCAATATTTGTAATGTGATTTATGTTTGGATGAGCGGTTGAATAAGTGATTTTTCATAAGTCAAAACGTGTTTGGATTAGTGATTTATACAAGTGTGTTTTTAAAAGTAAAAACTTGAAGGGTATTTGTATATTATTCAAATTTTAGATAGATCATATATGTGATATCCAACAGTAACATATCATCAGGACCAGGAAGATATTTGAAAATGCAACAATTATAACTTCTTCACCTGAGTGCATGAGAAAAGGAACAAAAAAGTCAGTTTTTGTAATATAATTTATGTTTGGATGAGCGATATATTGAATAAGTGATTTTCCATAAGTCAAAACTTGTTCGAATTGACGATTATATAAATGCTTTTTTAAAAGTAAAAACTTGTTTGGATTGGCGATTACATGAGTGCTTTTGTGTTAATTATAACAAAACAAAATATTTAAAATTAAAAATTAGTGGAAAAATTGAAGTTAGAAAATGTGATACCAAAGTATATAATTTCACATAAAATTATTATATAACTAATTGAATAATATAAAAGTATATGTATTGTAACTTTTTAATTCATCTTAAAAAAATGAAAGTTTTTCTGATTCTTCAACAAATCCCCATGTATATATGCAAATTATTATTATTTTTTGTCATTATTTGATGATCACATGAATATTATGCGAAAGTGAGACCAATTAATAAAAACATTGAGGCAATTGAAAGTTTGAAACAAGGTTTCCTTTTTTATCAAATATAAAAACCAACAAGCCTGTGGGCATATGAAGTACCAAGCTTCTCTCCTTCCTCTAACGATAATATATATATTTTTCAACCAAAAAAAAAAAAAGCTTCTCTCCTTCCTGTAACGGTAAGCCCGTGTTTCGACCAAAAAAAAAATTAAGCTCAGCAATTTTTCAAAAATAAGTAGGCAGATGGGGCTTATTTTTTAAGGACTCTTATCGGGCTTATTGTTTATTGCAAAAAGTCAAACCAAACACTACCAAATTGGGTTGTGTTTTTATTTGGACTTATTGATAAAAAAACGGGTTTATTGGGCTCAAAAAGCCAAACCAAACACTCCCTTAATGCCAAGGCCTTCCACTTTTTTGGCTTTTTTAAACCATATTCCAAGCGATTAAATACATTTTCTTTTTTCACTCTCAAGATGACTATTCTAGAAAAAGCTTTTAAAGCATTTCTCAATACCGTATAATTAAAGAAATTGTCGTTTATTAACCCATTTGTATAGAAAAGAAATGCCAAAATACTTGCTCGAATCAAAAGTGAAACTAACCCCCAGGATTTACTTAATTTTAAGAGCCTGGTTGTATTTAACATATGCCAAGCAAAATTTTTTGTTTCGGGGCAAGTTTATTCTGAGACTTAAGAGAGCTTCATCTATAGGCACTCCCCTAAAAAGAATCAAGTCTTCCCCCCGAAAAAAATACAGAGAGTTTAGGACCTCTAATAGATAGCTTGAGGGCTTTTTCAACTACTCATATATGTTACAAGCATTTTAATTATTTAACTTAGCCTCTCCAACTAGACTAAGTAGGTTTCTTTGTCTCTAATAGACAACTTACCGAATATGTATTTTTCATTAAATAAAACTAGCAGGGTAAATTAAAATTTAATGTAAACTTAAAAGATCAAATGTTTACCTTATCCTATGATATTATCTCGACTTTAACATCCATAATTATGCATTAAAGCCCATATGGAGGAGTGCCTTGAAAGCACCAATTGAAACGGTGCCATTCTTGATTTCAAAATCAGTAATTTCCCTTTGGATGAGACTAAGATCTTGTTCCAACAAGCTAGGGAATGAATCAAAAGCGAATGTATGTTCACTATATGTACTTTTCTTTGTATACAGATTTTGGAATAATTCACAAGCCATCCTTTTCATATCTTGAAAACTGAATCATACCAAAGGCTTCAGACAACCCCCGAAAAAAAAAAAAAAAACCAAAGTGGCTTGTACTCTGATCCAATGCGAGAAGGCCAACTTACTTGCGGTCTGTTTCTGTTTCTTTTCTTCATCCGGCGGTGCATATTAAAATGAATAAACAATACGACGCTTGGACCAGTCTCCCACGTAGCTTCATGGCACGTTCTTTTCATTGACGTTCTGTGAGGTTTCTTGTTCGACGCTTGGTATTACTACTGCTTCTGCTCCTTAATCCTTAATATACTATACACTATGAGGTGCTTCAAAGTACCTCTCTTTTGGGCCGCACCGAGCCCAATACGTTCTTCCCTAATCTTAACCTTCCATAAAAAACACAACTATATATAAATTGAGCTTTTCTCTTGGGCTACAATATCCAAGCATCAAAATTATGTTAGTTTTAGAAGTAACTAATACTCTACATATTATCCTATTGTTTAATCTAAGACCTAACTAATTAATTTAAATAGATTAAAAATGTTAGTTAATTTAATTAATATGATATTTTTTTTCTAAAATTTCATAATCATCTTTCTTAATTCTCTCGTCCTTCTGCTTAATTATTGTTAAAGGAATATTAATAGAGCTAATTTGGAAAAAAATGTATAAAAATGTGAAATAGATCTTATATTTAGAATCAACATCAATTTATTAATTAGATACTACATTAAGGGCAGGAGGGAATAATACTCTTGGGCAAAAAAAAAGGAGGGAATAATACTATGTATCCTACAACAAAAAGATACAACAGACTGATATTTTAGAAAATAAAGAATTAAGAGGTTAAGGTTCATCCAACATCCTGAAGTAGTTTTTTACGGGTATCCAGTGGCCTAAAATATTTTGTGGTGCACCTAACATCGTAAAGTATTTTAGAGATGCTGGATGTACCATAAAATACTGGATAAACCTGGAAAAATACTTTAGAGTACACTTTAACCCAAAAAAAAAATAGAAAGAAACAATGGGAGCCAGATTATATTATAGGAGATCAATCCTATATTAATTCCCACCGGTCCTTCTTGCTTATAACCATAGTATAAATTAATCAAATTAATCTGCTTAATTAAAAGATGGCTTTAAAATTAACAAAGATGTTTCCGGTACTTTGCAATGCTAAAACAAAAAAAAAAAAAAAAGAATTCATGAATATTAAGAATAGGATTACCTGTTGATGCTCGTTGACAATTATTTCTGGAGGATCATCCCCATTTGTCTGGACGCATTATATTCGAATTTATGCCCTTGCTTCCAGTGGATTATTTGGCATTTCCTTCAACTATCAATTATTCAACCAACAAAACTCTTCAAACACGCAACTCTGAAGAAGTTGTTACATGTGTGTTGTGAGAGTATCATGTCATTTGTAGTTTATAATTTTTTTTTTGTATAAATACCCCCACCCAATGTTTAGTAAGAAAAAAAGGTAAATAAATACCATTTCAATTCTCAAGACCCAAAAAAGTTTGCTAACGCATTAAATTGACAAAGAGGTGATTTGGGGGGAGTTTGGGTTTAAAAATGTTGGTAATTTTACTATAATATCTCTCAAATTTTTAAATAAAAAGAAAAAAGAAAAGAAAAGGGCACGCTCACCAAAACTCTGGCTTCGCTGGCATCCTCTGGCTAAGGTGTGGAGGTAGGATTTGAACCCACCCCACCTTGGTTATCCAACAGACTTGGTTCCACAATTTGTAAGGAAAAAAAATTACCTACCCCCCCCCCCCCCCCAAAAAAAAGAAGCCACCTGCGATGGAGGTCCGGCGGCCAACCGATGGAGGTCTAGTGAGGGTGCCTTTTTCCTTTTTTTCTTATTTAAAAATTGAGAACATTATGAAAAAATCACTAACACTTTAAGATCTCAAATCCCCCCGAGCCCCAAATTACCTCTTTATCATTTCAATGTGTTATAAGACTTTGAGGTTTTGGGAATTCAAATTGTATTTATTTATCTTTTTCTCTATTTAATATTATCATTACTATTTTGTGGGGAAATTAAGCATGCCTCAACACTTAACCGCTTCCCTATATTTTTAGAGAAATGAATTATTTTGGCAAACTAATATAATATAGTTAGGATATTCTTAAACCATTTTTGAAATGTTGAATTCTTGTAAATAATTAGTATATTATGATTTTGCCATATTATAAAAATTATTTTAATTATTAAAAAATAAACTAACAATATATATTACTTCCTTTGCTTCTTAGTATACAAGCTTGATAACTAATTTATAGATATTAAGAAAATTAGTTAATTTGTTATTTCATTTGAAATAAATGTTGGTTAGTTTTCCTAAAATACTCTCTTTAAATAATTATGGCCCCTTAACATGTGTAATCCACAGTGATACTTTGGAAGGAAAAAAAAAATTATAAATTTGTGAGACAAATTGATTGAAATATTTTATATATTCAAGAGATGAAACCTCACCTCTCAACTAGTTTCTATATTTTCTTCGGCCAAAAAAAACCTAGCTTCTATATTTGAAAGACAAATCAGAAGAGGAAGCGTTTTTTAAACCCAAAAAAAAAAAACCAGGTTCTTATATTGATCGATTTACAATCTTCCTCATCATTTAATTTTCTTGGAAAAAAGAAAGAAATTAAAAGAGGGATAACATGAGGGATAGTTACCAATATCTAGCAACTAGCAAGTTGGCAAACTATTTGATAAAGATGATAATAATCCAAATGCTGCATGATAGTCTTCCTCTCCTACATTTTGTTATTTGTTAGATTAATTCTTGCATTGATTGAGAATTTTTCAAGCTATTTGTTAATTTGTACATGTCATTTCATGAGTGGCTTCAATAATGAATGATAAGGATTATGGTACTTAATTATCAATGTTTTTTGTGATTTATATTGAGATATTAATTGCAACGTAAGAATGCAGTAAACATGCAGCTGCATATTAAGCCTTTTTTTTAAAAAAAATGCATTATTGGGTTGCAAGCCTATACCCATTCAAACTCACACAGGTTTAATACTCGTTTGGAATAGCTTATTTTTGGACAATAAGTACTTATAAATCGTGATTCATGGTATATGAGATAAATATGTGAGAAGAGTTTTATCTCGACTGGCGTAATAAGGATTTATTATCAAAAAATAAGTGATACCAAACACATACTTAATCTAGCCCATTTGTCACGAGCTATAATGGGTATTTGACACTAGCTTGTGTCAATTAAGAAATAAATAAGAGGGTTGTGGGCTGACCATCAGGTAGCCCATCCAGCCCATTGCAAAGCCCCTGCAATATGAAACTTCATCTCTCAACTAGTTTCTATGTTTTCTTGGGCCAAAAAAATAAAAAAAAACCAGCTAGCTTCTTTGAAAGAGAAGTCAGAAGAGGAAGCATTCTTTAAACGAAAAGAAACAATCCCTAGGTTCTTATATTGATTGATTTACAATCTTCCTCATCCTTTAATTTTCCTGGGAAAAAGAAAGAAATTAAAAGAGGAATGATATGAGTGATAGTTACCAATATCTAGCAAGTTGGCAACGAGGATACCTTTGGGAAACATACTAAGCAATCGCCGATCACAATGCGTGATTCATCCAATCTGACGATGGTTTTCTCTCGCCGCCACAATCAACGGTACGCCGATCATTATTATCACCACGATCAACTGCACAACAAACATATTTAGCAAGGATGACGGTATATATTGAAAGATATATGCATGGTTTTCCTCCATCAAAGTTTTCTCTCTTATGGGGAGCTAGGGGAAGCCTTTCAGGCACACAAATAAATATATATAAATATATATATATATATATAGAGAGAGAGAGAGAGTGTGTGTGATGATGCACACATACATATGTGTCTGTTTTTTTAATGATTATAGTGTACAATTTAATTTAACCAGAGGGGTATGTTTATTAGAATATAAAGATCTCCCACATTGATTAGTTAAAGAGATTAAAGGTATATAATGTAAAAAAAAAATGGAGTCTTATCAAATAGTTAAGCTAATTTAATAGAAAGACAACCCTAACATATATAAAAGGTTGTAAGCATCTATTTTGCCCTGGAAGTTGTCATAGTGAAGCATTTTTCATTTAGGAGCAATACTATCCTGAAAGTTTTCAAATCGTAGTAATGTTGTCCTAACAGTAATTTAGTTTAAGTTTGACTAATGGTTAACCGAATATGTTAAGCTAGCAGCGTGAACAACATTGAAGAAGAAGAAGAAGAAGAAGTTACATATAGAGGAAGAGCTTACAATAGCCAAAGAGCAATTAAGAAAAGATTCAATCACTAGATGGATAACACACTAATGATGATTGCTGAGAAAAAGACCATAAAAAACTCTCTGCTGGTGTACCTTTAGTAACGCCAAGATAGACAAGTACTTCTTTGATCTTCTCTTCATCCACAAGATGCTTTCACTTCTATGATTTTCTCTTTGATTGTCTCTAATCCCTCAGACATGTTGCATTTGTTTTTAAAAAATACTTATTTTTAAATCTAACTTTTAAAAAAATGAAGTGAAAAAATTTACTTATTTTTCAAATTTTTTGTTTCAACTTACGGGTAAACTTAACATAAATAATAACCAGGGTGAAATTACTACAATTTGGAAATTTTCATGTCGATGTTGTTCCTGAGTGAAAGCTTCTTGAGCAAATTTGCACCTAAACCTAAAATAAAAAAATGACATGGATGACGCTTGGATTGTCAGCTCAATATATTTAGTCAACTAATTGTCAACCTTAATTAAGATAATGGCCAGAGCAAAATTACTATGATTTGGAAACTTCCAAGGCGACATTACACCTCAAAAAACTTCCAAGGAAAAATTGTTATAATGTGACAATTTTTGAGGCAAAATAGACCCTTAACCTTATATATAAACATCTATAATTGTTACACCCTTAGCTTCCAAATATATCTCGAATGCACGTTTATACGTGTTTTATCTAATGCATTAATTTTTTCGACCTAATATCACTAACCAACTATAAAACTTTCTAACCAATAAACCAAACTCTTCTAATTAAATACTTTTATTGATAGTAATTTTGATATTTTTACAAGAAATAACTTATAATTTAAAATAACATCATCAATTTATATAAAATTGTTATTATGTGGCTATAACAAGGATGAGAGGGAGCATTTGTTAGGAAAGATTTACCATCGTAGTGGTCCTTCCTAGCAAGCTTGACTCGGATTAGTTGAAGTCAAATTGAAATAGTTTTTGTATGTGGAGTGGTTTTGGCCAAGGTATTAAAATCCAGATCGGGTATTGAACCTGTCGGGGTACTAGGTTAAGGGTCAGTAGGTTAGACCGGGGCCAAACCGGTGAGAAATTGAAGATTTTAGGCTTATAGTATGAAATTCTAAAGGAAAAATTAAATTTTTTTTTAAAATTGTAACCCGGACTAGATCGGGAATAGGATCGGTCTACCAACCGGTTCGCTGGTTTCTGGGCCGGACCTGCCAGTCCGGTCCGGGTTACACAACCCTGGTTTTGGTAGAAGATGGATTTCTGGCATTTTCATGTTTGTAGAAAAAGTTTATGTTTGATAATAATTTCCATGAAACTTGTTGTTTGCACCGCAAATGCATAGGTCGCACCAAGTAATAAAATGATAAGTAAAAATCGTTCACATGAGATTTGATTAACAAAATGGTCAAGCAAAAGACTTAGTGAATTCAATTAAGTTAAGCCAAAACAAGTTTTGATATGGAAAGAGAATTTTGAAAACTAATTTTAAGACTAGAAAGTGATAAAGATAAAAGATTCTTTAACTTCAAGGATTAAATGGGGTCTAAGATTCTTTCTCCCCTTTGTACTTTATAAAACTTAATTAACTTCTTCTCAACTAGAACTAGTGAAAAAATGACATTTTAGACCAGTTAAAAAATACTTTCACTACTACAAAAAAGTAAAGTTGTGGCGCTTATAATTGCATTAGCTGTGGCGCTAGAGAAGTGCCACATATCTGGACATCACTAAAAGAAGCTATGGCGCTTTCACATAATTTTTTTTAAAAAAAAAATACCCTCCTGTGACGCTTGTTGGAGGAAGTGCCACAGGAGGGGGGGTCTCCTGTGGCACTTGCTGATGCAAACAACCACTCCTTATTCTACCACACATTATATTAGAGATATCGGCGTACGTATTTCTATATAGCGAATGAATATGAATGAGTGATTGGAAAGGCCGATAACGGAAAAGACTAATCCATCGGATAAAAAATCCCATAAATGGAAGCTTGATCGAAATTTTTTAGAAGACATTTATCAGCAAGGGAAAAATCAAACGCAAAAAAGAAAAAGAAAACCCACCTGCTTGTCCTTATCAAGAAATAAAGCACTACGGTGGTTGATTAGAAGCGTTTGAGTAGATGGAAGATTAGACAAAGTCCTCGGGGAAGAGCATCGAATAGGAAAAGAAAACGAACAATGAATCCTCTTAGAAATAGGTAGAGACGATGCAGGTAGGTCTTCAAAATAGGTGGTGATGATACAGGAGGTCGGAAATGACACTACAAAAAAATATCAAATTAGTGACGGAATTTAGTGACGGAATTTCCGTCACTAATTAGTTTAGCGACAGAACCAAATTAGCGATGGAATTTGTTTTGTTGGTAAAAAGAACGTTACTAATTAATTAGGGACAAAATTTTAAATTCCGTCGCTAATTTGAGACGGATTAGTTCCGTCGCTAAATTAGCGACGGAAAATTCCGTCACTAATTAGAGACAGAATTTCCGTCTCTAATCAGTCGCAAAATTTTTTTTTATATAATTTAAATTGTCACATGTCCTCACAACGAGCCTCCATATGTCCCTTGCCGATGGCCGCCACATGTACCCACCACCGGCCACGTGTCCTCATCAACCGCCGCCACCTCGCCTCCGCCCTCCACGTGTCCCGGTCAACCGCCACATGTCCTCATCAGCCATCGCCACCACACCTCCGCCCTCCACATGTGCCTATCAACCGCCACGTGTCACCCTCCATCGTGTGCCACGTGTCCAAGTCACAAATTGGTTGCATTTTGTGACCAAGTTGGGATTCAAAGCCTTGACCTCTTATGCGTGTGCCAGTGCCTTTGCCAGTTGAGCTAAGAAGAACCTGTGTAATTTAAATGTAAAATCATATATATATATATATATATATTTTGCTTTGCGAACAAAATTAGAAATACAAAATTTAATCTATTATTAAATATTTGAATTTATTTTTCTTATTTTATTTTATGTAAATGTTCTGCCTAAAGTTTTATTATTAATATTTTTTTATTCATTTTATGATATATTTTATTTTTTGTTTGCATTTATAAAATTTTATTTTTATTTGTATATAATATATTATTAAAAATTCAAATATATTATATTATAGTTTCAATTTCAAAAATAAATTTGAATTTATAATTTTATTTATTTATTTTAATATTTATAATAATTTAAAATTTAAATTATTTAAAAAATTTATAATTATAAAAAAATATAATTATTGAAAAAATTAATTAATTGTGACGAAAAGTAGAGAAGGAAATTAGGAAAGGAAAAATTCCATCCTAATTTTTAATGACGGAATTTAGCGACGGAATGTGATTCCGTCTCTATTCCGTCGCTAAATTAGTGACGGAAAAATTCTGTCACTAATTTCCGTCGCTAATTTTTAATGACGGAATTATAGACCGATTAGTGACGGAATTTAGCGATGGAATGTGATTCTGTCGCTAATTTAGTGACGAAAAAATTCTGTCGCTAATTTTAGAGACGGAATTAGAGACGGATTAGAAATGAAATTTAGGGACGGAATGTGATTCCGTCACTAATTTAGTGACGGAAAAATTTCGTCTCTAAATCCGTCGCTAATTTTAGTGACAGAATTTGTGAAGGATTAGGGACGGAATGAAATTCCGTCGCTAATTTTCAGTTTTTTTGTAGTGTGATTATGAAGTTCGATCCGGGATCGGAGACGGAGGTGCGAGAGAGACCGAAGGAGAAAAGAGGCGGAGACATTACTTGAGAGGAAGAGAGTGTGCTTTAAATGAGGTTTTCAACAAGGTTTCAATGACTGTTTTTAAAACCAGTTTGAAAGTACACTTTCAACAACTATTTTTATAAAAACAATCATTAGAAAGTTAGTCAAAATTTCAAAAATGTCACCACCTCCTTTTTTACTTCTATTTTTTTTGAAAACGGACGTTAATTAGTGGCGTTAAATGTATTATTTATAATAGTGTCTATTAATGGAAAGCGATAATCATAAGGAGTCATGAAGTCATAGAGTCTCATAACCCAATTCATATGCTTTTTCATGCTCTTTTTCTCCATCATACCACCTATCTACATACTGCAACTTGAAGAGTGCTCCTTTTCTATAAGGATATGGAAGAGGGGATTCTGAGATTCTACTCATCATTCCTCCGTATGAGACCCAAATCATGAGGGGCTCATCATCTTGCATAAAAGTTTTCCATATGGAATTCAAATCAATTTAGGGAATCACTTGCCTCATGTAATCTACCTTGTTCTTCATGTACACCTTATCAAATATGATATGCTCGATAAGAATTTCTGGGAATGTGGTGTTTGAAAAACTGTAAATGTAAGGGATAGATTTGATCCAACTTGTTTCTAAACAATCTCTTTTTGTGAGGCCTAACTCTAGAAACTTTTCAGCCATAAACTGGACAAGCCTATCGGCCCTACTAAGGAAACGTCCAACAAAAGAGGCTGATATAGTTCTCTTACCAGGAGTATTAGAATTTACTACCCGAATTTGAACCATAAAGAACATTTCATCATCAATATTTGGTGCCACTTGCTACCATTTATGGAGAATCTTATTCGCATTTTGTTCTAAGGTTTTAGTGATAGTGAAAACCGTCGCTACAAGTGAAACCTAAACAAGCTTGATTTGCCATGACAAAATAATTCTAAAGCTTCCACCTCCTCCACCTCTAATTGCCCAAAATAAGGCCTCTCCTATGGCTTCATTGTTAAGACTCACTACAAAAAAACATGGAATTTGCGACGGAATTTAATTCCGTCGGAAAACTGTCGGAAATTCCGTTGGAAAATTTTCCGACGGAATTTCCGATGGAATTTTTGCCGTCGCAACATTTGCCATGGAATTTGCCACGGAAAATATTCCGTCGGAAATTCTGACCTTTGCCACTGAAATTCCAACGGAAAATTCCGTCGGGAATTTCCGACGGAATTTTGCGACGGAATTTGATTCCGTCGGAAATTGAGAGGGAATTTCCGATGGAATTAAATTCCGTCGGAAATTCCCTCGCAATTTCCGACGGAATTTTAGACGGAATTGAATTCCGTCTCAATTTCCGACGGAATTGAAAATTCCGTCGGAAATTCCCTCTCAATTACCGAAAAAATTCTTATTTTTAATTAATATTTTAAAATTTTAAAAATATTAATTAAAATTCCGTGGAAAAATTTAAAACTTATTTTTTAATTATTTAATATTTTAAAATTTATTTAATTTAATTTTAAAAAATTATTTTTATAAAATTTATTATTTTTAATTTAATTTTTATTATTATTTTCTAATTTCTAAAATATTTTTAATTTTCAATCGTAGGTTTTGGTCCTTATAGGGGCAAAATAGTCATATAAAAAATAAAATTTATTAGTTATTAATTAATATTAGTAAATAAAATATTAGGTAATAATTACTTATTAATTATTAATTAATGTTAATAAAAATTTAATTTTAGAAATTAAAAAAAATATGCACATAAGATTATATATATAATTGTGTGTAATAATAGAACACCAAAGCAGTCGAGCTCATCCGGTAAGGCATTGCGCACGTACGGACGAGGTCATGGGTTCGAACCAAAGGATGGGCAAGTTGAGTTGCATTTCCAGGAAATATGAGGTTGCAACACGTGACGAAGGGAGGTTGCGACACGTGGCGGATCTGGGGGTCGACGACAAGGTGGATGCCGCCGGAGATGCCACGCGCTGTCGCCAGTGATGAGGGGGTGATTGCCGGAGTTGCCAAGTGGATTTTTAAAATTTAAAAAAAAAAAGTTGCGACGGAATTTCCGACGGAAATGAATTCCGTCGGAAGTTGAGAGGGAATTTCCGATGGAATATTCCGTCGGAAATTTAGAGGGAAATTGAGACGGAAATAATTTCCGTCGCAAATTTTCGTCGGAAATTGCGACGGAAATAAATTCTGTTGAAAATTTCTGACGGAATCTGAATTCCGTCGGAAAATTTTTTGTGACGCTGTTATTACCTACGGAATCAATTCCGTCGCAAATTCCGTCTCAAATTCCGTCTGAAACTCTAATTCCGTTGCAAATTCCGTCTCAAATTCCGTCGCAAATTCAGTGTTTTTTTGTAGTGACTCTTGCCCTTAGCATCAACAATGGGGGCATCGATGACATTGTCAGTGGCAAGTCCATACTTTCTATGCAGAGAGCCATAACCACCTCCAATAATGTGACCACCAACACCTACGCTTGGGCAAACGCCTCCAGGGAAAGCATGGATTGAACTTTTCTTAGATTCGGTAATAAACTTCTCCAAGTGTGGCACTGACTTCAACCCAACACT
Organism: Inga oerstediana; assembly: GCA_963210345.1. Lineage (NCBI taxonomy): Eukaryota > Viridiplantae > Streptophyta > Magnoliopsida > Fabales > Fabaceae > Inga > Inga oerstediana. Next base: position 67,484,542 of record OY723406.1, on the reverse strand, counting down.
ACAAAAAAACAATGAATTTTCAATGGAATAGGCCACAGAATTTTTTTCCATGGCAAAATCTGTCGGAAAAGTTTATGACTGAATTCATTCCGTGGCAAATTTTTCCATGAAATTAGCTATGGAAAATTATTCCCTGGCAAGTTCAGTCGTTTGACACGGAATTTCTGTGGCTAATTTTGCCACAGAATAATTTCATGGCTAATTTCGCCACAGAATAATTTCGTGGCTAATTCCGTTGGAAACATTAAAAAAGTATTATTATTTAGATAAATTTAATTATTAAAAAATTATTATTTTTGAAATATATATAAATTATTAGTTATAAATTAATTTTAATTAAAAATAAAATTTAAATTTATAAATTGGACAAAAATATAGTCATATGAAAATTTATTTAAGATAAAAAACTTTTTAATTTGAAATTAATTTATATTAAAAAATAATAAGAATATATAAAATTATTTTATATTATTATTAAATTTATATTTAGTTTTTATAATAATATATATACATATATATGTGTATAAGAGACAAATATATATATTTATTATTAATTGATTACATATAATAAGATTATATATATAATTGTGTAATAATAAAACACCAAGATATTCTAGACTAATTGGTAAGGCATTGCGCTCACGGGGTAGGTCTTAGGGTCAAAGTCAAACCACCAGGGGGCTAAGAGGAGTTGTATTTTTGGGAAATATGGATACTGGAGTGAATATAATTTCGGGTTTCGTCATTGAAGATTTGAAGGTAGCAAGTACCCTAGATTTTGAGCCGTGGATTCAAGGACTGAAGTAAAAGAAGCATTATTTTGGGGAGTGGAAAATGGGATTGGATTTTGATAATTAGCCTCAAGACATTGGGTGAAGAGTTCTGGAACCAAAAGGAACAAAAACGCTGAAGTGAGCAATAATAGCGAAGTTGGATAACCCATGAGTTTAGTATATTTCATTTTCACGTAATCCTGCTTTTTTTTTTCTGCGCTTAAAGCAGCATGTTATGTCCGCTTATATTCACAAATTGTGAAACAGATAATTGTGGTGATGCACGTCTAGTTGAGCTATGACTAAGTCATCTTTATGACATACATTTTGTGGACGTCGACATTGTAGACTATGATTCCCTTGTCATTTCCTGGACTGGTATTACTCAGCCAAAACAAATTGTTTTTCATTGTTTTTTCCTTGGTGTTTCCAAATTGAATTCTTTCTTGTCTTTTTTTTTTCTGCCTATTGAATTCTTTTTTGTCGATACTATAGCCTAAGCTTCTATATATATTATATTCTCATTGATTTCAGCTATAGCGTATAGCCATACCTAAAACGCATGGTTCCGTATCGCATATAGGGCCCATACATATTGACCAAAAATATTATGTATATTTGATTTTCAAAGTCAATATTGTTTAATTATGTTATTTTTCGGTCTGGTTTGACAAAAATCATTCCTAAATATTTTTTTTTTAACTTAACGTGCGTATAAAGCCATTGACGAAAACAATTGTTTGACATAAAGCCATGCACACTACTAGAAAAAAGGGTTTTAACGTCCCCTTTTTTTGGCCTTTTAACGTCTGAAAACAGAGGGACGTCTATGTGAGGGTCGTAGAAAAAAACGTTATTAACGTCCGTAAAACAGGGGACGTGGAAGGCAGACTTTAGACGTCCCCAGTTGGAACTGGGGACGTCTAAAATGCATCCAGCAGTACTTTCCACGTCCCTTTTTTATTAAGGACGTTGAAAGTTTTTTTTTTTTTTTTTTAAAATGGACTTTTTATATATTGCACTGTTTGGAAAATGTGCAGAAATAGGATTCCAACAACAGAATAAAACAACAGCAGTTCAGCAGAATGGAAACAACAACAAACACAATGATCAACCCAAGGCTACTACATGCCACACAAACTTTCAAACCACACAAACTACACAACAATCTATATCCAAGTCTACTACATGCCACACAAACTTTCAAACCACACAAACTACACAGCAATCTATATCCAAGTGCCCAGTTTGTACAATAACCAAGACTAAAATCCAATCCATATCCAACAACAATAACGCTAATTATATGTACTACCACAAAAGTATGTCCTACACAAACTACTAAAGACTTTACTCTTCTGGTATACGTTGAAGAAGATGTCCAGCCAAAAAGTCTCTGATTATATTTAAGTCTTCATATGAGTAGGCATCTTCATTGTCAAAAATCTGTAAATTAGAAAATAAGCTTAGATGAAATAATGAATGAAGTGAATGAATTGCCATTGAATCACAACACCAAGAATATTATCCTCTGAGAATGAAGAAGCGATTACTTGTTCAAAATCTGTCGTAATGCCACTCTAAATGATGTTAAACATATAAAGCAAGACATAATATCCACAATCCCAGCCGCCAGGTTGTCGAGGGCACTATAAATCAAAAGCAAATGGTTAAAATCAATAAAGGCATATCTAAAACGACCGTCAATCAAAAGAACTTGATTTGAAACTACGTACCTTTGAAAACAACCATCTCGGATCTTTACCACCTCTACGTTCGCGTGGCCCGCCAAGCGCTCGATACGTCGTGCATGCCCTATCATTAAAATGAAAATCAACATAAATTAGAATAATTCATTAAGTCAAAAATCAAGAAGTAATGAAACACAAAAAAATAACTTACGTGTTGAAGACACTTTTAGTTTCTTTGTCTGGTCTTCTATTTAAGGAATCAAAGCAGTAAACAACGTGGGACTGAGGACACACAACACACAAACTCCAGTGATAACTATCACAACCTATACAGATTAAAATGAAGTTAGATGGCAAGGAAATTAGTTATTAAAAATCTCAAATACACAAAATTAAAATGCGTACCCTTAAACAATCGGTGCTAGATAACAACGATACTCGTCCTCTGCAAATGTGAAGCCCACATAGTTCGTCCTTCTTTTCAATGTATTCCCAATCCTTATCGTATGTGCAGTAGACAAGAATCCATACAAATCAACTCTCTGAGACTCAATGCATATACGACGGGAGGAGCTATAATAGAATTAAAATGATGAATGTATTAGCTAGTTAAAATCAACTTAACTAAATGAATAAAAAAATGGGAAATAAAAAACTTACAGGATTGCAAATTTGCCCCATCCAACATCTAGCTCCTCGAACTTCATGAACTGTTTAAGATCTTGTTTATCAATTGTGAAGTGATAATCTGTTTCCTGGCCCATAATCCCTGCAGGCATATGCAAATCAATCTGGTGAATACCTTTATAGATATGCTGCAGTCGTGCTAAGAAGGGCCATTTCTCTGCTTCCTGCTCGTTCTTTTAGAACATAAAAACACATACTGTTAGTAGGATGTCAACACATCTCAAGTAAAAGTGAGGTAGTTCCATACCATTGGAGGTGTTGGTGGTAACAAGCCAATAAGATATACAGGCCAAAGGATGAAAGATCCTCTCGCCTGAGCTATCGTGGCAACCTCGTCATCAGAAATAGAGATGGCTGTACCTTCTTCCCCCGCTCGAACACACGTCACAGTCACCCTACGCAAATGCTATGGAATTTGCTGATTATGGTGGGTAGTAGCTTCTGTGTGAACGAGAGCATCTGCAACTACACGCAGCACTAGGGCATCCAAAGAGAGGATAGCAGGTTCTCCCTGCGCTGGAGTGGGAGAAGGGTCGCCAAGTGGTTCCTCCGCCGGGTTGTAACTTCCTTTGGTGCTGTAGAAGGCCGGGGATGAATGGGTTCTACGCTCGGTAGTTGCCATCTGCGATTCAAACATCTTCTGCATTTCAGCTCGTAGCTCAGGCATCAGCTTAAGACGTAGCTCTGGTAACAGCTCTTGTCGGAGCTTGTCGAGAAGGTTGGCCTCAAGCTCTTGTGAGACTTTCTGACGAATCTTGGCCACAAACTCCCTACTGGGTTTAGCTTGTGACAAATAAGGATGTGAGGCTCGGCCAAAATACTTCGTGACACGAACTCCCATTGCCTCCCCTCGAACATGACCAGGGTGATCTGCCTTCCCAATCGCCGTTGACAAGATGTCCAACCGTCCACTTGGAGTGAATGAACCTTGGCTACTATGCTCTTCCAGTTCATCCTGTAGCATAAAAGTTATCGTAAGCAGTCCCAATATGAAAAAATAAGTTTGTACTTATGCTCTAACTACTTACAATTCTTGCAGCAACCTCAGCAACAGTCGGATTTACGTACTTCCCACCCTTAAGCCTCCCTACTTTCCATTTTTTGTGACGTGGTGGAGGTGGCGGGGGCTGGACCACAACGGTAGGATCTGATGTGGCTGCTTCCTTCAATTTCTCCAACTCTTCTGCCATCATCTTTCGCTCAAGCTTCCGATAACCACCACGAGACATGCAATGTTGATAGTTATTAGCTGCTTGCCTCTCTGCATTTGCTGCACTTAATGCCTTTGAAAGGACAACAAAACACCGAATCAATAATGTCAGCTATATTCAAATAAAACACTATGATGACAGAAATGTTACCAAAAAGTTTGGATCTTCTCGTGATGCCATAAACAACCTCCACTCCTCTGGAGACAAAAACGGATACTCATGACATGGATCCTGACCCCTCATGTCCCCTCGAATGTAATCTCGTGTGAGCCTGTTCTTGAAATCTTTCCATCGTAGACGAACCTCCGTCATCCACTCCTTGTACATCTCCGCGGTGTCAGGGACATCATAGGTTTGCTGCAAGGTAAAAACATAAGTTAATTATATTTAAAGCGATAGGAATAAAGATATAATGCAGATGTATTGAAACTTATATACCAAAAGTTGTTGCCAAATCAAGTCTTTGGTTTTTGGTGGAACCAACTTCCAATTATCATAGGTAATGCGAACTTTGCTTCGAGCCAAAAAACCTACTTAGCTAATGAAATGGTCTTCCTCCGGACCAATTGGTTTCATATTTTCATCAAAGTCAATATGCAACCTCTCCTATTGATGGTGATGACGTGCTACCAATGCAGGCATTTTTGTACTGCCTCTAACCCTTCTTCTTGCAACCGGTTCAGGTGTCGCATCAGGTTCAGGCCTATTCATTTCATTGTCCCTATCACTTTGTGAGTCACCAGAATTGTCCATTTTCCTGTAAGCACAAAAATCATTGTCAGATAGGTGAATAAATTGTAAATAAATGAATAAACTAACAAGATATAAAACAAACACCACACATTACTATATAAAACAAATCATCTTACTCTAGATTGTTTCCCATATTCTTTCACCATGATCATTTCTCACAGCATATTCTTCATCATCTACCAATTCTACTTCACTTATTGTAGGTGGATTAATTGTGAAAGGTGGTGTGTCGTCAAGGTTGAAGGTCGGATCACCATGCTTCTGTTTTTTACTTTGAAGTACAATGGAAATTTTTTTATTTGCGGGATCTGTGACATAAAACACTTGTTTCGCCTGGCTTGCTAGAATGAAGGGCTCATCCCTATAACCTACTCTTTCAAGATCAACTGAGACAAATCCAAATTGTTAATCTATTACCACAGCATTATTGCTAACCCACTTACATTTGAATAAAGCAACTTTGAACTTGTTGTAAGTGATTTCCCATATTTCTTCTATCACTCCATAATAGGCCATGGATGCTAATATGGGGTTTTTGTCTTTCGAACTGGAAAAGTGCATGGCTTCAGCTTCTACCATGACCCCACTATTTTGCATGGTACTTCGGTCATCTTGGTCTTTTGTGTAGAAAGAATACCCGTTTATATCATAACCGCTCCAAGTAATGATCTGAAATGAAGGCCCCCAGGCTAGCCACTCTATTATCCCAGACACACCGATCTCATGCAAAACCTTTTCCTCAAACCACTGAATGAATGTCTTGTTTTGCTCAATAGTAATCTGCATGTCATTCTTCCTCGGATTCATGGTCTTCAATCTCTTTTTGTGTTCGTCTATGTACGGTTGAACTTCTGCCATGTTATTCAGGATATAAAGGTGTGCTTGCAACACCTCTTCATGAGGCATAGTCTTCACTTTCAGTCCTCGTGTTCCCTTGCTCCTCCCCTCTTCATGTCGAGATTGCTCCTTCTTCCCTGATAGATAATCGCTGCAGAAGTCCATAGCCTCTTCAACAACATACCTTTCAACTATTGAGGCTTCTGGTCGATATGGATTTTTAGAGTACCCTTTTAAGATCTTCATGTATCACTCAAAAGGGTACATCCACCTCAAGTAAACTGGATCGCAGAGCCTTACCTCCCTTACCAAATGAACTATCAAATGCACCATTATATCAAAAAATGAAGGAGGGAAGTGCATCTCTAATTGGGACAATATGATATAACCTTCAGCTTCCAGTTCATCCAGCTTTTCAGTGTCAATGACTTTGTTACAGATAGTATTAAAGAAAACACACAATCTTGTCACAGTGCTTCGAACTTCATCTTTCATAATACCTCTAATAGCTACTGGTAACAGTTGTTGCATCAACACATGATAATCATGGGACTTCATTCCCACTAACTTCAAATCGTCCATTGACACACACCTTCTCACATTCAAAGAATATCCTTGTGGTACCTTAATTGCATGCAAACACCCACACAAACTTCGTTTCTCCGCTTTTGATAGTGTATGCGCTGTTGGCTCCATGTATGCCCTCCTACCATCATCTCTTAGCTGTGGATGTAACCGTTCTCTTATTCCCATATCAACAAGGTCTAGTCTCGCACTAATCCCATCCTTGGTCTTCCCTGGAATGTGCAAAAGCGTACTGACAAGGCTATCACAAACGTTTTTCTCCACGTGCATTACATCAATACTGTGTCTCACATCAAGACTACACCAATATGGAAGATCAAAGAAAATTGATCTCTTCTTCCATATGTTCTTCTCACCCGAAGTCTTCTGATTCTTACCGAGTAAGACATTGATACGTTCAACCCGACTGTAAACTTCCTCTCCGGTTAGTGCCTTTGGAGCCATTCCATGCTCCGGCAAGTAGTTAAAACGCTTTCTTAACCTACGATATGGGTGGAACCTAGGAAGGAACCTCCTGTGACCAAGGTAGACCGTTTTTCTTCCATGTTTAAGTTGGTGGAAGTGAGTGTCTGCTTCACAGATCGGACATGCTTTATGCCCCTTCACACTGTACCCTGAGAGGTTCCCGTACGCAGGGAAGTCATTTATCGTGGTGAAAATCATTGCACGTAGCTTGAAGGACTCATTCTTATATGCATCAAACACATCTACGCCTTCCACCCACAACTTCTTCAAGTCCTCAATCAAAGGCGCCAAGTAGACACCGATATCGTTTCCTGGCTGTTTTGGTCCATAAATCATCATAGAAAGCATCACATACTTGCGTTTCATACAAAGCCATGGAGGCAAGTTGTATATTACAAGGAGTACTGGCCACGCACTGTGTGTGCTATTAAGAGTTCCATACGGATTGATGCCATCTGTACAAAGCCCAAGCCGAAGGTTTCTCGGCTCGCTGCCAAATTCAGGGAACATTTCATCTATTTTCTTCCACTGTGGAGAGTCAGCCGGGTGCCGAAGATATTTTCCGTCGGATATTCTATCATCCGAATGCCATCTCAATTTCTTCGCTTTTTTTGCAGTCCCAAACAAACGCTTAAAGCACGGTACTATTGGAAGATACCACAGAACCTTTACAGGTTGCCTTTTAGTTGTCGCATCACCACAACCACCATTTTTCCTCACTTTGTATCGTGCAGTTTGACACTTAGGGTACTCACTCAGACCTTCATACTCATTTCTGTACAGTACACAGTCATTAGGGCAAGCGTGAAGCTTTTTATACTCCATACCTATCATAGATAGGATTTTTTTTGCCTCATACATACGATTTGGAAGCACATTATCGTCTGGAAACATATCACACAACAATTCAAGCAGCAATATGAAACTACTATCGGTCCACCTACAAGTTGCTTTTCAGTTCACCAAATGTAATGTTCCTGTCAGTCGTGTGTATTTACTCCCTGGGTACAACGGTGTCTCTGCATCACTCCGCAGGCTGTCATATTCATGCGATTGCGCAAAGGATTCTACCTCAACATCATGAATCATTCTCTCCATTGTATCTTCATCTATGACATCCACAGCTTCCTTCTTGTGCGATGGACAATCAGTTACTTCCTCACCATGCCATATCCACCTTGTATATCGAAGATTTATTCCATCACAAAGTAGGTGATCCCTTATAACTTCAACATCCCGTCTTCTCTCATTTAAACAATTGACACAAGGACAAAAATACATGCCATTTCTGGCTGGAGCATTCCTTCCAGCATATTCAATAAACTCTTCAACCCCATTCTCATATTCTTCACTTGTTCCAAAGCATTCATCCAACTATGATCCATTTTATTACCACATACGTCATTCCCATTTACACTCAAGTTAATAATAATTATCAACACTAGGAATGCCATTTACTATTTTGTTTTTCAAAATTTTGACAGCATTTCCCCTTAAAATTGAGACATCCCAAAATCAAAATAACAAACCATCTCAGCTTAATTTAAATGAAACAAAACTTTAGGTTCTAGCACCAAGCACAAACATAATACACTTATATTTTAGCAACCAAATTATTAAATCAAGTACGCGAATTTAATGAAAAATTATAAAAAAAAAATGCAAGTACGCGAATTTCTTATATTAATGTCTACGTACACTAAGTTACAATAAGGTTGGCTAATTCTAGCACTAAATATATATATTAATGTGTGTGTCTTATGGCAAAAAAAAATAATAATAATGTGTGTCTACAAGATAATTTTTTTAGTTTCTTTTTATTCTTTATTCTTTTCTCATTTCTTTTCCTTTCCCTACTAATTAAAAGCATTATCATGTGCCAAAACTAATAGTTACCATCATCAACCTAATCAAAACGCATAAACAGAGTAATAAAATAAACCTCTAACTAATACTAAAAATATACTATACTAAAAATATAAAAAACTAAACACTTATTCAATTCATACAAAACTAATAATAAAAAGAATAATAAAATGCCCTGCATTTCTTTTCCTTTCCCTACTAATTAAAAGCATTATCATGTGCCAAAACTAATAGTTACCATCATCAACCTAATCAAAACGCATAAACAGAGTAATAAAATAAACCTCTAACTAATACTAAAAATATACTATACTAAAAATATAAAAAATTAAACACATATCAATTCATACAAAACTAATAATAAAAAGAATAATAAAACACCTTGTCATCTTATTCAAAACGAAAATGCTAACCTGAAAAGTGGTGAAGCTTTGGAGGAGGCCGACGGTGGTGGAGAGGAGATCCAATTGGGAAAACACTCTGCAAACCAAGAACGAAAAAACTGCAGCAGGGGAGCAAAGAAGGTGGCCTGGTGTGGTGACGGAAGTGGTGAAGCTTTGGAAAAAGAAATTAAAAAACCAAGAAAGGGAGAGGAGACCGATCAATGGGGATGGAGTGATGAATTTGGGAGGAGATGCAGCAGGGGAGTGAATGGGGACGGAGAAAGAACGAAAAAACTGCAGCAGATGGGGACGGAGATGGGAGTGAATGAATAATGAGTGATTGAGTAAAGTTGGGAGGAGGAAAGATAGATGGCAGGAGAGTAGGAAGAGCTCTCTGACATCCTCACATGCACCGGTCACGTCATTTCTGGTGCATGTGAGTATCTACAACGTCCCCAGCTGTGCTGGGGACGTCTAAACATACCTGAGCTGGGGACGTCTAAAGATAGGCTTTAGACGTCCCCAGCCCAGCTGGGGATGTCTAAAGGCTTTCTTTTTTTTTCTTTTTCTTTTATGACGTTTAAAGGTAATAAGACGCGCCAATCTCTATAATTTAAACCTGACCATATTTTGGACGTCCCTTTTTTTAAAAAGGGACGTCCTTTAGGGTCTTTATAAGTATATTATGTAGTAGTGGCAAACAATTGTTTCTATATTTTGCAATATTTGGGTAAACAAATATATTTCATGTGGCTAAAATTTTATTCATTTTTTGTTAAAATAATACTTATAATATTTAATAAAAATGTGTGGTTTATTGGAGATTTCTTTTTTTAATACCGTTAATGATGTGAAGTCTTGCTCCCTATAATCATGGGAAAATCCTTAATAAATCCAGTTGAAATAACAAAATCCATAATCAGTTTAACAAATTTCTAAAGAGATTAAGAGGCTTAATTAGGTATTTATGAATGTAGTTAAATGACTAGAGTGCCCCTAAATAGTTAAAAAATAAAATTAAATGATGTTTGTTATAAAATCAAGAAAGTATAAGAGATTGAGATGAAGGGAATGAAGAAATACAAGAGAAAAATAGAAAGCAAGGAGGGAGTGATTCTTATTCATTTGGATGCAAACAAAGTATAGTACATAGTGCTCTATTTATAGGCCCTCAACCACAACTAAGAGTTACACAAAGTAAATGGCAAACTTTAATCCTTATGAGTGCACACATTGTAACCTTTGAGTTATGGGCATGAAAACTCCTAAAGATCATTCATTGGAGAGGTTATAGGATGTAGAAAATGAAAGGTCAAGAGTTGGGAGCTCATGGACATCCACCTTAATTAGTATTTTACAACACTCCCCCTTGGATGTCCATAAAAAAAAATATTGTGCCTCATTAAAACCTTATTAGGAAAAACCCAATGGGACAAAAACCTAGTGAAAGAAAAAGAGTACACAATACAAATTGAAACTGCCTCATTAAAAACCTTACCAGAAAAACCCCGTGGGACAAAACCTTGATTAAGGAAAAGAGTACAGCATGGTCTCTATTTCATACGATGATAATATCATATTTACTCCCCCTGATAATAACATCAGTTTTACTTCCCTGATAAGAACATCACTTCTAATGTATTGTTGAGCATATCATTCTTTTAGCCACCAAACTATGAATGATACATTGTCACCAAATATTCTGCTAGATGTATTCCTCTTACATATCTTCTGGATATGCTAAAATATCAGTATATTATGCCTTTATCTTATTCATCGTGAAAACAATAAAGAAAAAGTATTCTGAAAATCATCAAAATATATCTTACATCCACATATTCAGTTTATTTTAAACAAAATAATATTATATAATATGTTAATAGGACTATCACACCAAATCTCATTTTTGTTATCCATTGTGCACTTGCAAGAACTAATTTTTATCAATAAAATCATAATAGATATAATATTAGCATAATACAAAAATATTCTCATAAAGTATAAGGTACTTCTGAACCATTAAATTCAATGTATCTTTACAAGAAAATTCACCACGGTAAAAATATGTGATTTTGAAATCATTGATGCATTTGATAACTTGATCTACAAGTCAAGTAAAATGTAAAATTACTCATTTTTCAATATATTTTTCAATCAATTATATATGGTTGAATTATTTTCAAACTCGCACAACATTTTATATATAGAATGATTTTCTTGTATATGCTTCTGGCATTTTAGATCCTTCAAAGACTCTTATGTAATATTCACTATCCATATGCATATGCTATATATAATGATATCTAATAGACACATTATTTTGTTTGCATATACTGCCAGACTAATAATATATGCAACAATTATTGTATCCACTACCAAATGTTGTACCTCATCATAATTATCATTGAACCTTGTGAAAATCTTTATTTTCACATGAATATTCATATATTATAAATAACTTAATATTTCAAATGTTTTGGACTACAGGTCCATATTTGGACTACAGGTCCATAAATTTCACATGCTGAAAGAACATTTTTCATTGCGTCTTATCCCCTTCTTCAGTTGGCCAATCACCTTTTTTTCTACCAACATATTTATGTATAAGATCCTCATTTGATCACGTGATATTATTACTAAAACTGTTGTCGACAACTTTATCTTTTTAGTTCCATTTTTCTTGTTGTGACATAATTCATTGAGATCTCTTTATTACTTTCAGGTACTTGAACTTCTTTTGAGGGTTCTGCAAGTAGTTATGTATTGACCTCTTCTAGAGTGTCTGCCTCCTTAATATGATTATCTTGATTATTTGCTTCTTTCTTTTTTCTTTTGGAACTGATTATTCTCTCATACTTCGGGTATGTCTCACTTTCATTTATGCTGATTAGACCACTTATAGTTGGAATATGAGATTTAGTAATTCCCATTTAGGTCAGTAATTGCATCTGGCAGATTTTATGTAATATTTCATAAATGCAAACCAAATGAACTTCTGGTTCATATTGTTATATTCGAGGATCTATATTTGATAGTAATAATGCATTCTTTTTTTTCTTTTCCAGCTATTTAATTTCTCCCCCTCATGTTGGGAAAACTTTGTCAAATGACAATCGACTAATCATGCAATATAAGTCTCCTAAATCCATTTGTTTCCATTAGAAACATCCCTTTGTTTCATTTAGAGACAAACAAGAATAAGGAGGTTCTTACCCAACATTTATCGTAACTTCCTTTAAATATCCATCTATGTGCATTGTGGTGAATCAATAGGAATGCACATTCAAACTTTTTAAGATGGAATATACCTGGCTCCTGACTAAAAGCCAATTATATTGGGAGAATTTGGTTGGCCAATATAAGTGCTGCAATATGTAAGATCAAATATGCCAACATTGAAATATAAATTTTGTTCTCATAAGTATTAATCTAGCCATTTATGGAAGCTTCAATGAATGAATCGTATAATCTGGAAATCGCGCTAAACATAATAATTTATTCAAACGTTCTTGCAAACTTCAGGTTGCAAACTAATAATATGTAACCATCTTATAGATGCATCTGTCAAAATTATTGAACATTGATATGGTTTATATGATATTTGAATGGGCCCATACATGAGTTTATTTATTTCCAGAAATATAGAGATCCATTCCAAATCATAACTTGTGATAATCTCATAATCAAATTTCTTTGATAACAAGCAGCACATAGCACATAATAATTCTTGAATTATATAATATGTTGGCTATTCATGAAGAATCTTCTGGTTCTTCAATGTATGTGAACACGTAATCTTCAATAGTTTGTTGCATCATATTGGTGACTCGGATGATCAAACAAGTCATACCAACAACAAATTTATTTAGATCAATAAACTTTTGGTTTGCTTAACCAACAGTAAGCCTTTCAATTTCTATAACATATTGATTCAAAATTTTAATTTGACATCCATTTTTAAGAGATCAATTAGGTTTTGTAAAGAAGTATATGAGTATAACTTTTCAATATTAACTCACACTTACACTTGTATTATAATAATCTCCCCCTCAAGTGTGAGTCATTAAAATATACTTCCTTTATTGTTGTATTACAAAAATGATGATCAGCATTTAGTAGGTCAATAATGTATGTTGGTCTTAGAAGCCCAAATGCTTTGTAGTTAACGTGCAATCATGGATTTTCAGTGCAATCATGGATTTTCAGTCCAATCGGACTATTACATTGAGACCCTTTATTGACCAAAAATAGACCCTTTATGGAACAAAAATCTAATATATATGTCATAATTTTCATTATCAATTCTTTTTCCACTCACAAAATAAAAAGAATTCATATTAGTTCTTTAGGGACTATTATACATTATTATATGACCATATAATAATGTACTAATTAATCATATACTTCAGTTGTTATCTAACAAGAAGATAAGCATATTTTTTAATAAAACAATCTTTACTGGTAATTAGACATACACTCCACTGAAAATGCGACATAAATATATGATTTTTTTTCACAGATTCCACATAAAATTAATTTAATTCCAATATATGTGTGTATGATCAATACTTCATTTCATGTTAGGGAATCTGCAAATGTGCCAGTGCCTCTTTGGGTACGCCAAAACAGTTTTTCATCCCCTTAGTAACTTAATTCCACCTCAAAGAGCATGGTACCAACAATGTGAGCATGGTACCAAGTTTTTATTATTAACAATGCTTAGGATTCTACTTGAATTGAATTATCTACCAGTTTTGGAGAAAGATTGGTGAGTTCATATGAAGTTTCTGAAGGGACATAAAAATGTGATTTCATTTAAATCAGGTTAAATAAAGACATGCAAAGACTATAACAAAAGTGAAGGAAAGTTAAGCAAGGGAGAAACTCAAAGTCAGCCTCAAAGTAATGCAAATAGATATTATCATTAAAAAAAAAATATGGTCCCTAAAACTATAATATTCTGACCTTTCATTGACTCTATAACGAAGTTCAAATGCTTGTCTCACTCCCATAATAAAAGCATAACAGAGCAAAGCATTGGCTTCCTTGATACTAGAGCCTAATATATAATCATTTTGAAAGGAACATTGCAAGGATGCTTAATTGGATTGAAGGTGGGAGCGTTTTATTTTCACCTCTTGATTGTGGGTTCGAACAAGGCAATTTCACAGTAATCAAATGTTCAGGAAAGACTTGAGGGAAAAGATGTTTGTCAGCAAGTAGCTTAATTTTTTTTCTTAACTAATTTCGTATAGTTAGTTAAACCAAAAAAAAAGCTTCAAATACTGTAATGAAATTTATATCATCAATAAATCACAATAAATTCAAACTAATCTTGAATAAGACGATACAAATGAGATATAAATGGAAAAAATATGAATAGTATTTCATCCCTTTATATCACCCCTGTACCCTTTTAAAAAGGGATCCCAATGGGAACCATGCCCTTGTTGGGCAATATATAATCCGTTTAATTTGCACATAAATGGCACAATAAAATACATCAATATTATGACAGCCTTTTTGGCTATTTGTTTTCGTAACCATTCTTGACATTTTCTCATGGTCATTTATGGTTTTATAACCATTTGGCCCTACTTTCAATAAATTCATGACCATTTTTCTAGATGGCTTTGAGCCATATCATCACAACCCTTGCTCATAATTCTATTTCAATGACCATGGCAATATTATTTTCTTTAAAGGCCATGAATTTGCTCTATTTTTCATTGGCATGAGTTTTATTACATTTTTAGTCTTCAGGACTAGAATAAAATTCTTGAGTTATTGGCCTTCAATGTATGGTAAGGATGCCATTCATAACCATCAAATTGTCAAGAGTTCTGTGCAAATAAATTTCATTTCTTAATATCACTAAGTGACCTTTTACAAAGTAACCAAATTGAAAGAAATATAGTGTCTTGCCATATAACCATAAAATAAAAGGCAGCATGGTTGCTGGCCATCTCAATATTGTGGTTTAAACATATTAATTAATCAGTTGATATCAAAATTCATAATTATAATGATAAAAGTAAAGTATTTATACTTTAAATAAATAAATATTAAATATAAGGCAAATAGGATGTAATCTTACCGTGATGAGCAAGAATTTTCAATCGATCAACAATGAAACCTTAGGGACACTATGCCACCTCAATATGCTTTGCCTTGGCATAAAGGTTGTAGAATCCCTCGGTGGTGACTCGCATGTTTGCTCTGCAGTGGACTTCTTTATGGGTAAATTTAGCACCCTTGACATTATATACAGTCAACAATGCCAGAATTGCTGGATCGCATTGTAAGGGGAGTATTCCTTGAAATAATTTGGTAGAGCATCGTGCTGATAACGTGTTATAAAATCAAGAAAGTATAAGAGATTGAGATGAAGGGAATGAAGAAATACAAGAGAAAAATAGAAAGTAAGGAGGGAGTGATTCTTATTCATTTGGATGCAAACAAAGTGTAGTACATAGTGCTCTATTTATAGGCCCTCAACCACAACTAAGAGTTACACAAAGTAAATGGCAAACTTTAATCCTCATGAGTGCACATATTGTAACCTTTGAGTTATGGGCATGAAAACTCCTAAAGATCATTCATTGGAGAGGTTATAGGATGTAGAAAATGAAAGGTCAAGAGTTGGGAGCTCATGGACATCCACCTTAATTAGTATTTTACAACAATGTTGACCTAATTTTGATTTTGATTATTTAAGCTGGATTAAATGGGTTTTAATTGCAATTCTTACAGCCCACGTAAATCCCCTCGGTCTCTCAAACTTCTTGTTCTTTTTTTTCGTTCTTTTTTATTCTAAGTTCACCATAAATTCTTCCATCATAATAGCAAAAAGAACATAGCTCATCGCTCTACCAGTTGCTCAGGGAAAAAAAAAAAAAGGAGCAATGACCAGTCTCAAATTAAGGTGACGGTAACATGTGAAACAAAAAAGAAAAAAAAAAACACTATTCCTACCATATGGATGGAGTAGGCACGTCAGAAAGATGATTCTGGGGGAGGTGCTGTGTGAGGAGCAAAAAATAGGATCAGGCAATGAACCAGTCACGATATAAATTTAAGGGTTAATGGGTCAACCGGGGTCTAACCAATTATCAAATTGGTTATATTAAAATATTATAATTTATTAGTGGTATAATATATATATATATATATTAATATATTTTTAAACTTCTATGGATAAAAATAAATATCTTTAGAAAAAGAATGCTTAAAATCTATTAGTATTAGTTATGGTACCTATACTTATACAATGATATCTCCTTTCTTCTAATTATTATATCATTTTAAATAATTTTTTTCATCATTTTCTTCTTCTTTTTTTTTTAGATTTGTTATTTCTTTACCTACTTTTCTTTTAATCTTGGTCTTCAACCTTTCATTTTTTAATCCAAAATAGAACGAGATAATAGATAGAAAAATAAAATAATTAAAAATAATAATAAAAAAGAATTCAGTTCAACTGATAGAACCACTGGTTTTCCTGATTTTAACTGGTTCAAACAGGTTCACGCTCTAATGGTTGAACTAGACTGGATCATTGGCCGGTTCATGATCCAACCAATTGAACCGGCTGGTCCAGTCTGATTTTTTGTTTTTTGGTGCTATGTATCAAAAGTGGAGAAAGGAATTTGGAGGATAAGCACCTTATGGCCAAAGGATTAAACTGTTTAAATAAAGCAAGCTGAGGGAGGACTTTACTTAGGATTATGTGAATTTGTAAATAAATCTGGTTGCACCAATTAAAATTAATTAGGTGTGCACTTACATTATATTTTCCTTTTTAACTTAGAGGGGCATTTTGGTTATTTAACAATATTCATAAATTCTAAATTAGGCCCCTAAGCCTGATTTAATTGAGATTTTTCCTATTATCATTTGCTTTTATTTATTTATTTATTTTTTCTTTCTTTAAATTCATTAACCTTTTCTTCTCCTTCCAAGCATTATGTGACATCTACGTCCTTATTATTTGAATTAATTTTCCCTTCCCATTTTTGATTTTTCTGGTACTTAGAGAGAATATGAGTAAATCTTCTTTCCAAATTCTAGTTTCTCTAATAACAAGTAAATTTAGAGAAAAAATTATCTAAAATAAATTGAATACGTATAAAATATTTGTAAATTTAATATAAGTTATCCCAAAATCTATAGCTATTTAATTATATAATATGAACTTAACAAACTCACAAAAGAATATGAAAATTCTCAATGTGAAAATCCCAATTAAATCCAACATAAATAGAAAAATTAAAATTCAAGCTTATATTTTTAACAAATTTCTAATCAGGGTAGGAGGCCTAATTAAGATTTTTTCTAATGTTGTTGAAAGAACATAATGCTCTTTGTAGTTTAAAAAAAAAATTTTAAAGTAGATGTAGGCCTAATTTCATTTTTAATTATTTTATTTAATAATCATTTTATTATTTTAAATTCACATATGAGAGTTTTATTTTGAATTTATAAATGATAATTTATCTAAAGATAAAATTGATAAGTATGTATTTTATAATTAAATAGACATATATTTTATTTTTTACCCCCACAAGTCCACATGTATGTCCCTTTAAAGTATTCGAGAGATTGGAGTGATGAGTATTCTCGCGTATATGAACCTCTTTTATGTGGGTTTCAATGGAAGCATTCCTCACCAAATAGGCAATCTCTCTGCCTTTCTCTATCATGGTAAGAGGAGATTGATCTTTGTAAGGAAATTAAGGTTTAGTTGACCAAAGATAATGATAACTAATATTAGTAAAACTAATCATGATTGGAGGGAAATAACCATAGTTAAAAATAACTTTAGTGTTCCTTTTTGGTGATAAAAAGTAACTATAGCGAAACAAAAGTAATTATACCTAGCTAAACATAACCATGGTTAAAGTGGACAAACGACAAAGTTGGTAAATAATATCACATGTAAGCCTAAGAGTGGGAGAACAAAATTAATCCCAAAGACAAAGATGGAAATGCAAATGGGATGGCCAAGATCTAACAATGAAAAGTAAGGTTAACTATTTTGGAAAAATGAGTTGTACCAACCAAAATTTATTATTCTTCCTATCTCATTTGGTGTAAAATTTGGCTTAGGGAAGAAAGACTCGTTTATCCATATATTAAGGTGAACCTTTTTTGGGGGTTAGAAATGCATTGAGTGGAAATGCCAAAACAATGGGTAAATAATGTAGGGAAAACTGTGAAAATATCCCTCATTGGCAACTTATTTGCCAAATGGGACCTTCACGTGCAGATTATCTTCCACATGTGCAGAATATCTTCTCTGATATGCAAATGATCTTCCCTGTATGCAAAATTCTTCCCTATACGTGTGCAGAAATCTTCCCTACGTGTGCAGAAACCTTCCCTCCGTATACAAATATCTTCCCTCCATGTGCAAGATATCTTCCTAGGTCCCATTTAGTAAATAAACTGTCCATTAAGTCTTTTTTAACAATTCTCTCAATAATGTACTCCACTAAAAGATAAATTTGACAGCTTTTTCACATAGTAAAAGTTAATGTTAGAGACTGACACACAAAAAGAAAAAAACACAGCTCCATAATTCTCTCTATGCAACCCCATGTTACTCTCTTTACTTACAACCAGACCTGCGTTTTAATTTTTGCCTATGAGGAGCATGAGACAATGAGAAATACTTCGTTCGATCTTATTTATAAATTTTTTTTTTATTTCGTAATACGAATTGGTAATTAAAAATAATAAATATGTCAAAAATGTCATATTTTTTCATATATATCCCTATTTATGGAAAGAGTTATTAGCCGTCTAGCTTTACCGCAAGCATACGGATCGCAAGTAATCCACGAGGACTATGACAAAAATAAATTAATTATCTTAATCAAGTTATCAATCAGGTTAAGTGAGAATATTTTGAAAACAATTTTATGTTTAAGAATTAATTGATTAAATCGAGAACTTTAAGACAGGAGAAACCTAGGATTATCTATCCCCTATCTATTTCATGAATTAATTAATTTACCCTCAATAAACAGTCAAACAAAGATATGTATTTGTCTAAGATTCAAAGACATTTGATAACGCTCTCTCAAGTCAAAACCAAATATTTATCCTAATAAACTAATCAATCTCTTGTATTAATTTATAAGGATTAAATTTAAACACCAATCTTAATCTGACAATGCTAGGTTAGTAACTATATCTCTATGATACTAACAAACCATCCATTTAATATACCTAAACTTCAAGTCTAACATGATTTTACCCAAGTTCTACACTTAAATTATCTTTCTCAAGATTAATTTTAAATTAACAAGACAACTAAATGGTGATCAAGCATTTAGAGGCATTAATAGCAAAATAAAATCAATACAAAAACTTCATTTGATGCAAAAAGAGAGTAAATAAATAATTCAATTCATAGATAGGTTCAAGAAAATCCTAGAATGAGAAAATTAGCTACTCATATTCATCAACAAATTAAAATCATAAATAATAATTCGGTTCATATCATAAACTAAAAAAAAAATAGAGAAGAAAATTAATGAAAAACCAAGTTTAAAGCTCTAAATCTCTTTGAATCTTCAAATCCCAGCGCCTTTGCTCCTCGCTCCGCTCCTCGCTTGATCGTGACTCTGCTTCGCGTCCGACTCTGCGCGTCTCAGCTCCTCGGATCTGTCTCGTGTCCCTGCTGTGTTTCCGTCTCAGCGTTTTGTGTCTTCTTTTATCTCAAGATCTTTAGGTTATTTAATTTGTTCTTGGGATATGTGCGTTGGGCTTTTTCCAAATTCTCACCTGATCACTTTAGATTTTTCAAAGATATATTATATCTTTTTATTTCATTCAATTGATTTCGTCCTTTTCCTCATGTTGCGGCCCACACGTTTTGGCTAAACTCTATACCTTTCCTTTGTCTTACGCAGCTTTCTTCTTGCTTTTTATCAATATATATATATTTCTTGATGAATTCTTCTAATACCGATTGCTTCTTCATTCACATGATAAAACCTCCTATAAGATTAAATAAAATATGTGGGTAGATTTTCTCTTAAAATCTCTTATTCCCATCATTAATATAAAGATAAAAAAGTATATACAAGATAATTAAATAGGTATAAAATATTAATAAATCCAATGAATATATCCAAAATATATACCGATTTAATTATAAAATATATACTTATCAAAAAGTATAAAAGAGAGAATAGATAAAAAGTTTAAGAGATAATGAGTATAAGATATAAGAGAGAATGAGTATTTAATAAGGGTAAAATAGGAAAAAGAAGTTTACATTTTCAGAAAAAAAGTAAAAGTTACTTATAAAAAGGATCAGCCCTATGAAAGAGAAAGTTGTTTATAAATAGAACTGAAGGGAGTAGTTTTTTTTTTTTTTTGGCACATTTTGTCTCTATATATCTTTCCGTCGAAACATCTGAGAAGATTATGTTTTGGAAAAGCCCCATGCCACATAAAAGCTTGAATGAACAGTTATAAAAACATTAGTTATCTTTTTTTAATTACATCATTCCCTCTCCTTCTATATTAAGTCAAATTCCTAAATATATCTTATATTAAGGATAGAAGGCTAGGGAGTATTTGTATCCATTCTATATGATCATTGAAAATGTGAAGGATAAACACACTGCATTATTCAATTCATTCGTGCTTATTAAAATAGTTATCCCTTATTCTAACCGAAATCACTAACAGCTTTTTTTTTTTTTTGATGGTTTATGCAATGGACCATTTTTGGCCTTCGGTGCACCCACCTTCCAGGTATCCGACGTTAACCTGAAATCACTAACAGCTTTAAACACTTAAGTCTACGTAACAGTCATCTTTTGAATTTATCCATTTTTCATTCTGTCTTTAAGACACCACTAATAAAGGCATTCACACATTATTAGTTTATGAGAATAAATTAATCATTTTAAACTCTTTTAACACAAACTTCAATTAATAAAAAGTATTTTAGAATGTTTACTAAAATATTATTAAAAATGTTAAAAAAGTAGTTAAATTTATAATGTAATATTTTTTTTTTATAATTTTAGCAAAACCAAGGGAGATCAAGTGTTTTGCTATGAAAAAAAATGATGTTGATAGTCACTGATCATTTGATGACAGATAAAAAATAAGACTTACACAATGTGAAGACTTTGAAATGGGAGAAAAAAGTTTGTTTTATTTGAAGTAAACATTACGGTGAGGAATCTTTTACTCTTCTTTTGTGGAAAATTTGATTGAAAAGGCATTTGGCAAGAGAGGGATGGATAAGAAAATTCCATGATTCTTCTTGTGTCTTGATCAATTGGTGCTATCATACAGTTATAGGAGAAGAAAATTTTCATTCAATTTTCCGGAGATTCAAAATTTCCTATATATCTGTATTGAATTTGTCATATTTTGTCCGAGTCTTTGGGGTGCCTGATTACCTTTGTAATTGGGCGATAGATGTATACTTTGAATTATATTATATCAAATTTATAATTATTATTTATGTATTTATTTTATTTTATATATATTTCCCCTAAATCTAATTTTAATGGTAAAAAAGTAATATTTCTACAAAATCTATTTATATATCTTTTATTTTGTAAATAATATAATCTTGAAAGCATGGGACGTCAACTGTGATTTTCTCCAAAAAGCCAAAAAAAGAAGAAGACACGTGGCGAAAGATACTTCTAGAGGCGGGTCACATGTTATAATTTCTGTGAAATATTCAGAGATCTGATTGGATGGAGTTCTGAACCATAATATAATCTCATCGAAGAACGTACGGCTTAGTTCATTATTTATTAATGACCAATAGAAGCACCAGTATGACCATATCCTTTTTTTTTTTGGCCGGAAACCAATATGACCATTCAAAGTGGCTTAATTTTAATTAGGAAAATTTCATTTAACTCCCAAGAACGTTAAACATAATTAAAATTTTAAGTGAATTATGCATAAGTGCATTTCCTTTATTATCAAAGTCATACAGGTCATAAATATGCTAGAGATCTAATTGGAACATTCATTTTTGAAGTTTTGTTTTGTTATTCTCCCTTGGTCTTGATTTGTTTTGCCCAGGAGCGCAAATGATAAATGTGGGGAAATTTATTACTTTTTACTTGTGATTGGAACATTCACTTTTAAAGTTTTGTTTTGTTATTCTCCCTTAGTCTTGATTTGTTTTGCCTAGGAGTGCAAATGAAACGGTAAAGAAGGCCTACTTCAAGTATGATGAAGGGAATAACTTAGGATTTACATGGATTTAGCTTTCTTAGCCATTCAATTTATCAGACCAAAGGGAGGTTGATGCAAAATTGGAATTAATCACCTAATTGAGACATGGGAAACCCTCAAGCTCAACAACACTTATTTCACTAGAAAACTCATAATGAAATAAGTGGTGGCTAATTAAATTCATTAAAAACCAATCACAATAGTTTAATATAGTTTTGAAAATTATGTTCACAATTGCCTAATTAAACAATTTGACAATTAATCACCCTAATTAAACAATCAAGAGATTAAACCCAAATTGACAATTAAATTAATGAAAACTCAATTAATAATCTAATTGACAATCAAAGGGTTTGCAAACAAAAATCCCAACAATCATTTAAAAACAAATCAAATCCAAAATATCAATTCTATCAAAATCAACACTACTGCAGAAGGGACTTTTAACCACCGTTTTTATGCCCTTTTAACGACCGTTTTTAGAGGGACGTGTATGTGAGTGTCGTGGAAAATTTCAAAATTGACGACCGTTTGAAAACAGTCGTAGTAAAAGACTTACAACGACTGTTTTTAAAAAACAGTCGTTGTAAGTCCTGGATACAACGACTGTTTTTGCAAAAATAGTCGTTGTATCTCCAAGATACAATGACTGTTTTTGAAAAACAGTCGTTGTAACTCCTATTTTTTTTAATATTTTTTGCTTTTCTACCCCTCATCATTGAAAAACTATCAATCTAAAGACATTTATATTTTTTTTGAATTTGGAAAACACTCAAATGAAAATATCATGTCCCTCACAAAACAACTGCACTATCATGAGGGTTTTATAACAAATAGGGTAGCCCTTGAATCAAATTGATTTTAGTAGCAGTGTAAAACATGAAAAAAATTAAAAGCTCAACATAGTCAATAAGAAGTTTGTAAAACAGCCTTTCATTTTGCTCCTGAAAGAAATATAAAAGCTCAAGCTTAGACTACAATTCCAACCAAACAAACAGCTTATGAAACATTCTACAACTGAACTTTTTCATTGAAGGAATTATTTGAAGTTTAAAAATAGAAGGGAAAAGGAATTCCCTATCTATATGCTTTCCAATGTAGTTTCCTTCTTCCACTGCAAGAGATGTTATAGAACTCAGCAAGTTAAGCCAAAGCCTGTGAATTGCTTTCACAAACCTTCCACAATGATGCAACCTCTCCTCTGTAGACAGTGCCCCAATCGTCACACGAGTCTAGAAAGTCAAGCAGCTTCAAATAGCTCTTCCAACACCACCAGGAAGAGCAACAATGGCAGTCTTATCAAATGAGTTGTTTCTCACTACAGCATCCACTAGTCCATGTTTCCTTGCGGAGAAAAACTTGAAAAAGTAAAATCAGACTAAAATCTATGAAATTTGGCCTATAGATATGGACAAGACTTAAACTCTGTCTTTTGTCAAGGCATAAATCAGTTTTTAAATAATAGCAGAATCTGTTTTCCTGTTGTGAAAGAGAAGCAGCAAGTTGGGAACTTCTCTAAAGCAAAGATCAAAAGCAAAAATCTCTTTTTCTTCAAAAATACCCTCACTTTTAAAACATCACACAACATTATACTGTTTCTAGAAATATCATTTTCTTAGTAATTCGACATTAAAAAGTACTTTTCTGTAAGATTAGCCAAGCATTTGTGGTATTGCTAGAGGTGTTTATATGAATACCTTTTCTATTATGGCACTTTTTGAGAAGGACAAAACAATGAAAAATTTGCTTTTGCCCCTTTTCATCAGATCAAGACCTTTCAACCAAATACCCATTACCCGAATCCAGAAGCTACCACGCACTTGTCTAGATTATATCTAAATTCATATAAAAGGAGTCATATAATAGGAATTTACCAAAATGAATCGATATGAGACCTAGCAACAGAAACACTCCACAGCGTAACAAAGTAGTCCTCTGTAGCTCTATCTTTGCCATATAAGTCCTGAATGCCATCGCCTACTATGGGTTTGCCATTGACGTCGACCACCATAGAGTCGTCGCTGATTTTATGATGCAACATGTGAGCAAGAGGTAGAGGGGAAGTCTAGGTCGAACGGCCGGGAGGCATGACATAATGTGAACTCTTCACAGGCGCGGCGCTACACAGTATGAGCTTTACAAAGGCTGGAATGGTCTAATTTAGGGATTTTATAACAAAGTTTCAACAACTGGTTTTCAAAAATAGTCATTGAATCCTACTTACAACGACTGGTTTTCAAAACCAGTCGTTGAATCCTACTGCCATATTTACAGTTGTGCCACCGCGTTGTTTTCTACTACTGTTTTTCCAAAACGGTCGTTAATTGATGTCGTTAAATCATCTTTTTGTAGTAGTGCAATAATAAGTCTATAATCTAAAACTAGATTGTTCTCAATTAATATAACCCAAAATCATTTAAAACTAAATAATCTCAAGTCTTGAATCAAAAAGATAAAAAGAAAGAGACTCCCTTGTAGTCTTTAAGTATAAGACTCTAGGCTTTAACTTCCTCCATGCTCGTCCCAAGTTGCCTCCCAAAAGAGCTTAAGCTTCCATGATATTTGTCCTCCCTCCAAGCTTCCAACCCGTCACAGCCATTAATGTAAATATTAGCAAGGGTTTGATGATGTGGGTGTGAGGAAAGAGAGGAAAGAATTGATGAGTGGGCACGTGGTTGTTGAGTTGATAATATATGAGGATGATGGATGGTAGATGATGGGCGATTAATTCCTTGCAGATGTACATGCGTGGCTGTGAGGAGAATGAATCTGAGAGCAAGTGAGGGTCAAAGAGAGAGGGACGTTCGGCTCTCAATGAGAGCGTGTCTTCTGCCTCGACCCTTTTCAGCGAGTGCGTCTCCGCCTCCCTCTCCAGCGTCAGTCGGTGTGTCCCTTATGTTGGCGGCTAGGTTAACTAACGGAAGGAAGAGAGAGTTTTTTGGATCCAATCTTAAGCCCATTAAAATTTAAGAAGCTCAATAGAATTCAACCATTAGATTCTTTTTTAGCTTTTAAGAAAATTTCTGTACAGTAGGATATTCTAATATGCTTTTCCTTGTCTTGTAAGAATTAAATAAAATCGTGATCTATCATATAATTGAAAATATTATCAATTACAAGATAACGATTAAGATATTAACAATTTAAGCCCAATAAGATCATAATCAACTCAGATTTGTATTATTTACTAAAATTGACTAACTATCCAAATATTATCTAATAAATCCAAATTAACCTAAAATAATCCCCAAAATAAATGAATAAAGTGAGATAAAATATATTAAATTTAGGATTTATCAGTGATAGTCCTAATAAAACCTTAACCTAAGCTTTAATTTTCTATGAAATTTTACGACCACAAAGTCATCAAAGGCTTCAAATTTAACAAGACAAAATATAATATTTATAGTTTCAAAACCAATGAGATTTCACAACTATAATGAACTTGCAATAAAATACCAATTTTCAAAAGGGTAGTTTCAAAATTGTAATATTAAAATTATGAATTCTAATATAATCGTTGTCAATTGAGTTATTCAGTTGACAGATTCAAAAGTTTTTTCTCCTTTTAATGCAAATTAAATTAACATTAATTTTGAAGGGTAATTATACATTTGTTATCATAAAGTTATGAATTTTAGTATGGCAGTTGTCAAAGAGCCGTTCTTGTGATAAAAAAAAAAAAAGTTTATTCTTCTTCAAATGCAAACGCTAGTAAATTTAAAAAGGGTAATTGTAAATTTGCTCTAATGAAGTTGTAATACAAATATGATAGTTGTCAATCGAAATGTTCGCCTGAAATTAAATAATAAAATATTACCGTTGTTGTTATTCTTATTGCTACTACTATTATTTATTGGTAAAATAATTATTATAATTATCATTATTATTTTATAAGAAAAGATTATCAATGTCCTTGTTGCTATTACTATTATAATTTAACAAGCACAAATTCCCCCCGCACTTTGCGCGGGTGCATCAACCACATAGCGTGGGTGCATTAACCACATGACGTATAAGCATAGACGGACCTGCCACTCATCCAATGTGACAAGCAGAAGAACAAACTCAAAATGGAATGACCTTCCTCCGACTGCAAACAACATTACATTTCAACATATGTTCAAAAGCAAATGCCTAGGAGAGGTCAGGTTTTTGTTACTGAGCAATATAAGTTTGAACAAAATTCACCATGGCTTTAGCTCAGCCATGAGAAAAACACATCTTCAAGTACACATGTAATGTAGCATATCAACTTACATGAAGCATATTTTTTGTACTTCTATCTTCCCATCAGCATGTGCATACACAAACTTACATGCAATATACATCAATTGCCAAAACTGCATCATATGGCATAAATAGTCAAATCTGTTACACATCTGTTTTCCCATGAGAAAAAACGGATCTGCAATACGAACTCATGAAGTCGTATATAGGAATGTTGTAAATAGAAATTCATCTTAATTGCAATCTCTATCCAATGGATTAATCAAAATGAAGTCCAAATTCATTTCTGTTTCAGCTTGTAGAATGTAGATATCAATATAATAGTCATTTCAATCACAGTGGGCACAGAGTACACTGGAAGCTACATTAAGTCAGGTCAGTGTAATTGTCAATAGAGTCACGAATCTTCAAAATCTATGGTGGAATGTTTACAATATTGTGATGCATTTACACAAAGTCATGTCGAAGATATATGGCAGACCTTGAAATTAAAGGCAATATCCTTCATGAAAATTTTCAAACCCCAACTTAAAGACAAAGTCATGGCAGCCTATAATAGACAGATCCTACACATTGTGCTGCATTTACAAAAGGTGAATGGAAAAACCTTGATCATGACACCTTGATTGACAGGCATTGTAGTTATGCTCAGTGATATCATAAACAACTACATAGTCCATCGACATTTAAGGGATTGCAATACCTTGTAAATAGCTTATACTATGAAAATGACCCCTCTTCATTGAATCTACTTTTTCTTTAGTTCACTAAGAGCAAATAGAAACAACATATGAGTTAAGAAGGCCTTACATGGAAACCCATTGAAGCCACAATTAATAGCAAAGAACCTTCATTTTGATATTCTTCAAATTAATCGAATGGTTGAGTGGTTAATACCTAATTTTCATGAGTATAAATCAAAGGCCGTTTACCACGTACTTTGTCAAGGTGCTAGGTACAAACGAAAAGTAAATACCAATAAGTGACTTACTTTAAACTATTTAATTAATTATTGATTAATAACACCACTCAGAATTAATGGACCTCCAGAATAGACATAAAACAAAATGGGTCTAACTTTGATAGCCCTTTATTTCAAAGTCAATGTTGCAAGATATAAGTCCACTTTCACATATTATGTCTATCCAGTCTATAATATGTAGAAGCTACTTAGGCAACAAAGCCAATGAAAATCTTCACTATGAAACATTGCAGCAACGTATTTTAAAATATGTTAGTTCAATATTTTCCAAATGAACTACATGGTACAAAAGATATTATGAGAGCACCTACTGTAAAATTATTAAGAAACTGATTTCAACCTACACTTGTATAATTTATTTAATTATTTAATTGATAAGGCATATATTTGTTTACTGAAATGAACAAAACCCATAAAATTCCATCATATGGCTTGTGAATGAGTAGTATATAGCCCCTACCTTATTTTTTTTATCCTATCAAATCAAGGAGAGCAAGATATAAGTCCACTCTGATATACAACAATATATCTATCCAGGCTCTAATATGTAAAATTTAGTAAGGCAACAAAATCAATGAAAATCTTCCACAATGCAATATATCTGCATCGAGATTTAAGGGATTGCCACCCCTTGTAAATGGCTGCTGCTAGGAAAATGACCCTTCTTCATGGAATCTACAGAAGATATTATGAGTACACCTACTTCTTAACTATTAAAAAACTGAATTCAACCTACAATTGGACACGGTATTTAATTGAGAAAGCATATATCTATTTACTTAAAAGAACAAAACTCATAAAATTCAATAATATGACTTGTAAACTGGTAGTTTATAGCTTCTACCTTATTTTGTTGCGTATTCCCAACATCAGAACTCTTCTTCCACATGGATATGGGTTGTCAAAGTAAAATGATTCGTGTAAACCTAATCAGTACGACTCAAAAAACCCTTATTTACAATTACTGGACACATGCTTATTCGGAAGTGGCATACTATATCATGGTACACATATACCATATCACTACCTGACTAACAATTAGGAAATGGTACACTATCAGAAAATGAACACACTTGCAAAGCTCCACTCAGTAGTATCATCAGGGGAAAATATGTTTGCATCATGCAAAATGGGTAAAATATTGAGGAACCATATTCTTACTTTTAAAAACTATATTTGTGACGCTGTCTTAGCCCTGAAAATTTTGTTTAAAGCATTCTGATAGACTCTTGAATACACTTAAGGTAATTTAAAATGAACTTTCCCTTTTATAATGTAAGTATTTGACAACAATGGCATTACTTTATCATAGTCATATGGTAAGCAGTTCATGAGACCTCTGAATATTATAGGCCCCTTCTTATAGGTAAATATCATTCATAACAAAAGGAGTTACATCACAGAATATCCATCAAAGGTCTGATACAGCAACATTATTTTATTACATAGGCATTTAATATAGTGAATTTTCACAAGTATTGACATCATGGTCATAACAGACATCATGACCATTAGTCATAAGGCATTAAGCATTTAAAACATGTCAGGAGAGAGTTGGAATAGTTCAAGGGCAGGTAACTATTCATCCCTACTCCTATGTGGAACTGTCTGCCACCTACTTCATTAGCTATCATAGTCATATACTAACCCTTCTGGACAGACTGTACACAGTATGAAGCATTTAGAACATATCAGTGAGAAAACCTTGATTATGACACCTTGATTGACCAACATTTAAGTTGACCTCAGAGAAGGTACAAAGAATTACATACTACACCAAGATTTCAGGGATTGCCATACCTTGAATAATGCAGAAAAATGACTAGACTTCATTTAATACCCTTTTTCGTTAGTGCATTCTGAGTAAATAAGGAAGAAAATATCAATTCAAAAGCCTATGTATGAAACACATTGAATCAAACTTTAATAACAGAAAAACTTGATAGACTTATTCGTCACTTCACTTAAATGCCTTTTGGTTAGAAACATATTTAAAACTCATTGTACAGCTACCTACTGTAATCACAATTGTTTTGGCTATCTGTTGACGTTTAATCAAACACCCTTTACCATTTTCTTCCAAATATTTCACTAGTATGAATAATATTTTATTGATCTAAAGAAGTTCATATTCTTAAGTAATTAATAATATATGGTAGTGGGATGGATGCAAGAAAAATTAGTGAAGAATGAAAATGGGGCAGAACAATTTCTGAAACCTAATAATAATAATTCAACAATATCCATTATTCGTCACTTCACTTGAACGCCTTTTGGTTAGTAACATATTTAAAACTCATTTTACAACTATCTACTGTCATCACAATTGTTCTAGCTGTCTGTTGACGTTTAATCAAATGCCCTTTACCATTTTCTTGCCTAATATAGCACTACTCAGAATGTGCGGGCCTCCATACATACAAAAAAGGAGCATAGTTTTAAGTTTGATACAGCAATATACATAACACATTTTTGAGTTGATAACAATATGAGTTAAAATGCCTTTTGGTATTATATTGTACCAGATTATAACATCGTTGTAAATCTGCCCACTGAATTCAGTATTCAATTTTCTATGATGGATTATAAGCCTGTCGAAAATCCAATTGTGTACAAATTCATAACTCATTACGGAATTCCACTTTCAAACTAATATTATACTACTTAAAGAATATATCTACAACAACACTTCTTCAGATGACCTCATATCAAACATATAGTCATTTCAGTCACAGAGGACACAGAGCACACTGCAAGTCACAGTAACTAAGCTAGGTCTAATTGTCAATATAGCCACAGATTTTCAAAGTCCATGATGCAATGTTTAAGTACAACAATACCCATCATACAAATAAAAAGAGAGATTTTCCTACCAAACATTGGACTTCCTATTAAATCAAAGAGTAAGATATAAGTCCACTTTCACAGACATCATTACCACCATCCAGTCTATAAATTTTAACAATTACCTACTCCAACCTAACTTCAAGGATTTGAATAGCTTAGTAATTGCATGATCTACCAAAAATGACTACCCTTCATTAAATCTACTGGTTGCTTAGTTTATGCTGACAGAACAGGAACAAAATGTCAGTTTAAATGGTATTGGTTGGAAACACATTCTATCCAAGTTTTCAATAAGAAAATGATCAAATTCTTAATGGTCAAATCCATAAGTTAGTATTTCTATCATAGTATATACAACTTAGCATTAGTGTCCACATCTCGCAATTAAGCTCACAATGTAAACAAACAACAACCAGATGAACATTGATAAAACTTAACAACTAATTTGACTTATATAAAAGAACTCAACTCAACATGTGCATTCACTTGTGACATGCACTTCAGTTGATTATTAGTTTATTAGTCTACAAGGGATTAGACATTATGATATAGTCTTAAGGCATTATTCATCACTCATTAATCAATAGGCATATTAAACATATCAAAAGCAGGTTGGAACTATACCTTATCAAGTAATCATTTATACAGAAACCCCTTCCAAGGCA
The DNA here is from genome assembly GCA_963210345.1 of Inga oerstediana. Classification (NCBI taxonomy): domain Eukaryota; kingdom Viridiplantae; phylum Streptophyta; class Magnoliopsida; order Fabales; family Fabaceae; genus Inga; species Inga oerstediana. Next base: position 67,453,337 of record OY723406.1, on the reverse strand, counting down.
TCACATTTAGAAACTACTTGTCATATCATGTAACCCCTTATGCATTTAAAACATATTAGGGAAAAAATATTGAGCTAAAATCATTAAATGACATGCATTTAACTTGGACTAAGTTAAACTATAACAATTACCTACTCCAGCTAAGCTCTAAGGATTTGAATAGCTTAGTAATTGCATGATCTACCAAAAATGACCACCCTTCATTAAATCTACTAGTTAATTATTTTATAACAACAAAAATTATGAAGCAATGATGATATTGGAAAAAATTCAGCATGAATAACCACAGCTAGCAATATTAAAAGGCAGCCAATTTAATTCAGCATCAATAACCACATCATATTGCAAAATTGTTGCTATGACCAAAAGTAATATTGCATATGAAACAATCATACCAGTGAAAATGCAGATATACGTTGAATGAGTGCTGAAAATGAGTGTTCCAATAATATGGGATAGACTTGATTGCTGAATATGATATAGTCTTAAGGCATTATTCATTAGTCATTAATCAATAGGCATCTAAAAAGGTCAGAAGCAGGCTGGAATTGTACCATACCGAGTAACTGTTCACACAGTATCAAGTATGGATCATCTGTACCTCCTACTTCTTTAGACATCAAATTCAAAAGGTACTTGTCAAAAAAGCATAAAATTATTGTTTTAGGTCAAATGAATAAGGTAATTCATTTTCAACATGGTCAAAAGAAGGGACGATAACTGATTCATTAAATGTATATTCAGGAACCCCTTTCGTCAATTTTACCTGCACATATTAGGAAAGAAAAGAAAAATAAAGCCACGATAACTAGCTAGAATTTCAACACCATTTGCTCAAGATACTATCTTCGTTACTAACAACTATGCTGACCAATTCACTGAGAATTGAGCTCCAACCTGAAACACATGTGCCAGTATCGAGCATAGTGATACAATATAAACTAATAAAAATATCAAAATAGGCTGACCCGTGTTCTGGATCAGCAACCATGAATTGCATAAATCCAGAAACCAACCATTCAAAAAGACCAGGTGGAATATCAGAAGATTCAAACTTGAGCTGGTATACAAATACCCAGATATCAACAGAATATACCATCAAAAACTGCACACCAGAAATGAACAAAAGCCAGAAGAAAATCGAGGAATTGATTCGTACCTGAAGGGGACATTTTTATAAGCTACAGAGATTTAGGGATAGAATCATCATGGACCTTAATAGTAATACTACCATCAGTGCCAGAGACCCATCCAAGATTGTAGAAGTGGCGACAGAGTTCAGAAATCAAAGCTCTGGTCTCCTTCACAACCTAGCTTTCTAGGTATGCCTGCGACATTGTCTCTAACTTGCCTCCATTCACTGCCACTGCAAGGGCTTCTGCCCTTCAATCCTTAAGATCAACATCTACCCAGCATAAAGGAGATGATGGCAGTGGAAAGCAGAATCCGAATCAATTTGTCATTGAACTGCTCAAGGATCAAACTCCAGATCGACTGACCCTTGTGCTTCTCCTACTCATTTGAACCATGGATCCGACGGCGATTCTCAACCACATTAGAACTTAAACCCGCGATTCTCAATTTTTTTTTCCACTACCAGAGACGGAATGAAGACCTCGTTGGCTTTGGTTGAGGAGATGCTTCACACCCACTCCTACTGAATGGCTCACAATGAAAAAAGCAGATATGAAGTGACATTGTACGGTGGAGTAAATGGCTTCACCCACTTCTAATGAATGGCGGACAGTTAAAAAAACAAATATGAAGTGATGTTGGAATGATATTTTGTGCAGGAATTACCTTTTTGCAACTACGCATTGTACATATATTGAACAAAGCCAACATGTGAAGAAACGGCTTGGCACTAAAGCCAACACTACTGTTGTAAATAGTGAAATGTGAGAGGATAAACAGTAAAATGGAAGCATCGGCTTATTCTCCTATTCCGCTTAAGTATATATTGATGTGGCATCATCATCATCATCATCATATTGGACTAGATACTAATAAACATTAAGGTGTAGCCAGCTATGAGGGAATCCCGAGTCTATTATTATCATAATATTGGACCGATCAAGTGATAATAATATCTCTGGACCCAAGTTTCTTTAAGCGTAGTCCCAAAGTAACCTCTACAAATAACCATTTAAACATTATTAATAAGTTAATTAATGGAACTTGACCCCTAGATCAATAAAATACTAGAACACTAATTCATTTTCAAACTCCTCATATGCACTGTTCAAACATATATGAATCGTTGATACTAATATGCTCTGTCGCCTAAAGATGCTTAGTTAACCAATTCAATGTTAAGAAGCCTCAATCGGACAATTATTTAAAGATTTAATTTGAAGGATAGAAATTTCAAATATATAGGATGAATTTTGAATTTCAATAGTTATAGCGATTGTGTTCTTCTCAAACTAATTCTCATTTACTGTATTTCTATTTTCTACTTTCCTTCAGCAAATAATTTACTCACTCCCTCTTAGTAATCAATTTATTTAGTAAGAAGAGAACCTCTCTTTGCTGGTGAGATCCAAAAAATAATTAGAAATTATATTATGAATGATCTCATATGTACTTATGAGACGCTATGAAATGTTAAAAAATCCTTTTATAATCTCATCATCAAAGCAAATATATTTTTATAAAATCATGATCACAGTGATACAACATTCTTGCAACGCTAATAATTTATTTGTTATGCTTATTTGGATCTGAAGCTTTTCTGCATACACGAAAATTAAACAACAGAAAATAAATTACCATAATAATTTTCACTTCTTTAATCCTTAAAACTATCCAACGGCAACGGAGGGATGCTCTGCTCATGCCTAAACAAATTACTTGGATCAACCTCAGACTTCACCTTCACCAGCCTTATAAAATTATCCTTGAAATACTTGAATCCCCAAGTGCTTGACCTCAAGAAGCTTGTACTGTTGAACTGGTTCATCCCCAAGTCAAGGTCTTTATAATTCATATACGCTTCTCTTGGAAAGCGTGAAGCATAAGGAGTCATGAAGTCATAGAATCTCCTAATCCAATTCATATGCTTTTCCATGCTCTTTTCTCCATCACGCCACCTAACTTCATACTGCGACGAGAAGAGTACTCCTTTTCTATGAGGAAATGGAAGTGTGGATTCTGAGATTCTGCTCATCATTCCTCCGTATGGTACCCAAATCATCGCGGCCTCGTCGTCTTGCATGAACCTTCTCCATATGGAATTCAAAGCAGTTTCAGGAATCACTTGCCTCATGAAATCTATGTTAGCCTTCCAGTACACCTTATCAAATATGTTACGCTTGATGAGAATTTTTGGCGATGTGGTGTTTGGGAAATTATAAAAGTAAGGCACAGATTTGATCCAACTTGTTTCCAAACAATCCTTTTTAGTCAGACCTAACTCAGGAAACGTTTTGTCCATTAATTGGAGAAGCCTATCAACCCTACCAAGGAATTGACCAATATAAGTGGTTTGTACCGTTCTTTTCCCTTGAATACTAGAATTTACCACCTGCATTTGAACCCCAATATACAGATCATCATCAAAGTTTGGTGCCACCTGCTGCCATTTATAGAGAATCTTGTTTGCATTCTGTTCTAAGATTTTATTGACAGTAAAAATTGTCACTATCGGTGGAACCTGAACAAGCTTGAGTTTCCAACGCAAAATAATCCCAAAATTTCCACCTCCACCGCCTCTAATTGCCCAAAAGAAGTCTTCTCCCATGGCTGCTCTGTCAAGAATCTTGCCGTCAGCATCCACTATTCGCACATCGATGACGTTGTCGGCAGCCAATCCATACTTTCTATGCAGAGTGCCATATCCTCCTCCTGTAATGTGACCACCAACGCCTACACTTGGGCAGAGACCAGCAGTGAAGCCATGGATTGGACTTTTCTCAGAAATTCTGTAATAAACTTCTCCGAGTGTGGCACCGGCTTCAACCCAAGCTATGTTATGTGCTATATCAACTTGGATGGCACGGAACTTGGTGAGATCTATGATCATGAATGGTTTCTCAATGAGAGAAACAAAAGAGAGTCCTTCATTGTCATGACCTCCGCTACGCACCTTGAAGTGAATTTTGAGGTTTTTTGCACATATGACAGCAGCCTGAACATGAGAATCCTCTAAAGGAGTGAATATGAATTCGGGTTTCGTCATTGGAGGCAGCAAGTACCTTAGATTTTGAGCTGTGGATTCAAAGACTGAGGTGAAAGAAGCATTATCGTGGGGAGTGAAAAATGTGGTGGAAAATGGGATTGAATTTTGAGAATTCGCCTCAAGACAATGAGTGAAGAGTTCTGGAGTTGGGATTGAGAATGTTGATGAAGCGGAAAGTAACAGAAACGCAAAAGTGAGCCATAATAGGGACCTTGGTGAACCCATGATTTTGGTATTTCACGTAATCCTGCTTTTTCTGTGCATAAAACAGCATGTTATGTCCGTTTATATACACAAATTCTGTACCCGGTTGTGATATAGACTAAGGTTCCATTCACATTTGTTTGGTCGCCCGAACTGGTATTACGCAACCAAAAAAAATTGTAAAGTCCATTGACCAAAGATGTCATGGTTGTTAAATTTTCAGAAGCAATCACTTCGCGCGTCTTATGTTATTTTTCTTTTTGGTTTGACAAAAATCTTTATTTAATCTTTTTGGTAGCTGAACGCATGGTACAAGGCCATTCAAACAATTGTTTCTATTGTTCAATATTTGGGTGGAAAAATATACATTTGTGGCTCAAAGTTTAATCATTCTAGGTTAAATAATACTCCTTCTGATCCTAACTATAGAACAACATTTGAGAGTTGATCTTGGTCCGAATTATAGGACAAAGTTTTAATTTTTGTCAATTTCTTCCTAAAATACCCTCTATTGATACTTTCTCAATAATAATTAAACACAATAATAATTTGATAAGAGTAGATCGGAAGTTGTTGAGGGAGATTGACGACGCCGGATTATGTGAGAACTTGGAGAAGTTATGTGTGAAGTAGGAGATGTACAAGAAAAAACAGAGAATCAATATAATTGGATGCCATTTTAAATTTTAAATAAGGGTATTTTATGAAAATAAATATGATTAACTAATTTAACAATTATCCTTAATTTCTTCAAAGTTAGGTAAATATGTCCTATAATTAGGATCGAAAGGAGTACTAATAATAATGCTCATATACTGTTTAACTTCATTAATCTTGTTCATATATACTTATGATTGTTCGTTGCCATGTTTTCCACAATATTATGTGCTACTACTTCCCACCTCGTTGTTTATTTAACTATTATTTTTTTCTTATATCAGAGATAGTACATGCTGACAACAATTTTCTTAAGTAACCTTTGTTTTGATTGTTTCAACTTCTAGAGGAAAAAAACTTGGGAGAATGGCTGAGAGGTCCCAAAGACCAAAGAAAACAACAATAAAGTCCCTATGAAAAAAAAAAAAAAAATCATGGGGAAATCCCAATTAAATCTAGTTGAAATAACAGAATCAATCAGTTTAACAAATTGCTAAATAGACCAAGAGGCCTGATTAGGTATTTATGAATGTAGTTAAATGACTAGAGTGCCCCTACATAGTTAAAAAATAAAATTAAATGTAGATGTTGACCTGATTTTGATTTTGATTATTTAAGCTGGAGTTAATGGATTTTAATTGCATTCTTACAGCCCACGTAAAGCCCCTCCGTCCCTCAAACTTCTTGTTCTTTTTTCTCGTTCTTTTTTATTCTAATTTCACCATAAATTCTTCGATCATAATAGCAAAAAGAACGTAGCTCATCGCTCTACCAGTTGCTCAGGGAAAAAAAAAAAAAAAAGGAGCAATGGCCAGCCTCTAATTAAGGTGACGGTAACATGTGAAACAAAAAAGAAAAAAAAAACTCGTCCTACTATATATGTACTCATTTGGAATAGCGATTGCAATATTCAAAAATAACTTTTCAGTCGTGATTTACGGTATATGAGGTAAGTATGTTTGAGAAGTGTTGTCTCGACTTATGTGCAAAAACACTTAAGGCATGTTTGTTATGGTGTTTATAAGCTGCTTTTAACGTAAATCGAGACAAAACTCCTCTCACATATTTATTTCATATATTGTAAATTATGATTGAAAAGTTACTTTTATGCATTCCAATCGCTGCTCTAAACGAGCACTTATAGGGCTGTCAATCACCGAACCAAACAAGCACTATATGGAAGGAGTAGGCACACCTGAAAGATGATTCTGGGGGAGGTGCTGTGCATCAGAGGTGGAGAAAGGAATTTGGAGGATAAGCTCCTCATGCCCAAAGGATTAAACTGTTTAAAAAATGCAAGCTGAGGGAGGACTTTACTTAGGATTATGGTAATTTGTAAATAAATCTGGTTGCACCAAATAAAATTAATTAGGTTTACAATTACACTATATTTTCCTTTTTAACTTAGAGGGGCATTTTGGTTATTTAATAATATTCATAAATTTCAAATTAGTACTCTTGCCCTGATTTAATTGAGACTTTCCCTATAATCATTCGCTTTTTATTTTTATTTTTTGCTTTCTTTAAATTCATTTACTTTTCTTCTCCTGCGTGCGCCTGCCGCATTATGTGAGTCTACGTCCCTATTATTTGAATTAATTTTTCCCTTCCCATTTTTGATTGTTGTGGTACTTAAAAGAGATAATATGAGTAAATTTTCTTTCCAAATTTTATTTTCTCTAAAAACAAGTAAATTTAGAGAGAGAAATATGTAAAATAAATTGAATATGTATAAAATATTTGTAAATTTAATATAAGTTATCCCAAAATCTATAACTATTTAATTATATAATATGCACTTAACAAACTCACAAAAGAATATGAAAATTCTCAATGTGAAAATCCCAATTAAATCCCACATAAATACAAAAATTTAAATTCAAACTTATACTTTTAACAAATTTCAAATCAGGATAGGAGCCTAATTAGGAATTTTTTTTAATGTTGTTAAAAGACCATCATGCTGTTTGTAGCTTAAATGAACATATTAAAGTAGATGAAGGCCTAATTTTATTTTTTAATTATTTTATTTAATAATCATTTTATTATTTTAAATTCACATATGAGAGTTTTATTTTGAATTTATAAATGATAATTTATCTAAAGATAAACTTGATAAGTCCAAATATCACATGTGTGTGAACTTTGAGTCTTTGGGACGTCTGATTACTTTTGTAATTGGTCAATAGATGTATATTTTAAATTATATTATATCAAATTTATAAATATTCTATATCTATTTAATTTATTTTATATATATTTCTCCTAAATCTAATTTTAAGGGTAAAAAGTAATATTTATACAAAATCTAGTTATGTATCTTTTATTTTTGTAGATGATATAATCTAGAAAGCATGGGGCCGTCAACTGTGAGTTTCTCCAAAAAGCTAAAAGAAGATGAAGACACGTGGCGGAAGATACTTCTAGAGGCGGGGTTATATATCATAATTTCTGCGAAATATTCAGAGATCTGATTGGATGGAGTTCCAAACCATAATATAATCTCATCGAAGAACGTACGGCTTAGTTCATTATTTATTAATGACGGTTAGAAGTGAAAGACCGTTAGGAGAGTCTTCCAAGTCAACGATAATATCTCCCTCCATCAAGAATATCGTCCACTGTCAAGAAGAATGTGATAAAACGTACAAGATTAGAAAATTATGTAGATGGTTTCATGCTGAATTAATTATATATAAATAGGTACTTGTGCATTTCATAAATATAACTTAGTTTTAGTTTTGTACAATGACCAATAGAAGCACCAATATGACCATTTTTTTTTTTTTGCCGGAAACCAATACGACCATTCAAAGTGGCTTAATTTTAAATAGGAAAATTTCATTTAACTCACAAGAACGTTAAACATAATTAAAATTTTAAGTGAATTATGCATAAGTGCTCTTCCTTTATTATCGAAGTCATATAGGTTATAAATGTGCTAGAGCATCGAATTTGGGTTGAGGAAGCTGATGAAACCGAAAGTAACAAAAACGCAGAAGTGAGCAATAATAGCGAAGTTGCATAACCCATGATTTTAGTATATTTCACGTAATCGTGCTGTTTTTCTGTGCTTAAAGCAACATGTTATGTCCGCTTATATACACAAATTCTGAACCAGCTAATTGTGGTGATGCACGTCTAATTGAGCTATTACTAAGCCTATGTTTGGTATCACTTATTTTTGATAAAAAGTCCTTACTACGCAAGCCGAAATAAAACTCCTCTCACATATTTACCTCGTATGCTGTGAATTGTAGTCATCTTTATGACATACATTTTGTGGACGTCGACATTGTATTACTCGCCAAAACAAATTGTTTTTCATTGTTTTTTCCTTAGTGTTTAATTTCCAAATTGAATTCTTTCTTGTCGATACTATAGCCTAAGCTTCTATTCCCATTGATTTCAACTATAACGTATAGCCATACCTAAAACGCAGTGTTCCCTATCGGATAAAAGGCCCCTACATATTTACCAAAAATATTATGTATATTTGATTTTCAAAGTCAATATTTTTTACTTACCTTATTTTTTGGTTTGGTTTGACAAAAATAATTTCTTAATAGTTTTTTTTTTAAAAAATTTAACGTGCGTACAAAGCCATTGACGAAAACAATTGTTTGACATATAGCCATGCAAACTAACAAATATATTTCATGTGGCTAATATTTTATTCCTTTTATGTTAAATAATACTTATAATATTTAATATAAAATGTGTGGTTTATTGAAGATTTCTTTTTTTAATACCATTAATGATGTGAAGTCTTGCTCAATATAATCATGAGAAAATCCCAATTAAATCCAGCTGAAATAACAAAATCCAGATTCAGTTTAATAAATTCCTAAACAGACTAAGACCTAATTAGATATTATGAATGTAGTTAAATGACTAGAGTGGCCCTACATAGTTAAAAAATAAAATTAAATGTAAATGTTGACCTAATTTTTATTTTGATTATTTAAACTGGATTTAATGGGTTTTAATTGCAATTCTTACAGCCCAGGTAAAGGCCCTCCGTCTCTCAAACTTCTTGTTCTTTTTTTTCGTTCTTTTTTATTCTAATTTCACCACAAATTCTTCCATCATAATAGCAAAAAGAACATAGCACATCGCTCTACCAGTTGCTCAAAAAAAAAAAAAAAGAGCAATAACTAGTCTCAAATTAAAGAGACGGTAACATGTGAAGGGGAAAAAAAAAAACTCATCCTACCATATGGATGGAGTAGGCACGTCAGATTAGGATTAAACTGTTTAAATAAAGCAAGCTGAGGGGAGGACTTTACTTAGGATTATGGGAATTGGTAAATAAATCTGGTTGCACCAATTAAAATTAACTAGGCTTACACTGACATTATATTTTCCTTTTTAACTTAGAGGGGCATTTTGGTTATTTAACAATATTCATAAATTCCAAATTAGGCCCCTAAGCCTGATTTAATTGAGATTTTCCCTATAATCATTTTTTTTTTTTTTGCTTTCTTTAAATTCATTTACCTTTTCTTCTCCTGCGTGCACCTGCCGCGCATTATGTGATGTCTCCGTCCCTAGTATTTGAATTAATTTTTCCCTTCCCATTTTTGATTTTTCTGGTACTTAGTCAGAATATGAGTAAATCTTCTTTCCAAATTCTATTTTCTCTAATAAAAAGTAAATCTAGCGAAAAATTATCTAAAATAAATTGAATACGTATAAAATATTTGTAAATTTAATATAAGTTATCCCAAAATCTATAACTATTTAATTATATAATATGCACTTAACAAACTCACAAAAGAATATGAAAGTTCTCAATGTGAAAATCCCAATTAAATCCCACATAAATACAAAAATTAAAATTCAAGCTTATATTTTTAATAAATTTATAATCTGGATACGAGCCTAATTAGAAATTTTTTTAATGTTGTTAAAAGACCATCATGCTCTTTGTAGCTTAAAAGAAAAATTTAAAGTAGATGTAGGCCTAATTTTATTTTTTAATTATTTTATTTAATAATCATTTTATTATTGTAAATTCACATATGAGAGTTTTATTTTGAATTTATAAATGATAATTTATCTAAAGATAAACTTGATAAGTCCAAATATCACATGTGTGTGAACTTTGAGTCTTTGGGATGTGTGATTACTTTTGTAATTGGGCAATAGATGTATACTTTGAATTATATTATATAAAATTTATAAATATTCTATATCTATTTAATTTATTTTATATATATTTATTCTAAATCTAATTTTAAGGGTAAAAAGTAATATTTATACAAAATCTACTTATATACCTTTTATTTGGTAGATAATATAACCTTGAAAGCATGAAGCCGTTAATTATGATTTTCTCCAAAAATCTAAAAGAAGATGAAGACACGTGGCCGAAGATACTTCTAGAGGCGGGGTTATATATCGTAATTTCTGCGAAATATTCAGAGATATGATTGGATGGAGTACTAAACCATTATATAATCTCATTGAAGAACGTACAGCTTAGTTCATTATTTATTAATGACCAATAGAAGCACCGATATGATCATTCAAAGTGGCTTAATTTTAATTAGGAAAATTTCATTTAACTCCCAGGAACGTTAAACATAATTAAAATTTTAAGTGAATTATGCATAAGTGCACTTCCTTTATTATCAAAGTCATATAGGTCATAAATGTGCTAGAGCATCGAAGGTGACAGACCTAATAAAACCTTACTAAGCTTTAATTTGCTGTGAAATTTTACGACCACTAAGTCATCAAAGGCTCCAAATTTTACAAGACAAAATATAATATTTATAGTTTCAAAACCAATGAGATTTCACAACTATAATGAATTTGCAATAAAATACCAATTTTCAAAAGGGTAGTTTCACAATTGTAATATTAAAGTTATGAATTCTAATATGATCGTTGTCAATTGAGTTATTCAGTTGACAGATTCAAAAATTTCTTCTCCTTCTTCTAATGCAAATTAAATTAACATTAATTTTGAAGGGTAATTATACATTTGTTATCATAAAGTTATGAATTTTAGTATGGCAGTTGTCAAAGAGCCGTTCCTGTGACAAAAAAGAATTCCTTTTCTTCGAATGCAAACACTAGTAAATTTAAGGACGGAAGTAAAAGAAGCATTATTTTGGGGAGTGAAAAATGTGTTGGAAAATGGGATTGGATCTTGATAATTAGCCTCAAGACATTGGGTGAAGAGTTCTAGAATTTGGATTGAGGAAGCTGATGAAACCGAAAGTAACAAAAACGCTGAAGTGAGCAATAATAGCGAAGTTGGATAACCCATGAGTTTAGTATATTTCATTTTCAAACCGTTTCATGCTCTAATGGTTGAACCTAGGGGTGTCCATATGATCCCACTCCCGGCAATCCCGGCCCGGTTCTGGCAAGATAAGGACTAAAAAATCCCAGCCTTATCGGGACCGGGATCGGGAGGGGAAGATACCGAGAGAGGGACAGGATCCGGTCAAGGCTTCGGGATTCCCGGTCCCAGACCCGGTATCTTATGCATACAATTTTTTTTTGTTATGTTAATGTTTAATGGGTTCTGCTTATAATGGGGTTAAAATTGGCCCAAAACTAATAAAAACCCAATTATAACAAAAAAAAATGAACCCAATTGACAATGATCTCAATTGGGTGACAAAAAAAAAAAAGAACCTTGAATTGATCACTCTCGTCCCTCACCTCAGTCTCACGGTCTCACACTCTCACCTGGCAACGGTCAATCACGATGAGCTACCTGCTAGGGTTCTCCGTTCTCTCGCTCTCGGCCTCTCCCATTCTCAGTCTCGGCTTCTACGTTCTTGCTCTCGGCCTCCCGCATTCTCAGTCTCGGCTTCTCCGTTCTCGCTCTCGGCCTCCCGCATTCTCAGTCTCGACTTCTCCGTTCTTGCTCTTGGCCTCTCGCATTCTCAGTCTCGGCTTCTCCTTCTCAGTCTCCCCTTCTCCTTCTTGGTCATGGCTGAGAGATATTGTCTAAATCCCCCTCAAATCTCTAATTTATCTTGATTCTTGAATCTGATGCATCTTCATTGTTTTGGACCCTTCCCTTCACTTAGATCTCATCAAAATGAAGGCTCCATCCATATTTTAATATTATTGGATCTGCTTCAATGATACTTATAGTTAGCAACAGAATTTTTGGCAGATTCCACAATAGGATATGAAATGTAGTCGCCACTCTCTAGAGTTTACACTAGATGACCATGTACTGATATTGTCGTCACTCTCAATGTCACATGTGAAATCTGTTTTTTTTTTTTTTTTGTTGATGTGGTTGTTTAAACCAATGACAGATTGTTTGATTATGTAGTTTCAATAGAAATTTATACAATATTGTACTATTCAAAAGTAAAAAAAGAAAGAAAGATGAGCAATATATAATTAGGGACTCATGATCAGGTGCCTTTAAGTTAGATTAATCTCTAGGAGAACGACAACCAAGGATATCATGAGAAAGTTAATACAAGATCAATTTTTTTTTTAAAGATTTTCAATGTTGAAATATAGAAAAATGAATATTGAATTTGAGAACTTTTGATTGCCCTGATTTGATATTAACCTTTTTATGAGGTTCTTAGGAATCATTCCCTAGTGTTCTATAAACTATAATATATATACACGCGCACACATACTATCTCTTGGCCTATTTATAAGAAAGAAAATATGGTTAAAATTTAACTATTCAACTATTATTTGTTTCTTATGGATAAGGTTGGAGGTGGTATTTTCTGTGAGCAGCAATTATTAACTTCTGATCTTGTTTCTTTGGCTTGCATTGTCCGAACAATTGGCTTGCATTGTTGTAAATATTTGGCTTGCATTGTTCTGTAAATATTTGGCTTGTGTTGTTGTGTGATTCATTGTAAATATTTGGCTAGTATTGTTGATGATGTAAGTTGTGAATTGTTTAGAAACATGACAACTACACCCACCAATGAAGGAACCACCCAATCAACTCCAGTTAGTGTAGAACAAGAAGTTAGGGAAGAAGAAGCAAATAATGAAGAAGATTTAGAGGGAGATGAAAGACCAGCGAAAAGGACAAAATCTAGTATTTGGGACCATTATGAACAAATGCAAATAGACAAAAGTACAAGAGATCATAAAGCCAAGTGTAAGTACTGCCCAAAAGAAATTCTTTGCCATCATACCAAGCAAGGGACTACTGGATTGTGGAGGCATTTTAGGACATGTAAACACAATCCGAACAAAGCAAATAAGCAGAACCAATCTTTGTTTGCAATCTCTCAGTCTCAGATAGGATCATGTAATACTGTGACTTCTCATTTATTTAGTCAAGAGCGATGTAGACGAGGTGTTGCAAAATACATTATATTGGAGGAGAAGCCTTTTCGAACTGTTGAAAGTTTTGGATCTAGAGCGATGATGGCTGATGTAGAACCCCACTTCAAGGTTCCCTCCCGATCAACAATTACCAGAGATTGCTACAACTTGTATCTTGAAGAGGCAGAGAAATTGAAAAAGTATTTTGAGACTTCAAAAGTTTGAGTATCGTTTACTACAGATACTTGGACCTCAAAGCAGAATGCCAATTATATGTGCTTGACTGCACATTGGATTAATGAGAGTTGGACATACCAAAAGCGTATCTTGAATTTCTGTGTAGTTGAAAACTATAAGGGTAAAACAATTGCATATGAAATTGAGAGATGCTTGTTGTCTTGGAGTATTGATAAGGTGTTTACTTTCACTATTGATAATGCTACTTCCAATGATAGTGCATTGTCAAGGTTGAAATTTGTTTTCAAGCATTGGAATGGTTTAGTATGTGATGGGGAGTTCATGCACTTGAGGTATTGTGCACACATCTTGAATTTGATTGTTTCTGATGGTGTCAAGGATATGAACGAGTCAATTGAAGCCATTTGGAATGCCATTAAATATGTAAGATCTTCTCTTGCAAGGTTTCAGAGGTTTAAGGCACTTGTGGAAAAAATGAAAGTTGAATCAAAAGGTTTACTAAGCATGGATTGTCCAACTAGGTGGAATTCAACTTATATAATGTTAGATAGTGCCAACCAATTTAGTAGCGTGTTTGACATGATGATGGAGTCAGACGAGGACTACAAAAAATACTTCTCTGATAAAAGGTTTAATTGGACCTCCTACGGTTGACTCATTCAAACAAGCTACTGAGTTTACTAAGTTTTAGAAGTTGTTCTACACAGTCACTCTGAAACTTTCAGGATCACTTTATGAGACCTCAAATTTGGCCTTCCGACAAGTATCAAATCTTGCTTTGGTTCTCAACAAAGCTTCATGTAATCATGGTTCTCTTATGTATGGCATAGCTAAGAGTATGAAGAGCAAGTATGATAAGTATTGGGGCCACTTTGAAAACTTTAATCCTTTGTCGGTGGTTGCAATGGTGCTTGACCCCAGGTATAAAATGAAGTTTTTGAAGTATGCCTTTGATGATATGTATCCTAATGATCCTGATAGGCATGTAGACATGATACAAAGAGTTTCAAATGTAATTTATCGTTTGTTCGATCATTATTCAAGTGTTCTTGACACATTTGAGAGTGTTATTCATAGTCAAGCACAAGTAGAAATTGAAAGTACTTGTAGCACTGTAACAGATGTTGAACAAGATAGTTTGATGTTGATATGGAAGAGACTGAAGCAGAGAGAAGATTCAGGGCTGATAATCAGATTGAGACTCAAACAGATAAGTATGTAGAGTTGGACAAGTATCTTCCATCTGAGTTGGCTGAAGATCGTGATCCTGATTTTCTTATCTTGGATTGGTGGAGAGTTCAAAGTCCTTTCCATGATGGCATGTGATGTGTTTGCTGTACCTGTTTCAACCGTTTCTTCAGAATCAGATTTTAGCATAGGGGACCATGTCATTGATTCATACAGAAGTTCATTATCACCCAGGATGGTTGAAGCACTTATTTGTGCACAAAATTGGCTCTCTCCATCCATATTCATCCCAACCGAACTTGAATCGCTTGATGTTGATAACTTCAATGAAAATGAGGAAGTACTAGCAGCTTTAATTGGTAATATCATAATCTTTGTTTTATTTAATTCATTTGTCTTCTTTAGTTTCTTAATAATAATTATTCATTTCTTTCCATTTTTTTCTTTTCAATTTTGTAGCTGAAGAGCATGGACTAAAGTCGTGAACATCATTTTGTTGGTGTGAATGGTTGTTGCTTGGCTGTGTTTCTTGAAGAGCAAGGACCAAGCACTCATATTTTATTGCTTCTTGTAACATTGTTGTTGTTCTTTAATTTCTGTACTGAACTTTTGTAGTTGATGTTGTGAACTTTTGTTGCTTGGCTGTGTTTAATTCATGTTTGGCTATGAATATTTTTGGTTCTGCTGTTTTTTCTTTCAAGACTATGATCTGCAATTCTGCTTGGCTGTGTTTAATTCATGTTTAATTTGACAAATGCTTTGGACATGAAGTTGAGAGAAGACGTGGAAAGGTTGAAGAAAATCAGGAACCAAGACTACTAGACATAGGGGCAAGACTGTTGCTGTTTCTAAGAAGTGTTGAGCTCTTGCTTTTAGTGATTTACTAAAAAAAGTCATATAAATGTTTTTTTTACTTTGATTCTTCAATTGGGCTCATGTCATATTTGCTTCTTTAATGGCTTGTATTGTAATATGTTATTGGGCTCAAGCCTTTCATTATCACAAGCCCAAAGAGTCTCCTTAATCTAGATTTTCTTTGTGCAAAAAAAAAAAAATCAGGTGTTGGTGTGTCAAACCGGGAATTCCCGGTCTTGGTCCTGGGATAGTCCCGGCTGTTCCGGGACCGAGACTGTCCCAGGACTGGGACCGGGACCGGTCACAAATTCTCAATCCAGGCCTCATACCGAGACCAGGAGTAAGGGATCCCGGCCCTGTCCCGGATTTGAACACCCCTAGTCCAACTGGCTGAACCGATTAATCTGGTCTGATTTTTTGTTCTCTGGAGCTGTGTATCAGAGGTGGAGAAAGGAATTTGGAGGATAAGCACCTTATGCCCAAAGGATTAAACTGTTTAAATAACGCAAGCTGAGGGAGGACTTTACTTAGGATTATGGGAATTTGTAAAGAAATCTGGTTGCACCAATTAAAATTAATTAGGTTTACACTTACATTCTATTTTCCTTTTTAACTTAGAGGGGCATTTTGGTTATTTAACAATATTCATAAATTTCAATTAGTCCTCTTGACCTGATTTAATTGAGCCTTTCCCTATAATCATTTGCTTTTTTTTTTCTTTTTTTTTTTGCTTTCTTTAAATTCATTTACTTTTTCTTCTCCTGCGTCCGCATGCCGCATTATGTGACGTCTATGTCCCTATTATTGGAACTTATTTTCCCCTTCCCATTTTTTATTGGGAAAATCCCTTAAAAATACCACCGAAATAGGCAAATCCTGATTCAATGCAGTGAAATTCCAAAATCCGATTCATTGCTGTGTCAGTACTGATGAACAGTGCGGATATGCGAAAAAATGATTTTGTCTTTCAACCCTCCCTCTCGCCACTTCAGAATAACAACATGATATTCTTAATTAACAACTCCTGATTCTTGATTAACAACCACCAGTTTCTTCTTTTACTTTCAAAATATCAACATCGGTCTTGTTATTAATAACACCATATTTTACATTAACAACTCCCATTTCTTGTTTCACAACTTCGTAATTTAAGTTTCAGGACCAATAACAACACCTCTTTCTTTATTAACAACATCGTATTTTACAATAACAATACTATATTTTTGAGATACGAATGTGTGAAAAAATAAAGCGGAGTTATTAATCAAGAATTAGGAGTTGTTAATTAAGAGTCTCGTGTTGTTATTCTGAAGTAGCGAGAGGGAGGGCTGAAGGGCAAAATCATCTTTTTGCATACCTGCACTGTTCATCCGTACTGACACAACACTGAATCGAGAATTCGGAATTTCACAGCACTGAATCGGGATTTTGCTATTTCGGTGGTATTTTAAAGGGGTTTTCCCTTTTTTATTTTCCTGGTACTTGAAAGAGAGAATATGAGTAAATTTTCTTTCCAAATTATATTTTCTCTAATAACAAGTAAATTTAGAGAGAAAAATATGTAAAACGAATTGAACATGTATAAAATATTTGTAAATTTAATATAATTTATCCCGAAATCTATAACTATTTATGAAGTTATGAATTTTAGTATGGCAGTTGTCAAAGAGCCGTTCTTGTGACAAAAAAAAAAAAAGTTTCTTCCTTCAAATGCAAACACTAGTAAAATTAAAAAGGGTAATTGCAAATTTGCTCTAATGAAGTTGTAATTCAAACATGATAGATGTCAATAGAAATGTTCACCTGAAATTAAATAATAAAAGATTACCGTTGTTGTTATTCATATTGCTACTACTATTATTTATTGGTAAAATAATTATTATAATTATCATTCTTAGTATATAAGAAAAGATTATCAATGTCGTTGTTCCTATTACTATTATGATTTAATGGCATCATCATCATCATCGTCATCATATTGAACTAGAGACTAATAAACAGTAAGGTGTAGCCAGCTATGAGGGAATCCCGAGTCTATTATTATCATAATATTGGACCGATCAAGTGATAATAAGATCTCTGGACCCAAGTTTCTTTAAGCGTAGTCCCAAAGTAACCTCTTCAAATAACCATTTAAACATTAAGTTAATTAATGGAACTTGACCCCTCGATCAATAAAACACTAGAACACTAATTCATTTTCAAACTCCTTATATGCACTTTTCAAACATATATGAATCGTTGATACTAATATGCTCTGTCGCCTAAAGATGCTTAGTTAACCAATTCAATGTTAATAAGCCTCAATCGGACAATTATTTAAAGATTTAATTTGAAGGATAGAAATTTCAAATATATAGGATGAATTTTGAATTTCAATAGTTATAGCGATTGTGTTCTTCTCAAACTAATTCTCATTTACTGTAATTATATTTTCTACTTTCCTTCAGCAAATAATTTACTCACTCCCTCCTAGGAATCAATTGATTTACTAAGAAGAGAACCACTCTTTGCTGGTGAAATCCAAAAATAATTAGAAAGTATATTATGAATGATCTCATACGTACTTGTGAGACGCTATGAAATGTGCAAAAATCCTTTTATAATGTCATCATCAAAGCAAAAATCCTTTTATAAAATCCTGATCACAGTTACAACATTCGTACAATGCCAATAATTTATTTGGCATGCTTATTTGCATCTGAAGCTTTTATGCATACACAAAAACAACATAAAATAAATTACCGTAACAATTTTCACTTCTTTAATGCTTGAAACTATCCAACGGCAACGGAGGAATGCTCTGCTCATGCCTAAACAAATTACTTGGATCAACCTTAGACTTCACCTTCACCAGCCTTATAAAATTATCCTTGAAATACTTGAATCCCCAAGTGCTTGACCTCAAGAAGCTTGTACTGTTGAACTTGTTCATCCCCAAGTCAAGGTCTCTATAATTCAGATACGTTTCTCTTGGAAAGCGTGCAGCATAAGGAGTCATAAAGTCATAGAATCTCCTACTCCAATCCATATGCTTTTTCAGGCTCTTTTCTCCATCATTCCACCTAACTTCATACTGCAACGAGAAGAGTACTCCTTTTCTATGAGGAAATGGAAGTGTGGATTCTGAGATTCTGCTCATCATTCCTCCGTATGGAACAAAAACCATCGCGGCCTTGTCATCTTCCATCAACCTTCTCCATATGGAATTCAAAGCAGTTTCAGGAATCACTTGCCTCATGAAATCTACCTTAGCCTTCCAGTACACCTTATCAGATATGGTACGCTGGATGAGAATTTCTGGCGATGTGGTGTTTGGAAACATATAAACGTAAGGCACAGATTTGATCCAACTTGTTTCCAAACAATCCTTTTTGGTCAGACCTAACTCAGGAAACTTTTTGTCCATTAATCGGAGAAGCCTATCAGCCCTACCAAGGAATTGACCAATATAAGTGGTTTGTACCGTTCTTTTCCCTTGAGTACTAGAATTTACTACCATCGTTTGAACCCTAATATACAGATCCTCATCAATGTTTGGTGCCACCTGCTGCCATTTATAGAGAATCTTGTTTGCATTCTGTTCTAAGATTTTATTGACAGTAAAAATTGTCACTATCGGTGGAACTTGAACAAGCTTGAGTTTCCAACGCAAAATAATCCCAAAGCTTCCACCTCCACCACCTCTAATTGCCCAAAAGTAGTCTTCTCCCATGGCTGCTCTGTCAAGAATCTTGCCCTCTGCATCCACTATTCGCACATCAATGACGTTGTCGGCTGCCAGTCCATACTTTCTGTGCAAAGTGCCATATCCTCCTCCTGTAATGTGGCCACCAACGCCTACGCTTGGGCAAACACCAGCACTGAAGCCATGGATTGGACTTTTCTCAGCAATTCTGTAATAAACTTCTCCAAGTGTGGCACCGGCTTCAACCCAAGCTGTGTTATGTGCTATATCAACTTGGATGGCACGGAGCTTGGTCAGATCTATGATCATAAATGGTTTCTCAATGATAGAAACAAAAGAGAGTCCTTCATAGTCATGACCTCCGCTACGCACCCTAAAGTGAATTTTCAGGTTTTTTGCACATATGACAGCAGCCTGAACATGAGAATCCTCTAAAGGAGTGAATATGAATTCGGGTTTCGTCATTGGAGGCAGCAAGTACCTTTGATTTTGAGCTGTGGATTCAAGGACTGAGGTGAAAGAAGCATTATCGTGGGGAGTGAAAAATGTGGTGGAAAATGGGATTGGATTTTGAGAATTCGCCTCAAGACATTGAGTGAAGAGTTCTGGAGTTGGGATTGAGGATGTTGATGAAGCGGAAAGTAGCAGAAACGCAAAAGTGAGCGATAATAGCGACCATGGTGAACCCATGATCTTGGTATTTCACGCAATCCTGCTTAATCTGTGCATAAAACAGCATGTTATGTCCGTTTATATACACAAATTCTGTACCCGGTGGTGATATAATCTAATTTAGCTATGACTAATATTACGCCGGCATTATAGACTAAGGTTCCATTCACATTTTTTTGGTCGCCCGAACTGGAATTCCGCAGCCATGGTTATTAAATTTTCAGAGTCAATCATTTCGCGCGTCTTATGTCATTTTTGTTTTCGGTTTGACAAAAATCTTTATTTAATATTTTGGTAGCAGAACGCGAGGTATAAAGCCATTGACCAAAACAATTGTTTGACATAAAGCCGTTCAAACAATTGTTTCTATTGTTCAATATTTGGGTGGAAAATATATTTTTGTGGCTCAAATTTTAATCATTCTAAGATAAATAATACTAATAATAATGCTCATCTACTGTTTAACTTCATTCATCTTGTTCATATATACTTATGATTGTTCGTTGCCATATCCTTTTTCCACAATATTATATACTACTATTTCTCATATCGGACATGTTTTATGTCCCTTCACACTGTACCCTGACAAATTTTCGTATGCAGGGAAGTTGTTTATCGTGGTGAAAATTATTGCACGTAGCTTGAAGGACTCCTTATATGCATCAAACACATCTACGTCTTCCTCCCACAATTTCTTCAAGTTATCAAGCAAAGGTGCCAAGTAGACATCGATATCGTTTCCTGGCTGTTTTGGTCCAGAAATCTTCATAGAAAGCATTACATACTTGTATTTCATACATAGCTAGGGAGGGAAGTTGTATATTATAAGGAGAATCGGCCACGCACTATGTGTGTGAGTAACAATTCCATACGGATTGATTCCATCTATACAAAGCCTAAACCGAAGGTTTCTCGGTTCACTGCCAAATTGAGGGAGCATTTCATCTATTTTCTTCCATTGTGGAGAGTCTGCCGGGTGTCGAAGATATTTTTCATCAAATGTTCTCTCATCATAATGTCATTTCAACTTCTTCACTTTTATTGAACTCGCAGACAAACACTTAAATCGCGATATTATTGGAAAATATCACAAGACCTTTAAATGTTGCCTTTTAGTTGTCCTATCACCACAACTATCATCTTTCTTTACTTTGTATCATGAAGTTTTACACTTAGAACACTTACTAAGACCTTCATACTCCTTTCGGTACAATACGCAGTCATATTAGGGTATGCGTGTATCTTTTTATACTCCATACTCATCGCAGACAAGAATTTCTTGGCCTTATACATATTATTTGGAAGTACATTATTGTTTAGAAATATATCACACAACAATTCAAGTAGCAATGTGAAACTACTATCGGTCCGCCCACAAGTCGCCTTTAAGTTGACCAAACGCAAGGTTCTTGTCAATCATGTGCACTTACTCCTAGGATACAACAGTATCTCTACATCACTTCGCAAGATGTCATATTCATGCGATTGCGCAAAGGATTCTACCTCAACATCATGAATCATTTTCTCCATTCTATCTTCATCTATGACATTCAAAACTTCTTTCTTGTGCGATGGACAATCAGTCACTTTCTCACCATGTCATATCCACCTTATGTATCAAAGATTTATTCCATCACAAAGTATGTAATCCCTTATAACATTAGCATCTCGTCGACTCTCATTTAAATAATTGACACAAGGACAAAAATACATCCCATTTTTTGTTGGAGCATTTTTTCTGATAAATTCAATAAACTCTTCCATCTCATTCTCATATTCTTCACTAGTTCTCAAAGCATTCATCCAATTATGATCCATTTTATTATCACCTAAGTCATTTTGAACAACACTCAAGTTTAGAACAATTTTCAATGATGGGATTGCCTTTTATCACTTTTAAAAAAAAAAATTGGCAACATTTCCTGTTAAAAGTAAATCATTCCAAAACTTCAATAACAAATCATTTTAGCTTAATTCAAACAAAACAAACTAACTAGAACAATTCTAGACAATATCGGCAATTTAATCCAACAATTTTTCTTTAAGGAACTAATATCAGGTTATGATGTAAGCAATTTCTTAGCCAAATATAGAATCAATGATATATAATTGGGTTTTTTTTAGGGAACATGGCTTGTATTAATGGGATGTATAAATGATCACATTAAGAGTTAGAGAATGAATTTAATTTTGTTTTATTTACTTTCTCATCAGGAACAATAATTTCTATCATGATTTCATCATCTTTCTTAAAAGAGAGAATTACAAATAGGTCCTAAATAAAAAAAGAATTATCCACAGGTTTTATACATATGTAAATAATAGATATAAATGCTAGAGATTGATATATAAATGGAATATATAAAAAATAAATAATTTTATTTTTGTAAGACCTATTATTTGTAATTCTTCTTTCTTAAAATGAGAGGATTAAATTAGTATAAGTTAAAAATTCTATGTTATTGACAAGAAGTACCTAACATGTTTTTATAGATAAAAAAATACTACTATTACTCTAATTCAATTCATTGTATCTAATAAAATTTTTAAATTTGTGCTAAGCAGTTTCTCTTCCAAATTTTGAAAAGGAAAATCTTGATCTTTGCTCTCCAAACTTTTAGATTTCTCTTTATAGAAAAATAAGTTTTATCATTCTATTTTCTCTTTCTGTAATCCTAATCCTCTTGGTGATGACCCTAAATTAACTCTAAACTATCTTGACAGCTAGTATCTTTTATACAAAATTTCAATTATTACGAGCTTGCGAAAGATAATATAACTATATTATGCAATTTCGCTACATGTAACAAAGCCAAACATATATACATGCAAAGTTTCAAAAAATGCAAAACAAAAACATATAGCTAGAAAAGAGTTTTTTTAAACATGCATGCATTGTATTTTTTTAAAAAAAAAATATAAAAGCATACCGTGAGAGAGGGAGGAGGTCGACAGCTACAACAACATCAAAGAGAGAGGGGGGAGAGGGAGGAGCGCCAGCGCTACAACATCGTGAGGGAGGGAGGGAGGCTGATGGTGGGAGAGGGAGGAGAAAGGACCAACGGCATCAAAGATGAGGAGGGAGGATGGACCACCTTCAACAATGGAGAGAAAGAGAGAGGACGACGGCGGAGAATGGGTAGTAGGAGGGAGTGAGAGAGAATGAATGGCGGAGGATGGGCAGTGAGAGGGAGTGAAGGTGAAAAGAGAGGGTGATGAATGGTGAGAGAGAGAGAGAATGTAAAAGAGAGAGTGAGGGACAATGAGAGGGAGAGTAAAAATGAGAGGGTGAAAAAGAGAGTGAGGGACAGTAAGAGAGGCAAGGTAAAGTGGAAAAAAGAGAAGATAAGAGCCATTAAAGGTGTTTTAGCATCCCAAATTTGAATTTGGGACGCAAAAACCAAGAGCTTTAAACGTCCCAAATTAAAGCTAGGCATTTGGTGCCCACCAAATAGGGTTTGGCATCCAGAGAATTTTTTTAGATGTCCCAAAAAAATTTGAAACACCTAAAGGCAGCTTTTAGAGTCCTAAATTTGGCTTGGGACACCAAAAACGACATTGTAGATGTCCTTATTCAAATTTGGTATGCCTAAAGCTACCTACTTCCAGATCAGATTTTCAAAAATACCACCGCTTTTATTTTTTTTACATTTCTTTTTTAAAAACGAACATCATTTGGGGTAGTAGAACATAAATCTTATAGTAGGCAGACTATACATGAGAATCCTCTAATGGAGTGAATATAAATTCAGTTTCGTCATTGAAGGTAGCAAGTATCTTAGATCTTGAGTAGTGGATTCAAGGACTGAAGTAAAAGAAGCATTATTTTTGGGAGTGAAAATGTGGTGGAAAATGGGATTGGATTTTGATAATTAGCCTCAAGACATTGGGTGAAGAGTTCTGGAATTTGAATTGAGGAAGCTGATGAAATCGAACGTAACAAAAACACAGAAGTGAGCAATAATAGCGAAGTTGCATAACCCATGATTTTAGTATATTTCACATAATCGTGCTGTTTTTCTGTGCTTAAAGCAGTATGTTATGTCTGCTTATATACACAAATTTTGAACCAGATAATTGTGGTGATGAACGTCTAATTGAACTATGACTAAGTCATCTTTATGACATAAATTTTGTGGACGCGTTATTACGTCGACATTGTAGACTATGATGTCATGGACCCGACAGACACAAGCCCAACGGACCCAAAGGAAATACCAGCAATTGGCCCAACCCACCATGCAGACTCAACACATGAAGCCACGTTGAGGAGAAGCACGAGAAACCGCCAGAAGACGTGGAAGTTATGGGAGTTAGAGGATCCCAAGAGCATATAATGATTGTGAGCACAACATGAGGGGGTGTGGAATGTCTAAGGAATTTCTCTCCTATCTTGTTCGTCTTTTCCTCTAGGATATGATTCTGTCTGTGTCTTTCCTTAAACCTCGTGTAATCAGTGAATAGTTACTATTATCAAGTTAATCCGATTCCTTTGGGTGTTAAATTGGTTGTACATCGAGACTCTGCCATTACAATTGGTGCTTTCATTGAGAGACTTTCAAGAACTTACCATGGCAGAGAACACACGGATGAAAGAGATGCAAGCCAAGATGAAGAAAGCTCAAGACTTCATTGAGTTTGCTAAAGATCGCTTCCAGCAATTGGATCAGATGGGAAGTATACTTCAGTCCTTGTCCAAGTCCGTCGAGATGCTACACTTACGCCTTGACCAAACAGCGAGTACGTTTGAAACTTCTCATGCTACAGGAACACCGAATGCACCCTATCAATATAATTATCAAGGCATGAAATCGATCAAACTTAACTTCCCGCATTTTGATGGTACAGATGCTCTTAACTGGATCTTTAAAGCGGACCAATACTTTAAATATTATGATATTCATGACTCCCAGAAGGTTGTTATCGCTTCTGTTCATTTCGATGGAGACGTTTTACCTTGGTTTCATATGCTCGAAAAGGAAGGACGTGTATGAAACTGGCTAACATTGACAAAGGCAGTGGAGATGCAGTACGGACTGTCCCAATTCGACTGCGCATGCTCTCAGTTATTTAAACTCACACAAGGTGGGGTTGGTGGGTCCCTTGAAGAGTACAACGCCAAATTTTTGTCCCTAGCCAACAGAATTGAAGGTGTTCCAGAAGCAGCGATATTAGACTGTTATTTGGGGGGTCTTAACTCAGAATTACGACGGGATGTGTTAGTGCAGCGACCTTCTACCATGTTGAGTGCAATGTCGTTGGCTCGATTATACGCAGGCACGAGTGCACCCGGTACCGGTCTCCCAGCTAAAGTCGACACCAAGCCACGTGCAATGATTACAACGTAAAGCACAAATAAGGCAATTATCCCATATATTTCCCCAGGAAACAACACAAGCTCTATGTCCATGGGTGGAGGAAAAGCTAATTTGCCACCGTTGTTACCGACGCCCACCATTTAAAAGATAACCCCAGCAGATATGCAAATCCGTAGAGAGAAGGGATTGTGTTATACATGTGATGCCAAGTTCTCTCCGACACATCGATGCCCCAACAAGCAATTGATGTTACTTCAATGTGAAGAGGACAACGAGGAAGATCTCAAAGAGGAACCACCGGTCGAAACAGAGTCTACATTGCACCACCTATCAGTCCAAGCACTACGAGGAACTCAAGGTGCCGCCACCATTCGTTTTACAGGCTCGATATATGGAACAGACGTTCAGATCCTGCTAGATGGCGATAGTTCCGACAATTTCTTGCATCCCAGGATTGTTAATCACCTCAAGATTCCCGTTGAGCAAGCACCTACGATCAGAGTATTGGGGGGTACAGGCAGAATACTGAGTAGTAATGAGCGTGTCCAAGAGGTTCCAATTCAGATATGTGGCCATACTATACCAGTCACTATGTTCGTGTTGCCCGTTGCCAGAGTGGATGTCGTGATCGGCGCTGACTGGCTAGAGACCCTAGGACCTCACGTGGCGGATTATAGCACTTCCACAGTGAAGTTTCTATCGAATGGTGAGTTTATCACCTTGACCGGGTACCGTGGTACAACTGCACCCATAGCCCATTGCACCACCTCGTTCGACTTGCACACACCGATGCTATAGCAGAGTGTTATATGATCAATGCCATCGAAGAACCAGATACGTCGCTGCAACTCCCCACCGGGACACCACCAGACCTTCAAGAGATACTGTGTTAATACAGCTCTATTTTCTCTGTTCCCCAGGGTCTACCACCACAGCGAGCACAAGAACACCGCATTGAGCTACTTCCGGGAACTGGGGCTGTTAAGGTACAGCCATATCGATATCCAGCAAGTCAGAAATCTGAGATTGAGAAGATTGTATCTGAGTTATTAGCTGAGGGCCTCATCCAACCGAGCGTAAGTCCGTTCTCTGCGCCAGTAATATTAGTGAAAAAGAAGGATGGTACTTGGCGTTTTTGCGTCGACTTTCGAGCACTAAATGTGGTGACCATAAAAGACTCATTCCCGATGCCCACTGTCGATGAACTTATAGATGAACTCCATGGATCAATTTTTTACTCCAAGCTAGACCTTCGTTCAGGCTATCACCAAATATTGATGCGAGAAGAAGACCGATAGAAGACGGCATTTCGAACTCACCAAGGACTATATGAGTAGCTAGTAATGCCCTTTGGATTAACCAATGCTCCAGCGACATTTCAAGCCCTCATGAATTCCATCTTCAGGCCGTTCCTTCATCGTTTTGTGTTAATCTTCTTTGATGACATATTAATATACAGTGGTTCATGGGAGTTGCATTTGAAGCATGTGGCCGAAGTATTAGTACTGCTCACCCAACACCAGCTTTTTGTAAAGCTCAATAAGTGCGCCTTTGGAAAGACCAAAGTGGACTATTTGGGCCACATCATCTCAGCTCAAGGGGTAGAAGTGGACCAAGAGAAAGTTCAAGCGGTCCAGAAGTGGCCCACACCCACTACTGTTAGCCAACTCAGAGGTTTTTTAGGACTAAGTGGCTACTATCGTCGCTTTATTCGTCAGTATGCCCAACTTGTAAGCCCACTAACAGACTTGTTGAGGAAGGATGCCTTCCATTAGTCCACATCAGCACAAAACGCTTTTGATGCTCTCAAATGTGCTCTCACGGAGACTCCGGTGCTAACACTCCCGGACTTTACGAAACCCTTCGTTCTTGACACGGATGCGTCGGGTACTGGAATTGGCACCATACTTAGTCAAGGCTCACACCCAATAGCTTTTTTCTCAAAGAAGTTGTCGCCCAAAATGTAGGCCGAATCGGTATATGCTCGCGAACTCTGTGCCATTACCAATGCCGTCGCCAAGTTCCGTCATTATCTACTAGGTCATCGATTTGTGATTCGAACAGACCATGCCAGCCTGAAACACCTTACTGACCAGGTAATGCAGACACCTGAACAAGAAAATTGTCTTCATAAATTGTTGGGTTACGACTTTGCTATTGAGTACAGGCCAGGGAATCAAAATCAGGCGGCTGATGCATTATCACGAGTCAATCTCATGTCGTTGTCCTACATAGAAGGCTCTCTTATGGACCACATTTATGCTCTAGTTCGTTCATCACCTACAATGCAAGCTCTAAAATCCACAGTTGTGAATTCATCAAAACCCAGGCACCATTATGTCATCCGTGGCGAGGATTTATATTGGAAGGACTGGTTGGTTATCCTGCAAGATAACTCAGAATTGATCAACCAGATTCTGACAGAGTTTCACTCAACATCGATAGGACGACATGCTAGATTCTTACGAACTTTTCATCGGATTGCACATCTTTTTTTTTGGACCCGAATGCGGCAGGATATACGCATATTTGTCAGAGCTTGTGTTATATGCCAACAAGCTAAGCTCTCACACTTACACCCAGCAGGACTACTACAGCCACTGCCCATTCCGGACCGTATTTGGGATGACATAGCGATGGACTTCATCGTCGGTCTACCTGTGGTTCGCAGTTACTCAGTTATCATGGTGGTAATTGACCGGTTATCCAAGTACGGGCATTTCATTCCCTTGCCATCCCACTTCTCTAGTTAAACGTTCGCAGAAGCTTTCGTGCAACAAGTGGTGAAGCTTCATGGCATGCCTCGTACCATCATGTCCGACAGAGACAAAACTTTCACTAGTGCTTTATGGCGTCACTTAATGAAGTTATAGGGCACAAAGCTGTGTTTTGGCACTGCTTATCATCCTCAATCCGACGGTCAATCCGAAGCACTCAATAAATGTCTCAAGATGTATCTCCATTGTTTTGTGCATGATTACCCCCATCAATGGCTAGCATACCTTCCGTGGGCGGAGTTTTGGTACAACTCATCTTTTCACTCCTCAACTGGGTTCACTCCGTTTAAAGTGGTATACGGCCGCGACCCACCACCAATCTTACACCACTCATCCCTCGAGGATACTCCCTTCGATGTGCATAAGCAGTTGCAGGAACGCGATGCACTTTTGCAGCTACTCAAGGTCCATATTAGACGTGCTCAATAGCGTATGAAACGTTTCGCCGACTAAAAGAGGACTGATGCTAATTTTTTGGTTGGCGACTGGGTCTTGGTTCGCCTGCAACCATACCGCCAGCACTCCGTGCAGCTGTGCAAGTACCAAAAACTTGCTTTACAATACTTCGGTCCCTTTGAGGTGGTAGAGCGTATCAGTTCGGTGGCATATCGACTGGCTTTACCCGAGCATGCACGCATTTACCCGGTGTTCCACATTTCTCAACTCAAGAAATTCTTTGGGTATGAACATCGAGGACAATACTTCCCATTGCCTCTGTAATCTGTCCCTGAAGGTCCAGTTTGTCAACCCACCGCCGTGCTTACTACACGGGCGATCTGCCAAATTAACACATGGGGACGTCAGTTCTTAGTTCAGTGGGATGGCACCACAGACACCACCTGGGAGTTTGACCATTACTTACGCAGTGCTTATCCCGACTTGAACCTTGAGGACAAGGTTCCTCTCTATGAGGGGGGTATTGTCATGGACCCGACAGACACAAGCCCAACAGACCCAAAGGAAATACCAGCAATTGGCCCAACCCACCATGCAGACTCAACATGAGGATCCCAAGAGCATATAATGATTGTGAGCACAACATGAGGGGGTGTGGAATGTCTAAGGAATTTCTCTCCTATCTTCAGTTGTCTCTCTCCCTCTCATATGTATTTCTTGTTCGTCTTTTCCTCTAGGATATGATTATGTCTGTGTCTTTCCTTAAACCTCGTGTAATCAGTGAATAGTTGCTGTTATCAAGTTAATCTGATTCCTTTGGGTGTTAAATTAGTTGTACATCGAGACTCTGCCATTACATATGATTACTTTGTTATTGATTTGGTATCAACACCCGTTTCCATTTCGATATTCAAAGAGTAATAACGACGGAATTCCATGGGCATACAAAAAAGTACAATTATACTGATAAAATATTCATTTACAATCCCAATATAGTTTGTCAATGAAAGACAGAAAATACAGAGGAAACTTAATATTTACATAATTCTCCAAAATATCTAAACATAAACTAATTGTAATCACAATCTTGACCTCTCCTCGACACACCAGCCAATTAATTCTCCGCTTCTACACCTTTCCCTTTTGATCCATTGGCACCCGCTGAGATGTTTATTTAAAAATAGGGTGAGATTCTGAAGAATCCTAGTAAAAACATAATGTCATTCATAAAAAATACGAAAATTAAATATGATATATGCCACGTATGCACCAATTAATGAACAATATAAACACATCATCTACATATGTATGAGTAAGGCCCAACCACTACTACAAAAACATGATTCCACGACACCAAACAACGATCGTTTACATAAACCAGATGTAAAAAGTTACTAGCTAAACTTACAATGACCGTTATTGGAAACGGTCGTTGTAAGCAATGTTACAACGACCGTTTCCAATAACGGTCATTGTATCTAACATACAACGACCGTTCTCTAAAACGGTCGTTGTAACTAAGCTCTACAATGACCGTTTTTGGAGAATGGACGTTGTAACTCAGAGTAAAATCATGGCCCCTGTTCCTCATTTTC
This sequence comes from Inga oerstediana, assembly GCA_963210345.1. Lineage (NCBI taxonomy): Eukaryota > Viridiplantae > Streptophyta > Magnoliopsida > Fabales > Fabaceae > Inga > Inga oerstediana. The sequence goes on along the minus strand of OY723406.1, from coordinate 67,423,326 downwards.
CAATTTCACCTTTTGCTCTTCAATTCGCGCCTCCTTCTCCCGCCCAATCTCCGACTACCGTCCCTCAACTTTCCTCACAGCTTGTTTCTCACAAATCGCAAGTGGTGGCTAGTAGCTCTGGTGCATTCTTCTCCCTCCCCCTCTCACGCTGCCATAGTCATTGTAAAAAGCCCCCTCCTCAGGTACGATACTGACTAGCTTACTCATTAATTCCTCCTTTCATTAATTCAAGGAGTGTCCTTATTTTGTTCCAGTTTTTGGTTTCTGAGAATCTGAAATTTTAGGATTTTACTGTCATATATAAGATGTATACCAGCATAACGCGATAATGGTGGTATTACGTACCTAAAGTTTTTATTTGGGAGTTAGAATTGAGATCAAGTACGAGGTATGTGATTTTGGTCTTAGGATTTTACCCTCTTGGCAATCTTTGAAAATAAAGAGAATGAAAGTATTAGATGGTTTTATGTTGCTCATAGAGGATCTAATCGATTTTGAGCTGTCATTGAGTAACTTCTAAATGTGCTATTTGATTTGAGTTGTTGTTTCCAACAAAAGTGATCTATGTGTTGATAGAAATATGGCTTGATTTTCCCCTAGGTTTTGATGGTCTCTTTACTAGGTCAGTTCTTTTATCAGATTTGCCCTTTCTTTGCACTTTTAGATCTTCTAATTTCCCGATGGTAATTAGGACAAACTTCAGCAGGGTTTGGGATGGGGATTTAAGCAAATGGGCATCAGATGTGAGTTTAGCAAATACAATACATGAAAATTGATGAAGGAGCAAATGACCAATATAAGTAAAACAACTATTTCTTGTTAATTCCATGCCAAAGTGGCATCACATGTATTTAGAGAAGTTGGCTGGCTAAGTTCCTTCGAAAATGGATTGAATATGGTCATATTGCATTTATATTTCAATGGATATTTACTCCTAACTTAATACTATTTGAATATGGCTTCAAAACTCTAAAAACTGTGTAGGGTTTATTCTCATAACATTAAGCCATGGGTTGGAAATGGGTACAGAACCATTGCAGATGTTGCTAACCATTGGGCTAATGGATGTTTTTATGGGTTCACAAGATAATAATTAATTGACTATCCTTTAAAATACATATTACGTGGCCTTGGCGGTGAACTGAATTCTTTTCTGGTATCCGTCATGTTTTCCTTAATGCACATAACATAGACTGCATTTTTTATATGCCAGTATTGTTTTTTTTGTTATGCCTGGGTTAATTTCCAGTCTTGCAAAATGCAAGTAGAAATAGGGCAACAAACAGAGGTATATATAGTTAGACATTCTTGTAGTGCTCTCTAGCATATTCTGCGGTTGCAAAGTTCGAAACCTATACTCATTATTGGTTCTTATGATTGAATTCAATCAGAAAAGGCCAAGTCAGGGTTTAGTTGATATATATGTTGCCCAGTGCCAAGAATGCTTGAAATGGAGGGTTATTGATACACAAGAGGAGTTTGAAGACCTTAGACAAAATATCACTGAGGAACCTTTTCACTATAATAGAAAGCCAAATACTTCCTGTGATGATCCTGCTGATTTAGTTTGAACATTAAAATGTTGTTATGATGATATATGCACTATATGGTCATGATAGAATTTTGAAGATTCAAAATGTAATTGTCTGGGTTGGTGCTTTTCCAATGGTATTGGTGGTTGTATCTTATAAAACATAAATTTTTTTAAAAAAAATATAGATATAACGACTGTTTTAGCAAAAACAGTCGTTGTATCTCAGAGATACACGACTCTTTTAGCTAAAACAGTCGTTGTATCTCATATACAATGACTGTTTAACAACAGTCGTCGTTTCTTAAATTTTCAACGACACTCACATAAACGTCCCCTTGAAAACATTCGTCTAAAGGGGGTAAAAACAGTCGTTAAAAGTATCCTCTACAGTAGTGAGCCCCACTATTCTGCACTAGTTGGGTTCTTACCAACTCTAGTGTAAGTACCTCTGGCACTACTGGCACCTCTCTGGGCAAAACATGTTGATTAATAAAATATATTTACAACAATGGCAACCACACAATCATATAACTATGGCATGATGTATGAAGGATAATGTTCCTTATATATTCCTCTTTAGATGTGTCTCGTAAAACATGTCGTTCCAGCTTTCGATTTGGTCCTAAAATATTAAATGTACAAGAAATAAGTCATAACCTATCCAAATATCATTTTAGACTCTACCATAGAGTTTCTTGTGGTTATATTAATCTATGGTGAAAATTTACTAAAATGCCCCCGGGACCCCGGCCCTGTCGTACCCGGCCCGATGGCACGTTTTCCCAAAATTTTAACTAACACTATCTTGACTTATTTTCTCCCAAGGAATCCATTTCAGAGCTCGAAATTACCAAATTCACTGTCAAATTATGAAAATACCCTTGACAGACCCTATTTCAAGTTTTAATGGCGTTTTCGTAATTATGTTTTTTCGGCCCCTACCGAAAAAGTGACCAACTGTAACCCCATCTATTTTTGCCCACTAAATTCAATGAAACCATTTATTTCATGAAAATCTAGCTCCTAACCCTTGTTCTGGCTCTGGCGAAAAGTTTCACAAAAATAGGAAAATGGAGTTTTGTATTTTAGTTTCCAAAACTTGTACTTTTCCACTTCCAATCCTTTATTAATTCATTTAAATACTTCTTAACCATGATTCAAGGAAATTTGGGTAGCATAACCCATTAGGGTTATGGCTTTTCAAACTCACAAACCAACCATGAAACTTGAAAAGATTTCAAGAAACAACACAACAACAACAACAAGAGAACAAGTTCATGAAGTTACCCTCTTGCTTCCAATCTTGGCACCTTAACTCATTCTCTTCCTTGGAGAATTGACTTGCTAAACACATGTATTCATGAAGAAAAAAACCTTAGAAGAGGTGTTACACAAGAATAGGAAGCCAAATCACTAAATCACAACTACTTTACCTTAATCTTCTTCCTCCTTTTCTCTAAATCTTCAAGGTTTCTCCAAGTTCTCTCTCTTCCTCTCTTTCTTTGGTTTGGCCGAATGAGCACATGGAAAGGGAGGTTGTGTTTTATTAATTTAAGTCTTCTTGCCTCTTGACCATTGATCTCATCAAGGGTTGACATGGTAACACATGTCTTCCACTATGCTTCTTTCCATACTTTCACCATACCTCTTCACTTTATGCCATACTTCCTTCATCATTTGACTTACTTGCTCCCTTACCATTATCCATCATGATCTTCATGTCCATACTTCATGTCATACCCACCTTACCATTGTCATCATTATTCTCTTCTTATAGCATTTTGGACATGTGCTCATGAAATTAATTTATTCCCCTTAATTGTATGTGTTGGCCGAAATTTCAAGAGGGAAGGAAAGGGAAAAAATGATTTCAACAATTCCATAATTCATATAAATGAATTATGTATAATTCCCCCTAATTTCACAATTCTTGATTTATTCCATCAAAAATACTCCAATTGTACATTTTTCTTTATTTTCCTTGATTAATTGAAACTAATTTCAATTAATTGGAAAATAATTACTCTTTGGCTAAATTGAAAAAATTATGATTTTGCTATCACTTTTGTCATTTAACTCCTTTCTCGAATTAATTTACCCATTTTCTCATGAATATGAATCTTTCAAAATTCATAAGATCCAATTTTATGCATATTCACCCTTTTAATTGAATTTCTCAAATAATTACAATATATTTTTTGTGAATAAAAATTTAGGATATTACATTTGGTCTCCTAACTGGTATTACTCAGCCAAAACAAATTGTTTTCATTGTTTTTTCCTTGGAGTTTCCAAATTGAATTCTTTCTTTGACCAAAAAAAAAAATTGAATTCTTTCTTGTCGATACTATAGCCTAAGCTTCTATTCTCATTGATTTCAATTATAACGTATAGCCATACCTAAAACGCATTGTTCCCTATCGGATATAAGGCCCATACATATTGACCAAAAATATTATGTATATCTTGCTTTTCAAAGTCAACATTTTTCACTTATGTTATTTTTCGGTTTGGTTTGGCAAAAATCATTCCTTAATAGATTTGTTTTTTTTAAAAAAAAAAACTTAACGTGCGTATAAAGCCATTGACGAAAACAATTGTTTGACATAAAGCCATGCAAACAATTGTTTCTATATTTTGCAATATTTGGGTAAACAAATATATTTCACGTGGCTAAAATTTTATTCATTTTATGTTAAATAATACTTATAATATTTAATATAAAGAGTGTGGTTTATTGAAGATTTCTTTTTTTAATACCATTAATGATGTGAAGTCTTGCTCCATATAATCATGGGAAAATCCCAATTAAATCAAGTTGAAATAACAAAATCCAGAATCAGTTTAACAAATTCCTAAACAGACTAAGAGGCCTAATTAGGTATTTATGAATGTAGTTAAATGACTAGAGTGCCCCTACATAGTTAAAAAATAAAATTAAATGTAGATGTTGACCTAATTTTGATTTTGATTATTTAAACTGGATTTAATTGGTTTTAATTGCAATTCTTACAACCTAGGTAAAGCCCCTCCGTCTCTCAAACTTCTTGTTCTTTTTTCACGTTCTACTTTATTCTAATTTCACCACAAATTCTTCCATCATAATACCAAAAAGAACATAGCTCATCGCTCTACCAGTTGCTCAAAAAAAAAAAGGGGGGACAATTACAATGAAGTCCCACACAAGAGAAAAAATGAAAAAATGGTCCCTGAAGTTGTTAATAACAAGTCGAGGAGCGTCCATTAACAAGTCGAGGAGCTTACACTGACAACTTCAGCGATCATTTCTTCATTTTTTTCTCTTATATGGGATTTCATTGTAATTGCCCAAAAAAAAAAGTGCAATGACCAGTCTAAAATTAAAGTGACGGTAACATGTGAAAAAAAAAAAAGAAAGGCTCATCCTACCATATGGATGGAGTAGGCACTTCAGAAAGATGATTCTGGGGGAGGCACTGTGTATCAGAGGTGGAGAAAGGAATTTGGAGGATAAGCACCTTATGCCCAAAGGATTAAACTTTTTAAATAAAGCAAACTGAGCGGAGGACTTTACTTAGGATTATGGGAATTTGTAAATAAATCTGGTTGCACCAATTAAAATTAGGGAAAATCCCTCTAAAATACATTGAAAATAGGGAAATCCCTATTCAGTGCATTGAAATTGAAAAATCCGGATTAGTCTAGTGTTAGTACGGATGAACAATACGGGCAACGCCAAAAGACGATTTTGCCCTTCAGCCCTCATTCTCGTCACTTCAGAAATAACAACACGCGGTTCTTAATTAACAACTCCGAATTCTTGATTAACAACTCTGTATTCTTGATTAACAACTCCAGTTTCATCTTTTTTTTTCACAATAACAACACCGGTCTTCTTATTAACAACTCCGAATTCTTGATTAACAACTCCGCTTTATTCTTCCACATATTCGCATCTCAAAAATATAGTGTTGTTAATGTAAAATACGGTGTTGTTAATAAAGAAAGAGGTGTTGTTATTGGCCCTGAAACTTAAATTACGAAGTTGTGAAACAAGAAATGGGAGTTGTTAATGTAGAATATGGTGTTGTTAATAACAAGACCGGTGTTGTTATTGTGAAAGTAAAAAGATGAAACTGGAGTTGTTAATCAAGAATTCGGAGTTATTAATTAAGAGCGTGTGTTGTTAATAAAAAAAGAGGTGTTATTATTGGTCTTGAAACTTAAATTAGGAAGTTATGAAATAAGAAAGGAGAATTGTTAATCAAGAATCCGGAGTTGTTAATTAAAAACCGTGTGTTGTTATTTTTGAAGTAGCAAGAATGATGGCTAAAGGGCAAAATCGTCTTTTGGCGCCGCCCACACTGTTCATCTGTACTGACACGGGACTGATCCGGATTTTTCAATTTCAATGCACTGAATAGGGATTTTCCCATTTCCAATGTATTTTAGAGGGATTTTCCCTTAAAATTAACTAAGGCTTACACTGACATTATATTTTCCTTTTTAACTTAGAGAGGCATTTTGGTTATTTAACAATATTCATAAATTCTAAATTAGACCCCTAAGCCTGATTTAATTGAGATTTTCCCTCTAATCAATTGCCTGTTTTTTTTTTTTTTTGCTTTCTATAAATTCATTTACCTTTTCTTCTCCTGCGTGCACCTGCCGCGCATTATGTGATGTCTACGTCCCTATCATTTGAATTAATTTTTCCCTTCCCATTTTTTATTTTTCAGGTACTTAAAAGAGAGAATATGAGTAAATGTTCTTTCCAAATTCTATTTTCTCTAATAACAAGTAAATTTAGAGAAAAAATAAATAAAATAAATTGAATATGTATAAAATATTTTTAAATTTAATATAATTTATCCCAAAATCTATAACTATTTAATTATATAATATGCACTTAACAAACTCAGAAAAGAATATGAAAATTCTCAATGTGAAAATCCCAATTAAATACAAAAATTTAAATTCAAGCTTATATTTTTAACAAATTTCTAATCAGGATAGTAGGCCTAATTAGGAATTTTTTTAACGTTGTTAAAAGATCATAATGCTCTTTGTAGCTTAAAAGAAAATTTTAAAGTAGATGTAGGCCTAATTTCATTTTTTAATTAGTTTATTTAATAATCATTTTATTATTGTAAATTCACAGATGAGAGTTTTATTTTGAATTTATAAATGATAATTTATCTAAAGATAAACTTGATAAGTGTGTATTTTATAATAAAATATATGTATATCCCCCCCCCCCCCCCCCCAACGTCCACATGTATGTCCCTTTGAAGTATTCGGGAGATTGGAGTGATGAGTATTGTCACATGTCTATCCTTCAGGTCCTTGGTTATCATGTAGTATGCAATTGTTCTTTGGAGTTCTTTTTTGTCATATTTTGTCTTTTCCTCAAGTCCAAATATCACATGGGTGTGAACTTTGAGTCTTTGGATGTCTGATTACTATTGTAATTGGGGAATAGATGTATAGTTTGAATTATATTATATCAAGTTTATAAATATTCTATATCTATTTAGTTTATTCTATATATATTTCTCCTAAATCTATTTTTAAAGGTAAAAAGTAATATTTATACAAAATCTACTCAGTGCTTGTTTGTGATAGCTTAATTTTAGCTTATAAATGCTTTTTAATCGTGATTTAAGATATACGAGGTAAATATGTGAGAGAATTTTTATCTTAACTTATATAAAAAATACTTATAAGTTAAAAATAAACTATCTCAAACATAGCTTATCTTTTATTTTGTAGATAAGATAATCTTGAAAGCACGGGACCGTCAACTGTGATTTTCTCCAAAAAGCTAAAAGATGACGACACCACGCGGCGGAAGATACTCCTAGAGGCGGGGTTACATATCGTAATTTCTGCGAAAAATTCAGAGATCTGATTGAATGGAGTTCCAAACCATAATATAATCTATAATCTCATCGAAGAACGTACAGCTTAGTTCATTATTTATTAATGACCAATAGAAGCACCAATATGACCATACTTTTTTTTTTCATTTTTTTATTTTTTGCCCGAAACCAATATGACCGTTCAAAACTGAAATTTGTACATAATTGTTTCTCCAAAATGCACACATAATAGTAAAATAATAAGAAAAGTTTAGGGTTATGGAAACCAGCGAACCGACCGGTAGACCGGTCCGGTCCGGTTTTCAATTTTTTTAAAAAACTTTTTTTTATATTTTCTTTAGAATTTCATACTAATAAGCCTAAAATTTTCAATTTCTCATCGGTTTGGTCCCGGTTTAGCTCTGGTTTGACCCCAGTCTAACCCACTGACCTTTAACCCAGTACCTCGACCGATTCAATACCCGCTCTAGATTTTAATACCTTAGAAAAGCTACATCTGTGCAAAAGTGAATAAACGAGGAAGCAAGTGAACTACAGGAAACTTTGCATAGGCAAAAAGACAACCTTTTTTAATATAATAACTAGACATTGCAATGCCTTCTTTGAAGCCTTAATCTTCCAAATAAGCTTCTTCATTGTTGAATTGGGAGAGTGGTACTAAAGTGACTTCAAAGAGGCTTAATTTTAATTAGGAAAATTTCATTTAACTCCCAAGAACGTTAGACATAATTAAAATTTTACGTGAATTTGCATAAATGCACTTCCTTTATTATCAAAGTCCTATAGGTCATAAATGTGCTAGAGCATCGAAGATGACAGACCTAATAAAACCTTAAAATAAAACCTTAACCTAAGCTTTAATTTGCTATGAAATGTTACGACCACTAAGTCAGCTTCAAGTTTTACAAGACAAAATATAATATTTATAGTTTCAAAACCTATGACATTTCACAACTATAATAAATTCACATGATGAGCCGTGTTAAAATTCTTATATCTATTAGAACAAATTTGCAATAAAATACTAATTTTCAAAAGGGTAGTTACAAACTTGTAATATTAAAGTTATGAATTCTCATACGAAAGTTGTCAATTGAGTTATTCAGTTGACAGATTCAAAAGTTTCTTCTCCTTCTTCTAATGCAAATTAAATTAACATTAATTTTGAAGGGTAATTATACATTTGTTATCATAAAGTTATGAAGTTTAGTATGGCAGTTGTCAAAGAGCCGTTCTTGTGACCAAAAAAAAAAAAAAACTTCTTCTTCAAATGCAAGCACTAGTAAATTTAAAAAAGGTAATTGCAAATTTGCTCCAATGAAGTTGTAATTCAAATATGATAGTTGTCAATCGAAATGTTCCCCTGAAATTAAATAATAAAAGATTACCGCCGTTGTTGTTATTCTTATTACTACTACTATTATTTATTGGTAAAATACTTATGATAATTATCATTATTATTATGTAAGAAAAGATTATCAATGTCGTTGTTCCTATTACTATTATGATTGAATGGCATCATCATCATCATCATCATAATGGATAAATCCCTATTTTTATTATATATTTTTTATACTTTAATTAGGGATTTTTTTCATAATTATTGAATCTAAAATACCTTTATTGTGATAAATTGATATTAAGAGCAAATACATTAAATTAGGACTTCAAAAGATAAAATTGTCAAAATAATTGTAATTACTCTTAATCATTGATTTCTTGAGAGCATTTGATGTTGGTTAAATTGTTTTAAGATGAAAATTCTTGAAAATTTGGATTAAATCTGAAAATGGTAATTTGGGGTTTGAATTTTAAAATGACAATTTGGTATCCTGAAATTTCAAAATGCCAAATTAGTCTGGCCAAAACACAGCGTTTTTGCAGCCTAAGGTTTGCTCTTTCATCTGTTTCAGATTTAATTGCTGGGAGGAGGCAGACGCGACGAAACAGAGATCACAGCCGCAACACACTGAACCTGAAGACCTTCCACCATTTCTCCTTCATCGTCGTCATCACCAAGCTTTACTTCTCCGTCACCGGTGACTCACGCTCTCATCACCACCGTCACCGGCAGCGGAGCTGCTACTTTTCTGCACTATTGAGAATTGAGCTCATCGTTCAGACGCTGTGACATTGAAGGGAGGAAGGTTATTTGGCCGCGAGCTGAGAGTTAAGAACGGAGAGAGCTGGGAGCTTTGGTCTTGGTCATCATCCCTCATCTCGCCGTCTTTCATCCACCACCGCTGCACCATCTTCTCATCAGAGCTTAGTCGGTCTTCCTCTGTTCTGCACAGACCCGTGAAGCAGAGAGGAGAAAGAGTTGAGGGAGGCGAGAGTTGTGAGGGGCCGCAAGGATCAGAACTGATGCAGTGAGCTTCATTCCTCTTCCACACCCTCCTTCGTCAGACTTCATTTCTATGTTTCAGATCACCCCAACCACTATTTTCTCCACAGCCACTAGCTTAAGGAAGGAGGCAGCATATTCAAACTCTTCAATTCTCTTGATTCTCTTAACTCAATCGGCACTTCACTTTAATTCATGGCTGTTTTGGTTTCTGGACAATTTGCTATTACTGTGACAGTGAGCTTCATGAATTGCAGCAGCAGTGATTAAAGTTCCCATTTCCTTGAGCAATGGTTTGAATTTTGATTGCTTGGAGTTATAAGAGGGAAGTTTTATTTTATTTTATTAGTTTGACTATATATTTATGATTTTTTTGTTTTAGGGAGTTATAATTTGTAGTTAAGACTAATTTTGGTTTAATCTTTGTTTGAACCTATTTGTGATTTGAATTAATTTATGTTGAATATTGTGTTTATCAATATATGTAGTTACATATATATTTCATTGTAATTCTCTTGATTCTCTATTATCTTGCATAATATTGTTTGGATATTGAGTTGATTTTGGATTACTTTGGAATCAATTGCATAAATTAATTCATAATCACACACTAAGAGTGCTTAATAACATTCTAAAGTAAGGCTTCATCTCTTTGGGTGTTAGAGTCATCGATTGATGGTGTTTGATATTTTAGAGAAGTTAGTGATTTCATAAATTGCATACAAAGTGGTTTTTAATAGTGTTTTAAGAAGTGATTATTTCTAGATCTAGGAATAATCATCGATTAAAGCACTAGACTCAACGGTGTTTGATGTTTGATATTTTGAGGGATTTTTGATTACAATTGCTAGTGTTATGTATTGAGTTTCAGTTAGAGGAATTAAATCTTGCCTAATATGGGAGATTTAATTCACCAAATTCGAGCTATCTCAAAAAGTCTTTTGAGTATTTTTATCAAACTAACACACTCCTATTATCTTATGAAACAAATGATAGATGAAATCCATTATTCTAAGAAGCTATATCACACTATTCAAAACTAATTTCCATTCCATTCCACTTTTATTTCAAAAAAACCCAAAAATATCTATTTTAATTACATTTAATTCATAGTTTTGAAACTCAATCAATCATGTTTTACCCTTATCAAATTTGCATTGTATTTACTTAGTTTATTAGGAATTAGTTTTACAATCGGCTCCTCAAAATGAAACGACCCAAGTTATGCACTATATTACATTAATTCAATTTTATTCTTGATAACCCCGAAACAACTAAAGAACTCATTTCAATCATCATGTTGGACTAGAGACTAGAGACTAATAAACACTAAGGTGCGGCCAACAATGAGGGAATCCCGAGTCCATTATTATCATAATATTGGACCGATCAAGTGATAATAAGATCTCAGGATTACTGGCCCAACAAAAAATACAGATCTCAGGACCCAAGTTTCTTTAAGCGGAGTCCCAAAGTAACCTCTTCAAATAGCCATTTAAACATCATGAACAAGTGAATTAATGGAACTTGACCCCTCGATCAATAAAACACTAGAACACTAATTCATTTTCAAGCTCCTTATATGCACTGTTCAAACATATATGAATCGTTGATAATAATATGCTCTGTGCTCTCGCCTAAAGATGCTTAGTTAACCAATTCAATGTTAAGAAGCCTCAATCGGACAATTATTTAAAGATTTAATTTGAAGGATAGAAATTTCAAATAAATAGGATGAATTTTGAATTTCAATAGTTATAGCGATTGTGTTCTTCTCAAACTAATTCTCATTTACTGTAATTATATTTTCTACTTTCCTTCAGCGAATAATTTACTCACTCCCTCCTAGGAATCAATTGATTTAGTAAGAAGAGAACCCCTCTTTGCTGGTGAAATCCAAAAATAATTAGAAAGTATATTATGAATGATCTCATACGTACTTGTGAGACGCTATGAAATGTGCAAAAATCCTTTTATAATGTCATCATCAAAGCAAAAATCCTTTTATAAAATCATGATCACAGTTACAACATTCGTACAACGCCAATAATTTATTTGGCATGCTTATTTGCATCTGAAGCTTTTATGCATACACAAAAACAACATAAAATAAATTACCGTAACAATTTTCACTTCTTTAATGCTTGAAACTATCCAACGGCAACGGAGGAATGCTCTGCTCATGCCTAAACAAATTACTTGGATCAACCTTAGACTTCACCTTCACCAGCCTTATAAAATTATCCTTGAAATACTTGAATCCCCAAGTGCTTGACCTCAAGAAGCTTGTACTGTTGAACTTGTTCATCCCCAAGTCAAGGTCTCTATAATTCAGATACGTTTCTCTTGGAAAGCGTGCAGCATAAGGAGTCATAAAGTCATAGAATCTCCTACTCCAATCCATATGCTTTTTCAGGCTCTTTTCTCCATCATTCCACCTAACTTCATACTGCAACGAGAAGAGTACTCCTTTTCTATGAGGAAATGGAAGTGTGGATTCTGAGATTCTGCTCATCATTCCTCCGTATGGAACAAAAACCATCGCGGCCTTGTCATCTTCCATGAACTTGCTCCATATGGAATTCAAAGCAGTTTCAGGGATCACTTGCCTCATGAAATCTACCTTAGCCTTCCAGTACACCTTATCAGCTATGGTACGCTGGATGAGAATTTCTGGCGATGTGGTGTTTGGAAACATATAAACGTAAGGCACAGATTTGATCCAACTTGTTTCCAAACAATCCTTTTTGGTCAGACCTAACTCAGGAAACTTTTTGTCCAATAATTGGAGAAGCCTATCAGCCCTACCAAGGAATTGACCAATATAAGTGGTTTGTACCGTTCTTTTCCCTTGAGTACTAGAATTTACTACCATCGTTTGAACCCTAATATACAGATCATCCTCAAAGTTTGGTGCCACCTGCTGCCATTTATAGAGAATCTTGTTTGCATTCTGTTCTAAGACTTTATTGACAGTAAAAATTGTCACTATCGGTGGAACTTGAACAAGCTTGAGTTTCCAACGCAAAATAATCCCAAAGCTTCCACCTCCACCACCTCTAATTGCCCAAAAGTAGTCTTCTCCCATGGCTGCTCTGTCAAGAATCTTGCCGTCAGCATCCACTATTCGCACATCAATGACGTTGTCGGCAGCCAGTCCATACTTTCTGTGCAAAGTGCCATATCCTCCTCCTGTAATGTGACCACCAACGCCTACGCTTGGGCAAACACCAGCACTGAAGCCATGGATTGGACTTTTCTCAGCAATTCTGTAATAAACTTCTCCAAGTGTGGCACCGGCTTCAACCCAAGCTGTGTTATGTGCTATATCAACTTGGATGGCACGGAGCTTGATCAGATCTATGATCATAAATGGTTTCTCAATGATAGAAACAAAAGAGAGTCCTTCATAGTCATGACCTCCGCTACGCACCCTAAAGTGAATTTTCAGGTTTTTTGCACATATGACAGCAGCCTGAACATGAGAATCCTCTAAAGGAGTGAATATGAATTCGGGTTTCGTCATTGGAGGCAGCAAGTACCTTTGATTTTGAGCTGTGGATTCAAGGACTGAGGTGAAAGAAGCATTATCGTGGGGAGTGAAAAATGTGGTGGAAAATGGGATTGGATTTTGAGAATTCGCCTCGAGACATTGAGTGAAGAGTTCTGGAGTTGGGATTGAGGATGTTGATGAAGCGGAAAGTAGCAGAAACGCAAAAGTGAGCCATAGTAGGGACCTTGGTGAACCCATGATTTTGGTATTTCACGTGATCCTGCTTTTTCTGTGCATAAAACAGCATGTTATGTCCGTTTATATACGCAAATTCTGTACCCGGTGGTGATATAATCTAATTTAGCTATGACTAATATAACGCCGGCATTATAGACTAAGGTTCCATAATTCACATTTGTTTGGTCGCCCGAACTGGAATTCCGCAGCCATCGTTATTAAACTTTCAGAGTCAATCATGTCGCGCGTCTTATGTTATTTTTCTTTTCGGTTTGACAGAAATCTTTATTTAATCTTTTTGGTAGCTGAACGCGAGGTATAAAGCCATTGACCAAAACAATTATTTGACATAAAGCCGTTCAAACAATTGTTTCTTTTGTTCAATATTTGGGTGGAAAATATATTTTTCTGCCTCAAATTTTAATCATTCTAGGTTAAATAATACTAATAATAATGCTCATCTACTGTTTAACTTCATTAATCTTGTTCATATATATTTATGATTGTTCGTTGCCATATCCGTTTTCCGCAATATTATAGGGGGTTATGATGCAAATTTACCAACGAAATTTTGTCCGATGAGCATCCGACACAAATATATTTTAAAAAGGGAAAAAATACCAATGAACAATTAAAAACAGTGCATCCAGTACAAAACCATTAAATTTAACATAACGCCGTTAGGGGGTTTTTTCTCTTTTAATTTAATGTTGTTAGGTAAAATTTAACGGTTTTGTGTTTAGTGCACCCTTTTTAATTGTTCATTGGTATTTTTACTCTTTTTAAAATATATTTGTGTCAGACGCTCATCGGACAAAACTTCGTTAGTAAATGTATAGCTTAATTCTATTATATACTATTACTTTCCACCGCGTTGTTGATTTAACTACTATTTGTTTCTTATATCAGAGATAGTACATGTTGACAACAATTTTCTTAAATAACCTTTGTTTAGATTGTTTCAATTTTTAGAGAAAAATAGGCTTAAAGAATTGTTTTTTTTTTTTCATACGGACTTTATGGTCATTTTCTTTAATTCTTGGGATCCATACTTAATTCCCCCAAAACACTTTGACCTTCTTTTGCGCCAGCTGGTCTTACTAGTCATGGCCTGTTACAAAGCTAAGTCTGCCACCAAGTCTTTGTCAATTTAATATAAAAAATTATGGATGGTAGATTACTTAATATTTTAGCACCGTTAATGTTGACTGTCTCTGAACTCCTTTATTTTTTTTTTCTTCTCTGCCGGCTGCCCAGTGACGTCTAAGTCTGAGGTGTCTTCTTTTCCTGCACGTGGGGTCAACGCTTCTTGTCTATTACTCCTTTTTATTTTTAATATAAGCTATATTTATATAATTTAATTATATTAAAGAAATTAGTTGAATTAATTAATATAACATGTATTTTCTAAAATACCTTAGTTATCTTTCTCAATTCTCGTATTCTCTCTCCAACTTAATTATTGATGATAGAGCATCAATATGAGTAAATTTGAAAAAGACTCCTAAATATAAAAATTATGTCTTATATTTCAAAACAAAGTCAACTCCTCAAATATATCTTATATTAAATACCGGAGGGAGGGAGTATCTCTCAGTTCTTTTCTTTGTTTTCTTTAAATTATTTTTTTTTCTTTTCCCATTCGTCATTTTCCAGTTACAAAAAGAGAGAATATGAATAAATTTTCTTTCAAAATTCTATTTTTCCTAACCACTAAATTTTGGAAGAAAAGTAAGTAAAATAAATAAATAGGCAGAAAATATATTTGAATTTAATCTTATATTTTCCAAAAGATACACCTATTTTTTGGCCTAAAAAGATACACACACCTATTTAATTATAAAATATACAATTTCCAAACTCACAAAAGAATGTGACAGTTCTAAATGAAAAAAATGCTAAGTACGAGCGGAAGTACCAAAATTGAAATTCAAGCCTATATGATATACTCAAATAATGATATGCAATTCATACATCATTTGGGCCTTTTTAGTGTGTTTATTATAAAATACATTATTGATGAATAAATATTCATTAAGAGTGATTGCATGAATTAATTGATAAAAAGAATAAAAATGTCATTATTTACATGATTATTCATGTAGATTGTATTACAATAATTTGAATTTGATTTCAAGATATTTTGGTCAAAGTGGGCGAATTTTGAAATTTGGTATTATTTATAAGTCATTTTTGACTAAAAAATTTGGTCTTATTTATAAGTCCAGTTTCAATGTAATAAATGAGATTGTGATAATTTTACTCATATTTATTGTACAAATGAAGAAATAATTTAAAGATAGATAGAAAAAAAATAGTTGAAAAGTACACATTCATAAATGAAAACATAGTTATAAATTTACCCTATAATCATTGAGTTAACTACCTCTCATTGATATGTGAGATTTAGTTAAAAGGAACTTATAAATAGAATCAGAGTGGTAAATGTCATCATCTTCTTGAGAAAATGACCCAAAATCAAGACCTTCAATTCCAATCTCAGTGCTTCTAACTCCATCCTTAGCTTGAGAATGAACCCCATTGCCTTTTTGTTCAAAAGCATCTTTATAAAATAGTTTGCAACAAACCAAATTATTAAAATTAGTAACATATAATATAAATAAAATAAAGTAACATGTCTAAAATTTATATACTATTTTTTTAATTTTTTTTGCAGCATCAAATTTTTTTTTTTTTGTGGCAATTCTTTTTGTTTTACATTTTTATTGGGCTGGACGGTTTTTGAAAAACTGGTCTGGTTTCCGGCCCCAAAACGGATAAACGACAGCCCAAAACAGTTCCATAAGAAAAACGGTCCAACGAATATATCCAGCTCGCCTCGATGACTGGCCGACAGTCCAACCGGACCAACCGTCCAGTCTAGTTCTCTAAACAGTGCCTAGAACAATGAAATTTTATCTACCCTTACTTTAAAAGATAATGGGAGTATGCTAGTTTAACAAAAGTACTCAAAAAACCATTTGAACTAGCTTGAGTTAAGTGAATTCAATGTCGCACACCATAAAGACTTAACTCCTCTAACTGAAACCCAAG
Organism: Inga oerstediana; assembly: GCA_963210345.1. Taxonomy (NCBI): domain Eukaryota; kingdom Viridiplantae; phylum Streptophyta; class Magnoliopsida; order Fabales; family Fabaceae; genus Inga; species Inga oerstediana. The sequence continues at coordinate 67,406,803 of OY723406.1, read as the reverse complement.
TCAAAACTTTAGCCAATGAAATTAGCGCTATGCAAGATACAAGTAACAAAGGATCCTTGAATTACAAACATAATATATTTATAGCAATCGTAATCATAAGCTTAATCAAGTCAATACATAAGAAATTGCTATTAATTAAGTTTCAAAGTGTCAAGTGTACAAAGTTAAAACTAAATACACATATAATCTCAAGAAATGCATGAAACTCCAATACAAAACTCCATTCCAATTGGCTAATTAAACTCTAAACCTAGAATTTAACTAATACAAAAGATTAAATATAGAAATTAGATAGCAAAGCACTTCCCTATGAAGCTCTAAGAGAAGAGAATTTTAGATACTGCCATACATCAACACAGCCATAAAAAATGAAACAACATCCAATTTAAATTCACCATCTATAGAAAGATGACTATTAAATGACAGATTGAGAATGAACTGAAGAGTGAACGATTGATGAGTGAGGATGGAGAAAGGTGTTGTGTGGTGATGGAGCTCAAGTCCTGAGCATTCTCGGATGTGGTTTGATCTAACCATATTTTTTATAAGTTTTTTCATGATTAATTTAGAATTTTTAATATATTTTCTATGACATTATTACATATTTAAACACTATTTTTCACTTATTATCCAGAAATTATTCTTTAAAAACTAATTCAAATGCACTCCAAGCTCAAGTCGTTGTTATGGACATACTGACCAATATTTTTAAAAATAGTGAAATTTACAATATAGTAAAACAAAAAATGACACCATGATCACCTTGGTGTTATTTTCTTGTCAATGTGATGCAGCATATGTTGCTTTTCTATTCTATTAACCTTCAAATAATGACCACTTGCCTATGTTTTGGATGGATAGGAAAAATTAAGAAAAGAAGAAAGGGAAGTCCCTAAGAATGAAAGTAATCATTAAAATAATCTCAATAACAATTGAATAGTATAGACATGTCATTTAATTTCCTACATCAAAACTTATCATTGCCTACTACTCACTTATTATGGGACATTTTTATGATCACATTGTTTTCTTGGAATTGTATAGTGATTCTCCGTGAAACAAAAGGAGAAAAGGAAAAAAAAAACAAAACTTTGATTGAACTATACACAGAAATGCTTGAACCAAACTTGGCATTCTCTCCACCATTTTCCTCAATCTAGAGATGTCATTGGTCACCCAGGCAATAGCCTAAGACAAATCTGTAATACCCTGAATTTTGAAGTTGGAAGCTTGAGAATAAGTCTAAATTAAGTGGACTGCTAAGCCCCGGTTTAGCAGGTGTCCCAAATATATTCTCTAATGTTTCCTATATCTTTGGGGCATTAAAGAAAATAAAATGGTTAATTTTGAAGAAAGTGATTATGCTTACGGTGAAATCGCCTACGAGGCAGTGAATTTATCATATGATTTTGTATGACCGAATGATGAGAAAAAATTATGAAATTTTAAAGGATGAAAGTAGACATCCTAAGCTTTTGATAGGTCATATGACTCAATTATAGCTATATACAAAAAGATATGAATTTTTGAAGTTAGCCCAGAAAAACTGGAAATATTCTGGAACAATATGCAAAGATTGAAATTCTGGGAATTTTGTGATTCCATCTAGCAAAAGTCTATATTTTTCCTTGCAAATAGACTCAATAAGGGTTCTATAGGCTTTGGAATCACTCTAATTCAATTTTTCTAGAATTAGTTATGATTTTTCAAAGTTTGAGTAGAAATCTGCTAAAATTTTGTAAAAATCCAAAAATTGGGAAAATTAATTAATTAAATTGAATATATTATTATAATCATCCTCCTCCTTCTTCAGCCCCATTTCTGATGTGAACCAGCTGAACATAGAGAGAGGAAGTGTGAAATTTTAGAGAGAGAAAAGGGGAGGAAAAAGCTTACAAAGGTAAGTGATTTCTTCGGTAAATCGGTTCCTAATACGTATAACTCCGCTCCTAAGCTATTATTCTATGTGATTCAACAAGCTCAAATTTGCTTGTTGAAGTGAGCTAGGGTTAAGCCAAGTCAAGGAAAATCAAGTGGCAACTTGAGGTAACTTCCAAACCTTCTTATATTGACTATTCTAGCTGCTGTGGGCAATTTAATAGGTGAAATTTCGCCGGATTGCCGTTGGTTTTAATTTATGGAAATGGGTTGGCCTAGGTGTTATGCTGCCCAAATTGATACTAAATAGTAGTTGTAATCTAATGGAATAGTCAATAAAGTGGTTAGGAGTAGAAAGGAATGCATTTACGGAGCCGAAATCGTAAAACCCCGATTTTTCCCGGAAAACCCATATATTTCGGTCAGGGCTGTAAATGGGCCTTAGAGTTGGATTTTCAATTATTTGATGGTTCCATTGAGTTCAGGAGGGAAAATTAGGTGGGGTTACAGTTGCTCACTTTTTCGTAAAAGGTCGAAAAAGCATAATTACGAAAACGCCCCTGAAACCCTTAAAGTATGGCTGCTAAGGGTATTTTTATAATTTGACATTGAATTTGATAATTCCGAGTCTGGAAATGCATTCTTTGGGTGAAAATATGTAAGAATAGCCCATGTCAAAATTTCAGGAAAAGTACAGCTGGACCAGGTACAGCAGGGCCGGGCCGGTCCCCGGGGGCATTTTGATAATTTTCAAAATAGACTCAATAAGGGTTCTATAGGCTTTGGAATCACAATAATTTGATTTTTCTAGAATTATTTATGATTTTTCAAAGTTTGAGTAGAAATCTGCTAAAATTTTGTAAAAATCTGAAAATTGGGAAAATTAATTAATTAAATTGGATATATTATTACAATCATCCTCCTCCTTCTTCAGCCCCATTTCTGACGTGAACCAGCTGAACATAGAGAGAGGAAGTGTGAAATTTTAGAGAGAGAAAAGGGGAGGAAAAAGCTTACAAAGGTAAGTGATTTCTTCGGTAAATCGGTTCCTAATGCGTATAACTCCGCTCCTAAGCTATTATTCTATGTGATTCAAGAAGCTCAAATTTGCGTGTTGAAGTGAGCTAGGGTTCAGCCAAGTCAAGGAAAATCAAGTGGGAGCTTGAGTTAACTTCCAAACCTTCTTATATTGACTATTCTAGCTGTTGTGGCCAATTTAATCGGTGAAATTTCGTCGGATTGCCGTTGGTTTTAATTTACAGAAATAGGTTGGCCTAGATGTTATGCTGCCCAAATTGATACTAAATAGTAGTTGTAATCTAATGGAATAGTCAATAAAGTGGTTAGGAGAAGAAAGAAATGCATTTACGGAGCCGAAATCGTAAAACCCCGATTTTTCCCGGAAAACCCATATATTTCGGTCAGGGCTGTAAATAGGCCTTAGAGTTGGATTTTCAATTATTTGATGGTTCCATTGAGTTCAGGAGGAAAAATTAGGTGGGGTTCCAGTTGGTCACTTTTTCGGAAAAGGTCGAAAAAGCATAATTACGAAAACGCCCCTGAAACCCTTCAAGTATGGCTGCCAAGGGTATTTTTGTAATTTGACATTGAATTTGATAATTCCGAGTCTGGAAATGAATTCTTTGGGTGATAATATGTAAGAATAGCATGTCAAAATTTCAGGAAAAGTACAATTGGACCGGGTACAGCAGGGCCGGGCCGGTCCCCGGGGGCATTTTAATAATTTTCAAAATAGACTCCATAAGGGTTCTATAGGCTTTGGAATCACTCTAATTCGATTTTTCTAGAATTATTTATGATTTTTCAAAGTTTGGGTAGAAATCTGCTAAAATTTTGTAAAAATCTGAAAATTGGGAAAATTAATTAATTAAATTGGATATATTATCATAATCATCCTCCTCCTTCTTCAGCCCCATTTCTGACGTGAACCAGCTGAAGATAGAGAGAGGAAGTGTGAAATTTTAGAGAGAAAAGGGGAGGAAAAAGCTTACAAAGGTAAGTGATTTCTTCGGTAAATCGGTTCCTAATGCGTATAACTCCGCTCCTAAACTATTATTCTATGTGATTCAACAAGCTCAAATTTTCTTGTTGAAGTGAGCTAGGGTTAAGCCAAGTCAAGAAAAATCAAGTGGGAGCTTGAGGTAACTTCCAAACCTTCTTATATTGACTATTCTAGCTGCTGTAGGCAATTTAATCGGTGAAATTTCGCCGGATTGTCGTTGATTTTAATTTATGGAAATGGGTTGGCCTAGGTGTTATGCTGCCCAAATTGATACTAAATAGTAGTTGTAATCTAATGGAATAGTCAATAAAGTGGTTAGGAGTAGAAAGGAATGCATTTACGGAGCAGAAATCGTAAAAGCCCGATTTTTCCCGGAAAACCCATATATTTCGGTCAGGGCTGTAAATGGGCCTTAGAGTTGGATTTTCAATTATTTGATGGTTCCATTGAGTTCAGGAGAGAAAATTAGGTGGGGTTACAGTTGGTCACTTTTTCGTAAAAGGTCGAAAAAGCATAATTACGAAAACACCCCTGAAACCCTTAAAGTATGGCTACCAAGGGTATTTTTGTAATTTGACATTGAATTTGATAATTTCGAGTCTAGGAATGAATTCTTTGGGTGAAAATATGTAAGAATAGACCATGTCAAAATATCAGGAAAAGTACAGCTGGACCGGGTACAGCACGGCCGGGCCGGTCCCCGGGGGCATTTTAGTAATTTTCAAAATAAACTCAATAAGGGTTCTATAGGCTTTGGAATCACTCTAATTCGATTTTTCTAGAATTAGTTATGTTTTTTCAAAGTTTGGGTAGAAATCTCCTAAAATTTTGTAAAAATCCGAAATTTGGGAAAATTAATTAATTAAATTGGATATATTATTATAATCATCCTCCTCCTTCTTCAGCCCCATTTCTGACGTGAACCAGCTGAAGATAGAGAGAGGAAGTGTGAAATTTTAGAGAGAAAAGGGGAGGAAAAAGCTTACAAAGGTAAGTGATTTCTTCGGTAAATCGGTTCCTAATGCGTATAACTCCGCTCCTAAGCTATTATTCTATGTGATTCAACAAGCTCAAATTTGCTTGTTGATGTGAGCTAGGGTTAAGGCAAGTCAAGAAAAATCAAGTGGGAGCTTAAGGTAACTTCCAAACCTTCTTATATTGACTATTCTAGCTGCTGTGCGCAATTTAATCGGTGAAATTTCGCCGGATTGCCGTTGGTTTTAATTTACGGAAATAGGTTGGCCTAGGTGTTATGCTGCCCAAATTGATACTAAATAGTAGTTGTAATCTAATGGAATAGTCAATAAAGTGGTTAGGAGAAGAAAGAAATGCATTTACGGAGCCAAAATTGTAAAACCCCGATTTTTCCCGGAAAACCCATATATTTTGGTCAGCGCTGTAAATAGGCCTTAGAGTTGGATTTTCAATTATTTGATGGTTCCATTGAGTTCAGGAGGGAAAATTAGGTGGGGTTACAGTTGGTCACTTTTTCGTAAAAGGTCGAAAAAGCATAATTACGAAAACACCCCTGAAACCCTTAAAGTATGGCTACCAAGGGTATTTTTGTAATTTGCAATTGAATTTGATAATTCCAAGTCTTGAAATGAATTCTTTAGGTGAAAATATATAAGAATAGCTCATGTCAAAATTTCAGGAAAAGTACAGCTGGACCAGGTACAGCAGGGCCAGGCCGGTCCCTGGGGGCATTTTAGTAATTTTCAAAATAGACTCAATAAGGGTTCTATAGTCTTTGGAATAACTCCAATTCGATTTTTATAGAATTAATTATGATTTTTCAAAGTTTGGGTAGAAATCTGCTAAAATTTTGTAAAAATCCGAAATTTAGGAAAATTAATTAATTAAATTGGATATATTATTATAATCATCCTCCTCCTTCTTCAGCCCCATTTCTGAGGTGAACCAGCTGAACATAGAGAGAGGAAGTGTGAAATTTTAGAGAGAGAAAAGGGGAGGAAAAAGCTTATAAAGGTAAGTGATTTCTTCGGTAAATCGGTTCCTAATGCGTATAACTCCGCTCCTAAGCTATTATTCTATGTGATTCAACAAGCTCAAATTTGCTTGTTGAAGTGAGCTAGGGTTAAGCAAAGTCAAGGAAAATCAAGTGGGAGCTTGAGGTAACTTCCAAACCTTCTTATATTGACTATTCTAGTTGCTGTGGGCAATTTAATCGGTGAAATTTCGCCGGATTGTCATTGGTTTTAGTTTACGGAAATGGGTTGGCCTAGGTGTTATGCTGCCCAAAATTGATACTAAATAGTAGTTGTAATCTAATGGAATAGTCAATAAAGTGGTTAGGAGTAGAAAAGAATGCATTTACGGAGCAGAAATCGTAAAACCCCGATTTTTCCCGGAAAACCCATATATTTCGGTCAGGGCTGTAAATGGGCCTTAGAGTTGGATTTTCAATTATTTGATGGTTCCATTGAGTTCAGGAGGGAAAATTAGGTGGAGTTGCAGTTGGTCACCTTTTCGGAAAAGGTCGAAAAAACATAATTACGAAAACGCCCCTGAAACCCTTAAAGTATGGCTGCCAAGGGTTTTTTTTGTAATTTGACATTGAATTTGATAATTCCGAGTCTGGAAATGAATTCTTTGGGTGAAAATATGTAAGAATAGCCCATGTCAAAATTTCAGGAAAAGTACAGCTGGACCGGGTACAGCAGGGCCGGGCCGGTCCCCGTGGGCATTTTAGTAATTTTCAAGATAGACTCATGTAAACCCCAGAAACACTATGGAAGTGTCTAAATGATATATTTTGAATTGTAGAACCGACTTGAGAGCCCGAGTTGCTGGCACGCAAATCGAAGAGAAAAGACTGGAGGTAGATGACTTACCTTACTTGCATGTATTTGATATCTTTGCTTGTGTAGTGATATATGTGATTGCTTTACTTGTATGTGTAGAGCATATTTAAATAAATGAAGCTCTGTTTCTGTTTTGCTGTAGCCATAGTTTTGTTACATGAATCATTGAGCATGCAGAAATGTCATTATGGAGCATGCATCTAGTTAAAGCTAACATGTCATACACGTAGCATCTATCATACATGCATTATGGTATCTGATTCCTATTGAGATTCTCTCGAATCTCACTCTCCCCTACTAACAATTTAGACATGAGAAGACAAAAGATATGCTGAAAGCAAAGAAAAGAACTACATGAGAGGATTGCAGTGGCGGAGTGAAGTCAGGAATATGTCTCCCTTTCACTGGGACTGGTTTGGATACCCTAGAGCCCTATGCGGCTACAAGGTTTGTAGCTTTTATGTATGAACCCCCTATGGGGAATATATGTAATCATGCACATATATCAGTATAGTTATGTTATTCCTGTGTTGCCCACCGAACCGCATATCATTTTCCGCAAATACTCTGAAAAATATTTAAATTAAGATAAGGGCATGACAAGATCACTATTGGCACCCCGCATATATGACAATTAGAAATTGTCAACATACAATCCCCAAAAGCTTGCGTCATAACTATTTAGGAATCACCATATTCATACAACACGAGGAAAATCAGTGAAATCTCTTTTGAATTCTTAATATTGAGGCATATGTTGAGGGTGTCTTTTTATCAGAAGGACTTGGGTCAATTTGATAGGACTTACCTCATGGATTTATCTATGTATTGATCCATGTGAGACTTATATTCTAACAATCTCAATTATTGAGAGAGCTTACCATGTGCCCATGCACATCCAAAGGCCATGTCCTTTTTGTTTGTCAAGCAAATCGCACAAGCCTGCATGTCATGTAAAAGCAGCTCCAGGTTCATTAGCCAATCCAGCTTCATCATCATCATCAACTATTTTGGATATGTTTCTAAATTAGATCAATTTTGTCTTCCCAACCCAATTTTCTATTCTTCAGAAGCTTTATTATATAACAAAGTGAGGAAAAACTAATACTCATTAAGTAAATATATAGAAAGGAAATATACCTTATCGTCTAATTCCGATCCTTCTCAAGATCAGAGAGTTTCTCTTGAAAAATAAACCAGGACAAACGTGATAAAGTCAATTCGAACATGAGAGATTTTTATATATGTAAGCTTAGGAAAATTATATTTAGACAATCACAAATGAACATGAGTTTAATTAAGTCAAATCAGTTGAACATTTTGATCAGACCTCAAGCATTTGGGTGTGTTCATCATGTTTGCTCCTCTCAACAATATATCCTTGCCTTCTCTGCAATCTGAGGATAAACTAGACCCCATAAATAATAGATGTAAGTACATGGACATTCAAATAGTAACTAATTTTGTCATAATCATGAGCTTAAGTTGCTTCTTGCAAGAAGCAAATAATATCACTTGTTTGTGAAATGTATCAAAGTAAAATTCACAAAACAGGTTTAAGGCAAGCATATGTTTGTTGGATGAAGCTTATAATAAGCGCCTGGTTTTCATCAGATTCTCTCATCAAGCTGTCAAGTCTTTTGCTAACAAAATTTGTTAGGGCTAACCAATTGTTCCCTCTGATTTTAGTAGGGAATCCTCTTTCCTGACAAAATGAGAAGTTGATTAGGATATCTTCATCCTAATGTTTTGTAATCTAAGAACATGCAGTCCATATGTTTAGTACTCCATTTACTTCACAATAGAGGCCTTTTTGTTGTTCTTTTTTAACAAAAAAAACTAAAATGATGTAAATTAAATGATTTCCACATAAGATTAAAATAATGTGCATTGTGTATATTTTTATTAAAGAGGGTATAGGTGATGTAGCACACTGCGTGGCGGAGTGTGGCCCTACAGATTTCACAATAATCTGAAGTTTTTAACTAAATAAATGAAAGAATGTAAAGCTGTTTATATTTAATTTGCAACGGACAATGAGGCCAGTTTCACTCGTAGCTTTGTGGCACATTCTTTGTCGGTGTTCTATGGGGTTACGGGTTCGAGACTTGGTATGGTTAATACTTCCTCTGGTCCTTCAAATACAATATGAGGTATTCCAAAGTACCTCCCTTTTAACCACGACAAGCCCAAATGAGGTTTACGTGTCATTATATCTTGAATCTTTTTTTAGGTAGATGTATCTTTATATTAAAAGCAATATTCTTTAAGGTATCATAATGTAAGTACTTCTCTTAATGGAGATTACAACCTTAATTCATCATATTATGAGGAATTAATCATTTTCATTAAACTAAATCACATCACTATCTTAAATCTTAAATTTATTGATGTCACATTCCCCTCATAGCAATCAAGCAACACAATGAGAATTGTGACAAGGGACTACCTCAATTTCATCATTAAAGTGTAATTTTGAATGCCTAGGCCTCCCTCACTCATTCTTCACTCTTTTCATTGTATCCTAAGCAATTTTTTTTATGAAGTATTACAAAAACAAAAAATAGTCATAATACCTTAGCTAGCACATAACCTAAAAAGAAGCAAAAAAATAAAAATAAAAATAGAAAAAGTAGACAAATATATACACAGAAAACAAACTTAGTAAAGAGTTGGCAGTCCTACTGTATCCTAAGCAATTAAATGCATTTTCTTTTACTTTCTTCTATGGTATATTCCTTCTAATCTTTTGATAATATCATTTTTCTTCTGGTAGAAACTACCCAAATGCCTTTGATGCCATTCGGTGGCCAGATTAGAAAATTATTTGGAAATGTTACATGGTAATGCATCAGTTGAACCATAGAACATGTATTATCAAATATTGAAAATTGAATCATACCAAAGGATCCACCCAGCGACTTCCACTCTGATCCAATGTGAGAAACCCGGCTTATCAGTGGTCTATTTCTCTTTCTTTTTATTCATTATATTCTTCTTCATCCGTAAGCACTTGTTGAAAGTAATTAATAATGCCTAATTTTGAACCAGTCTCCCACATAACTTCATGGTACGTTCTTTAAAGAAGTACTGTGAGGTTTCGGGTTCGAAACTTGGTATCTTGGCCCCTATGTGTTTTTGGTAATTCACAAAATCAAACAACTCAAACACTCTAATTTCTTTCACAATCTATTTTTCTTCTAAATCTACGATTTTCTTACAAGATAGCCAAACATTATGCTTTTCTCCAGAATCTATTTTTGGTAAGAAAACCATAGTCTTCCCAGAAACTATTTTTTTCTATTTTTTTCAGAAATCATTCCCCAAAATCTATTATCTTAAATTACTTTTTTCATTTATTTTTCAGAAGTTATTCTTTAAAAACTAATCCAAACACATTTTAAGCCCCCAAGTCATTGTTATAGACATACTGACCAATATTTTTAAAAATAGTGGAATTTAAAATATAGTAAAACAAAAAACGACACCTTCATCGACTTGGTATTATTGGTGTTATTTTCTTCTCAATGTGACGCAGCATATGTTGCTTTTCTATTCTATTAACCTTCAAGTAATGACCACTTGCTTATGTTTTAGATGGATAGGAAAAATGAGGGGGAAAAAGAAAGGATGAATAGTTTAATAGTCCCAAAGAATGAATGTAATTATTAAAATTATCTCAATAACAATTGAGCAATATAGACATGTCATTTAATTTCCTCAACTAAAATTTGTCATCACCTGCTATTCATTTGTTGTGGGACATTTTGATGATCACATCTTTTTCTTAGAATCGTGAAGTGATTCTCCATGAAAAAAAAAACTTTGATTTAACTATAAACAAAAATGCTTGAACCCAACTTGGCATGCACTTCACCATCTTCCTCAATCTAGAGATGTCATTAATCACCCAAGAAATAGCCTAAGACGGATTGCTATTGGCACCCGACATATATGACAATTAGAAATTGTCAACATACAATCCCCACAAGCCTGCATCAAAATTATTTAGAAATCATCGTTTTCATACAACATGAGGAAAATCAATGAAATCTCTTTTGAATTCTTAATATTGAGGCGTATGTTGAGGGTGTCTTTTTATCAAAAGGACTTAGCTTGGGTCAATTTGATAGAACTTACCTCATGGATTTATCTTTGTATTGATCCATGTGAGACTTATATTCTAACAATCTCAATATTGAGAGAGCTTACCGTGTGCCCACATCCAAAGGCCACGTCCTTTTTGTTTGTCAAGCAAATCGCACAAGCCTGCATGTCATGTAAAAGCAGCTCCAGGTTCATTAGTCAATCCAGCTTCATCATCATGAACTATTTTGGATATGTTTCTAAATTAGATCAATTTTGTCATCCCAACCCAATTTACTATTCTTCAGAAGCTTTATTATATAACAAAGTGAGGAAAAACTAATACTCATTAAGTAAATATAGAAAGTAAATATACCTTATCATCTAATTCCTTCTCAAGATCGGAGAGTTTCTCCTGAAAAATAAACCATGAGGACAAACGTAATAAAGTCAATTTGAACATGATAGACTTTTGTATATGTAAGCTTAGGAAAATTATATTTAGACAATCACAAATGAACATAAAAAATTATCAGAGTTTATATAGATTAAAAGTAGAGTATTTAAAGGAGGGAAACTAGCAGATACCTCAGCAGCTACAGCAGCATTAAGGGCACTAACCAACTCGTGTTCCTTCTTTTCCACTTGACTCATGAAACTTTGTCTTATCTCCTCACATTCCATCTTCATCAATTTTACAAGCTCCCTCTCTTCTTCCAACTCTCTCATTGCCTTCATCCATCCATTCTGAACATTGAAATTGCCAATTTATAGCATATCAGTATGCATCACATTTTAATATTAAGTACTCCACATCGATATAAACATACTATAATTGTCTTGGGTTGAAATTTGTAGTTTAGTAAAACTTGGAGTTGAAGAGGCCTCTAACCATAAACACAAATTAAAAGTTTCTTATCATTTCAGCTTTATTTTTTAGATCATATTAACACTAATATACTGTGTTTCATAGATTTTCTACACTTGAGTATGTTTGGCCAAGAGTAATGGTCCGATGAAAGACATCTTGAGAGGTATCTTTGTATTGTAGTTCGATCCTTCAAATTGACTAATGGACTAGAGTCATCTTTTAGTAATCTTTTAATACTAAAGGATCTGAGTACCTGTAAAATTAAGCCTTAATGTAAGAATTAATAAAGGCGTTTGCATTTGTCCTATATATAAGACTTCAATTCATCTTGTCTCATAAATTTATAGTTGTTTTCTTGAACTCTACTTATTAATTGCATATATTATGGGGGTTTTCTTTCAAGAGGGTAGTTTTCAATGGAAATAATTAAAATGGTACCTTAGAAAAACTAGTCATATTTTTTACAAATAACTAACTTAATTTTATTAATCTCTATAAATTAATTATCTAACTCCTACATTTAGAATTGACAGGTGTACCAACATCAACTGTTACCTCAGCAAGGTTAGCTCGAGTTGTAGCATACTCCACATTTTTACTAGTATTGGCTAACTCTTGATTGAGCGATTTCTTGAGCTCTCTCTCCTCCTCCAACTCCCTCTTTGCTTTCATCCATCCATCCTAAACATTGAAATTACCGATTCGTAATATATTAGTATATACAACCTTCAGTCTTAAATATAAGATTAGTTAACCTTTTTTTTTTTTTTTGGCAAAATTAAGGAAGCTAAATAACTTACCCAATCATATCATATATTGTATATGGTTAAATTATATATCAGTTTATGAGTTAGATAAATTAGTTTAAAGAAAACAAAAAATATAAATACTTCAAATTAATTTAATTAGCTTCCTTAATCTCCCCTAAAAAATCAACTAGGTCATGTATTTAGGACTAAAGCTAGTATAATATTTTAGTAACTTGTTATGCTTCAAAAGTTATTGTCAGCGCAAAGACAAGAAACAAAACCTTAAACATTTGGATATACTCTTCTTGCTCTCTCCTCTCTGCAAATCTTATTTCCTCAATTTTTCTCATGCAAGTTGTAATCTTCTCTACTTCCAGTTTAAGCTCTCGTACTTGTTCCTTCCCTTCTGTCAACTCTTTGATAGCCTTTGCACATTCACTCTGCAAATCAATTTATCAACAAATTTATCCATGAAAATGGAGTTTCTTAGCAATATTTCCCAAAATCCAGGGGAAGTGTATGTGATTTGTACTCTTTATTTTTATGGAAATGTGGGCAGGTCTCAACGATAGAAGTGAAATCTTATCAATTTAACAAAACTCAGAATTTTGTGTAATATTGTTGTATAGAAAAGGTGGGGAAGGGGGAGAAAAGAGAGAAAAACAGGAAAGAGAGAAGGCAGAGAACGAAACAGAAACTAAACTGACCTTCTTCATATTATTATCGCCGCCCTAAATATAAAACATAGTTGATTTTTTTTTAAGAGTTTAAGGAAGCTAAATAAGTTATTGAATCATACCATATATTATGTATTCTTAAATTATATATCAATTTATAAGTTAGACAAAATAGTTTGAAAAAAATATAACAAATATAAATACTTTAAAGTAACTTAATTAGCTTCCTTAATCACTCCAAAAAAATCAACTGTGTCTTATATTAGGATAAGAGGAAGTACTTATTACATACCAAATTTGCTTTCTATCTTTAGAATAAGTCTATGTAAATTCTGAAAATAGGTAACAAATCTGTGTACTTTTAACACACAATCAAGAAAATTTTGTTCAGTTTACTACAAAATCATATGATAATGAAACTAAACAAGATTACTAAATAGCCCAAGCTTTGATGTTGAGATCTTGAATTGCTAATTAAAGAAAATCAGTGGAACATTTTGATCAGACCTCAAGCATTTGGGTGTGTTCATCATGTTTGCTCCTCTCAACAATCCTTGCTTCCTCTGCAATCTGAGAAGGATAAACTAGACCCCATAAATAATAGATGTAAGTAATTTTTTCACAAATATGAGCTTAAGCTGTTTCTTGCAAGAAGCAAATAAGATCACTTGTTTGTGAAACGGATCAAAGTAAAATTCACAAAGCAGCTTTAAGGCAAGCATATGTTTGTTTGATAGAAGCTTGTATAATTACCTGGTTTTCAACAGATTCTCTCATCAAGCTATTTAGTTTTCTTCTAACAAAATTTGTTAGGGCTGACTAATTGTTGCCTTCTGAATTTAGCAGTGAATCCTCTTTCCTGACAAAGACATGCAAAAATGAGAAGCTGATTAGGACTTCATCATCTTCATCCTAATGTTTTGTAAATTCTTACTCAATAATCTATGAACATGCAATTTGATTTTGAAGCTTAAATAACAAAGGAAAAATTTACTTGGACTTAGCTAGCTCTTCTTCCTCAAGATATCTCACCCTTTCATCAATCTGCCCAAGGGATTTCTTGGTATTATTATTATCCTGCTTCAATTAAAATTTAAATTTAAGCTAAATCATCAATCTACTAAAGTAAGCATTACCTTTTCATCTTTTGCCACCTTTCTCTCAACGCATTCGTTTCTATGCCCTTGTCTCCAGTGTATTATTTGGCATTTTCCAGAACTAATATAAAAAATCAACAACATGTAAAGCTTATTTTTGACAGAAAAATATTGATTAATCTCTCATATGAGTAAATTAAAGGGATTATTTAAATTTTGTTGAAGCTCTGGCTCTCCCCTGTTTTTACCACATTCACATATTCCCCCTGAAATCAAAAGCAAATTGGAAACTTTTTTTTCTTAGTTTTAGAACATTATTCCTATCCCCTGCCTTGTGATTTCCTTGAAATAAATAAAAACAGATTTAGAAGTATTACCAATATCGAACCGATTTGCAACGAGCACACCTTGTGCTAGTTGGTTTCCTACATATGGCGCAAACGCAAAGCAGAGGCTGGATCCTCTGTTCACATTCTTTGGCTGATTTCTCTGCTAATCTCAGAAGTCTCCTGATTTCCTCTGTTTTTCGATCTTTTCTCTTCTTCAAGAAAATCAATCCTGAACCGATTATTACTGCTACCGCAATCAACTTCAGAAGCATGCTAAACATTGATTTCTAGATATTAGTATTGTCAATGTTGTAATCTATTTTGACGAATTGATGAGTATGTATGTTCAGAGATTATATTGTATTTAATTCATTTGATGGCCAATATTGTTATCTCACCTAGTAAGGCTTCTTCTTCTTCTTGTTGTTGATGGACGAAGATATTTCTTGCTTATTTCCTATTTTAAAGTTCTTGTTGGTTTCCACAAAACTTATGACATCATTGTATTTTTAAAATCAGAAACACGTCTACTAAGTCGTTGCAGAAATCATTAAAAAATGTAGTCAACTAAGTTTATTGATTTCTGCTGGGCTCCATGTAAAGTGGTCAAAGTTTGGGTCAGCTTAAGTTCTAATTTTTTTTTCCTCAATATCTGCTCATCTGTTCAGGAAATTTACATAATTTCCTTTTTTTATGTTATTGTGACATCCATGTTTGAGGTGGTCAAAGTTGAAGTGGCATCAATTGGAGGGAAAAAAAAACAGATAGAAAATCTTTTGAGGTGGTTAGGCTATGCTACGTATAAAGAAGACTATTAAATGCATCTGTAAAGAGGATAGATCAAATAATTTGGAATTCTCTAAAAAAGGGGTATAGAAAAACTAAAGAGAGTCAATGAGATTAGCAAGTGACCTCCTAGTCAATAATAAACCCTCTCTTACAGATTTTTTATAACATTAGGCCTAATGTAAATTAACTGCTATGTTTGTTTATGTTTTCTTGTTCATTCTTTTTTCATCCAGAGGGGACCACATAAAGCTTGTATTGAGTTGATTTGAATGAGAAAAGAGAGCTGACTAATTATCCCTGAGATAATCTATGTGCATGATGATACACTGACCAAGTGAATTTGATCCATCTGAAGTGTCTTAGCTTATCAAATTATGATCTGAAATCTTTAGTTTTCATCAGTGAAAATAGTAGAAACAAGCTATATTAATTAGCCTGGTCTCATTTTTTCTCTATGTGAAGTATACCATCTGTGGCTTTTCTGCTTCATTGAGCATTGTGCTGTTACATCAGTGATAAGAAGGTAGCCTTAGAATTTTACTACAGCCTTGTACTTTGGATGGATTGAGATATTTTGTTGATTACATCTTTTTTTTGGGATTTGAATACTGATTCTCCCATAAAGAAAAGAAAACTTGAATCAAACCTAGCATCCTTTTCACCATATCAGCAAGAAAATAGCCCAACACGACTCGCTATTGGCTTCCGACATATGACAGTTAGAAATTGTCAACATACAATCCCTACAAGCCTGCATCAAAATTATTTAAAAATAATCATTTTCATACAATAAGAGGAAAATCAGTGAAATCTCCATTATAAACGGAGCTTACCATGTCCCACATCCAAAGGCCACATCCTTTTTGTTCGTCAAGCAAATTGCACAAGCTTGCATGCCCTTGTAAAAGCAGCTCTGGTTTATTAGTCCATCCAACTTCACCATCATCAACTATTTTGGATATGTTTCTAACTTAGATCAATTTTTTTCATCCCTGCCCAATTCACTATTCTTCTGAAGTTCTATTAAATAACAAAGTGTGGAAGAACTAATTAATACTCATATTAAGTAAAATATAGAAAGGAAATATACCTTAACATCTAATGAGTTAATTTCCTTCTCATGATCATAGAGTTTTTCCTGAAGGATAAACTAGGACAAACGTGAGAGTCAGTTAGAGAATGAGAGATTCTTGTACGTGCAAGTTTAGGCAAATAGTTATATTAAGCAGTGTTGCTGAACCCGGACCGGATCGGCCGGTAAACCGGTCCGGTCCGGATTCACATTTAAAAAAAAAAAATTTTACATTTTTCCTTTAGAATTTCATACTATAAGTCTAAAATTTTCAATTTCTCACCGGTTTGGTCCCGGTTTAGCTCCGATTTGGCCTCGGTTTAACCCACTGACCCTTAACCCAGTACTCCGACCGGTTCAATGCCTGGTCCGAGTTTTAATACCTTGATATTAAGCCAATTACAAATGAACACAAAAAATTTAGCAGAGTTTATATAGATTATAAGGTAGAGTTTTAAAGGAGGGAGACAAAGAGACACCAGTGCAGCTGCATCACTGACTAGCTCATGTTCCTTCTTTTCCACCTGACTCATGAAACTTTGTCTTATCTCCTTACATTCCATCTTTGTCAATTTCACAAGCTCCCTCTCTTCTTCCAACTCTCTTATGGCCTTCATCCATCCATTCTTAACATTTAAATTGCCAATGAATAGCATATATCAGTATATGCATGGTATATTAGTATTGAGCACTACACATAAATATAAACATTCTATAATTGTTTTAGGATGAAATTTGTATTTGGGTGAAAAAGTTTCTTACCATTCCGTTTTATTGAGATCATACCTGCGTCTATGTTTGGCCAAGGGTAACACTCGAATGAATCACATCTTGAGAGGTATATCTTTGTATTGTAGTGAGATCCTTCAAATTGACTAATGAACTTTGACAATATCACTTGGTGGTATTAAAGTAATCTTTTAAGACTATAGGATCCAAGTGTAGTTCCCACGAGGATTAAGAAAAAAACGAGTTAATTATCACAATTACAAATTAAATATTTTGAAGAAAAATTTACATTTAAGATTTATTTGTTAAAAAGAAAATTTATTTGAGGGGTTCAAATTTAGGATTTTTATTTCAAGACAGAAGGAGCATAAAATTACCTATTCATATTGTGCTCCACATAAAACTAATTTAACCCCCTCTCAATTAAATTATTAATGGAAACATATGTTTGTGAAAAGGTTCAAAATTGATAAAGCTTTCCAAAATAAAAAAAAAAAAAGCTAATTTTTATATTCACAATTAACATTCACAATCTCTTATTTCAGTCAATGAAGATACTCTTCATTAAAGCTAAAACCTCAATTAAACAATGTTAGGCTAATAGATATATTTTACCTAAGTTCTACAATCAAATTAGCTTTCTCAAGTATCACTTAATTAAAATTGAACCAACCGATTTAATTAGTGACCAATCAACTAGAAACATTAAGCATGAGATAAAATCCACATATAAATTTATTTAATCAATAGAAGGGAGGAATTAAAAAGTTTCAATCCATATAATAGTTCAAAACAATTCTAGAGTAAGAGATTTTGCTACTCATAATCCTAAATAATTGAGCTTCAAATCTCTTCTCAGCTTCAACCCTGTAGCTTCAATGGCCTCCGGCTTATTTTCCAAGCTCTCTCTACTCCAAAACATTTCTGGTTAGATGGATAAGTCAATGAACAGTGATGAAGAACAATTTTCTCCTTTGGTTTAGTTCACAAAGGCACTTCGGATCCTCAAATCAATCGTCTCCCCAGACCTCTCGTTTTCCCGTAAAGATGATGACAGATCTTGAATGCCTCTCCCCCCACTCGCTTCCTAGCATACATGAAAGTAAATTGTCTTGTAATTTCAAATCACTTCAATACAGAATAAACAAGTGTTTTCTTAAAGAAAATTGATCCCTTCCATGTATGTATATAAAGTTAAACCCAAATAGAAAAGCCGAATAAAACATATTCCCATTTCTAGAAAAACAAACTATAATATTCCAAAGTGCTAGCACTCAAGTAAAAATCTTTATAAGAAAATAACATAGTTAAAAAATGTTTGATGTAGAATTCAATTTAAACTACTACATCCATATCCAAATGGGGCGTTATTTACTTACCTGCAGTAGCTAGAGTCTATCACACTTAATAGTCTTCAACTATGATTCAACTTTAACCCCTAGCAATTAAACAGTAGCATCATGGTCATTCCAATAGTAACTTTATAGATATCTATAGTATCTTATTTAATAAATTAAATTCCTTCATTTCCTTTATAAGAATCTCAGCTTTATATAATGTTCAAATTCAATTATAAGCTTCATGATCTACATTACATATTAGTCTCAATGCCTAAAATTTTCTTCTAAGCGTACACATATAGTCACAATGCAACTACCTTTATAAAATGAGTTCCTTAGTCTCAAATTTCATCCAAGGTACACCGTTTAATCTAATCTATAATAGATAGTATCAATATGTATATAATCATTCATTAAACAATATTTTCGAAAGTGCTACTTATCCTTCAACTATAAATAATGAATATGTATTTCAATAGCTACTACAAATATTTAAACTTAATCCTAGAATTCACCCAAACTCCTTTCATACACATTTTTACAAACACCAAGACATGCATCATCTTCCAAACAAGTTTACTAAGGGATCTAATTCTGAATCAACTATGAGAAGTTTAATTGAAATAGCTTCAAGATAGTTAGCAATAATTTTACATTGCGTTTCGGAAGTACAACTTTAATGATCATATGCTGTCATTAATAAAAGGAACTTACTGATGTAAGGAATCAAAATGAAAGAAGGCGTTATATTACTAGTGGTCTTCACTTAGATTCTCATAGTCTTTGCTAATGGTCTTTTTTTATTCATCTTTTCTTCCACTGTCCATCAATATAAAAATAAGAACTTTTTCCTCTATTCTCTTTATAGGATATTGATGTTCTCAAATGCTATGTTTCTTGGAATTTGATGTAGGCTTCTAGACTCAAATTTGGAAAGCTCTAGATCCCTTTTTGTTGGGAGTTACATTCTTCAACTAGTATTACATTTTATCCGAATGTTTTCTTGCTAAATTAGATATTTATGAGTTGTGGAAAATTATTGAAATACGTATTGCAATTTTGGTTTTAATTGTTGGATACAAGTTTGTTAGATATGATGGATAAAGAAATTTGTATATAGAATTACTGTCAATTTAATTTTTTTTTGGAAAGAATTTTACCTTTTGTAGCGCTTCTTTAAGAAAGAGCTACAATATATGAATACTTTTTTTTAAAAAAAAATATTATCTATTGTAGTGCTTTTTTGATGAAGTGCTACAAAATAACCTGCTTATGGTAGCGCTTAAAAAGTGCTACAAAAATCTATTGTAGCACATGCTTTTGTAGCACCTCAAAAGTACTATAAAAAGCAAAAAATAAATGCTACAAATTAGACTTTTTGTAGTAGTGTAAGCTCATTAAACTATAATTTCAGCTTATTTAAGCCTTCATGCTTCTCAAACCCCACGAATAAGCTAGGAAACAGCACCACATAATTATTGAAGCTCAATAAATAAATATCCACACTCACATGGCAGCCGCATGAACCAAGGAAGAAAAGGGGGGGAAACAGAGTTTTCAAAACATACCCAACACTGTAGCTTTTGCCGAAACAAAGGATTTTGAAGAAAATGATGACTTCCACAATAACAAACAACAACAACAAAGAAGGTAGAGTTCTAGCACACCCACACCACAGCGATGGATAGAAAATCAGTGGCTTGAGCAAAGAGGAAGAGATAGTCGAGCAAATTCCAAAAATTTCTCTCCTTTTTGCTGGGGGCGTTGAGGAGGATTGAGGGAGAAGAGAGAGAAAGCAACGACTGAAATTTGGAGAAGAGGAAGAAGACGAGAGCAACGAGCTTGGGCACATTGATGAAAGCAATGGGGACGGAGGTGAGCAATGAAAGAATGACAATGCAAAGAGGGAGCACAAGCTTCCAGAATTTTCTTTTACTACTTTCTGTTGCTCTAAGTCGGCGGAAAATAGAAGGGAAACAAAAATCTGATGCTATTAAATTTTTTTTTTAATTTTGTTTGTTTTTTTTTTTACCTTTTTATTTGGGCTTTCACATTAAGAGTAGTGAATAATTATCCCTAAGAAAGTCTATGATCCTGGTGATACACTGGCCAAGAGAATTTGATCCATCTGAAGTGTAGTAGTTTATCAAATATGATCTGAAATCTTTAGTTTTCATAAGTGAAAATAATAGAAACAAGCTATTAGGTAGCCTGGTGTGATTTTCTTCTCTGTGTGAAGTACCATCCGTTGCTTTTGTATTCTATTGAACATTGTGCTGTTACATTAGTGATAAGAAGGTAGCCTCAGAATATTACTACAACCATATACTCTAGATGGATTGAGAAAATTAGGGGTGGGGGAAAGAAAACGAAACGAAAAAAGGAAGCTTTGATTTAACTATTGTTGAGATTGCATAATGAAAATACTAATATTATTGATTCTTAAGACAAATGAGAGTATAAGGAGACCTTTACATTTGCAACTGTAAAAATAAACTAACTCTAACCCTAAAATCTATCATGATCTAATATAATCAAATACAATTAAATCATAATATCTTAAAGATATATTCCTAAAATATAATATTCATATCTAATAAGTACTAAATGATATCCCTAATAATAATAATTAATTAATATTTCTAAACTTGATATTCTCAATACTCCCCCTTAAGCTGGAAGTAACTTGCACATGTAGCAACTGATGTTCCATAGCTTAGAACTCCAACAACAAAGGTTGGGGTAATAATCCACCAGCTTCACCAAGAGCTTGAACAACAAAGAGTATCAAACCAGGAGTACCAAACCAGAGTAGAAGCCGTAACAAACGGTCTCACAAGGGATCAAACCAACAACGAACGTCTGACCAGGGACAAACACCAAACGGTCTCATCCAGGATCAAAAAAACTCACCAAGGACGAATATCAAATGTCTCACTAGGGACCAAACAACACTCCAAATGTCTCATGAGGGACGAACACTACTACAGGTCTCACGAGGGACCAAATAAAAGAATGCCGCCAAAAGAAGGTGAAACTCACAAGAAATCCTATGGCTCTTACTCACAAGGAATCCTAAGGCGCTAGCTCTAATATCATGTTGAGATTGAAGAATCACATTGAAGTACAATGAAAATACTAATATTATTAATTCTTAAGATAAATGAGAGTATAATGAGGCCTTTATATAGGCAACTGCAAGAATAGACTAACTCTAACTCTAAAATCTATCATAATCTAATCTAATATAATAAAATCAAATCATAATATCTTAAAGTTATATTCCTAAAATATAATATTCATATCTAATCATAATAAATACTAAACGATATCCATAATAATAATAATTAATTAATATTTCTAAACTTGATTTTCTCAACAACTATAAATCAATAGAAATGCCTAAATCAAACTTAACATTCTCTTCACCATATTCCTCAATCCAAATATACTATTTGTCACCCGGGAAATAGCTTAAGACGGCTCGTTATTGGCTCTCGACATATATGACAATTGGAAATTGTCAACATACAGTCCCTACAAGCCTGCATCAGAATTATTTAATAATCATCATTTTTCATACCATCAGGAGGAAAATCAAAGTAAATCTCCATCAAAGAGAGCTTACCATATGCCCACATCCAAAGGCCATGTCCTTTTCATTGGTCAAGCAAATTGCACAAGCCTGCATGTCAATGTAATTGCAACTCTTGGTTCATTAGTCCATCCAAATTCATCATCATGAACTATTTTGGATTTTTCTCTAAATAGATCAATCTTTTCCCATGTTTTGAAAATCGGACCGAACTGGCCAGTTTTGGCCCGAAACCGGCCAACCAGTGGTCTGACTGATCCGGTCTGATAGCTGATTTTATTCAAATTTTCATAAAAATAACCCTGAAATCTTCATTTCCTCATCAGTCTAACCTTGGGTTAGCTCTAGTTTGACTCCAATCTGACCCACTAACTCTTAACCCAGTACCCCGGCCAATTCAGTAGTCAGCCCGGGTTTCAGAACCTTGATTTTTTCACCCCTCCCCAATTCACTCTTCTTCAAAAGTTATATATATATATATATATATATATTACTCATTGAAACAAGACAAGCACAAAAATGTGAGGAAGAAATAATACTCCTATTGAGGAAAATAGAAAGGATAGATACCTTATCTTCTAATAAGTTAACTTCCCTCTCAAGATTAGAGAGTTTTGCCTGAAAGATGAACCAGAACAGGACATGATAAAGTTAATTGAAAATGAGAGAATCTTAAATGTTAATTTTGCGAACATAGGTATCTTAAGCCAATCACTAGTAAACAAGATAAAAATTTGGAGAAGTTAAATGGAAGAAGGTAGAATTTTCAAAGGATGGAGACAAACAAATACCTCAGCAGCTGCAATAGCATTTAGGGCATTGGCTAACTCTTGTTCCTTCTTTTCCACTTGTCTCATGGAACTTTGTCTTATCTTCTCACATTCAATTTTTAGCAATCTCACAAGCTCTCGCTCTTTTTCCAACTCTCTCAATGCCTTCACCCATCCAATCTAAACATACAAGTTACCAATTCATCATACATTTAGCATACATAGTACTCCTCCGATTCTTAATGTAAAACCTAATTTCCATATTTGTTAATATTTTCCTCATTTACCTATATTGATACTCTCTCAACAATAATCAAGTAAGAGAGACATAAAGAAAATTAAGGATGATGATTAGAGTGTTTTACAAAAAAAAAACACACACACACATCTTACTAATTTCCTTAACATGCTATGATTGTCTTCAAATGAAATATTTATTTGGATAGAAGCCGGACAAAACTCTAACCATAAACACAAATTGAAAGTTTCGTATCATTCAGCCTTATTTTTGAAATCATATCAGCTTTAATATATCAAATTCCATCAAAATTATGTGCTTGGGTTTACTAGCATTTCTTCCAACTCCTAAAATAATTCATCAACTTAATTTGTAAAATTAAGAAAAATACCAACATCAGCTAGTACCTCAGCATACTCAACACTTTTTCGGGTATTTGCTAACTCTTGTCTTAGCCTTTCAGCTTTTATCTTGGCTACCTGTAAGCCAGGGCTTCAGAATAATGATAAGGAAGTGATAACAATAAAATAATAACATTACAATACCTAAAGCTAAAGGTACCAATCTTTAGAGTAGAGAATATTGCATTGATCAATATGTCATGGTGAGACACTTAAAAACAGAAGTTTAGTAGCTGAATGTTTTCTTCTTGTATTATCCCTTCAGCGTTTGGATATAAATAGTAGTATATGAAGCTGACCTCTAACATTGGGATATATTTTTCTTGTTTTATCCTCACTGCAACTCTAACTTTTTTTTTGGAGAGATTAAGAAAGCTAAATAAGTTAGTTAATAATAGCATATGTCGTGTATCATTTGATTATATATTAGTTTATAAATGAGGCAAATTAGTTTGGTATAAAAAGATAAATATAAATTCTTTAAAATAATTTATTTAACTTCCTTAATCTCTCTAAAAAAAATCAGTTGGGTCATATATTAAGGACTAGAGGTTGTATTAAAAACTATACATTATCAATTTTAGTGTGTCAAGTTTTTGGGTTGAAATCTAGACATAGCAGAACCAAATGAATCATTTAGAAGTTGCAGCAGAGAACAAGACCTCCAACATGCACATTCAAATCTTGTCATATTCGTACACTTAATTTTTTTCCCCTTTTTCTTACCATTTAATATAACACAACATGAAAGAAGCATATATCATTCATAATGAATGTATTAAATTAAATATTAAAAAAAAAACCTCAACACAAGTATATATTTGTGTGATAAGCTTTATGATCACCTGGTTTTCATTATATTCTCTCATCAAGCTGTTAAGTCTTCTGCTAACAAAACTTGTTCTGGCTGACCAATTGCTGCACTCTGATTTTAGCTGAGAAACCTCTTTCCTGACAAAAACATATAAAACATGATGGTCAAGATATCTTCATAGTCATCCCAATATTTCACTTATTCATGTGTAGTGAATGCATTGGTATGAACAATATCTTGTGACTTCCATAATACAAAGAGTTATTCAACCTGGTTCTTTTCATATTTATAAGGTTTGAACTCACAATCTTGCTTAAAGAATATCAAGTCCTTTTTACTCGACCAAATTGTAACTAAAGAAAACTTTGATTTTGATAATGAAAATTAATAACAAAGGAGAGATTTACTTGGACTTAGCTAGCTCTTCCTCAAGAAGCCTCACCCTTTCCTCGCTCTGCTCAAGGGCTTTCTTAGTAGCATCCTGCAATAAATTCAAGCATTAACTTAAACCATCACATTTTTTATTTCTTATAAGATCATGTCCTACTTGACTTCTTGTGACCAATATGATACCTCACAACTTTCAATCAAACGATTTGGGTTGGTGTTTTCTTCTTCTGCATCGTAACCTAGCCAAGCAATGACAAATCAGATGACTGAAAATCAATGAAGTAATAGAAAATTATTAAATATATATATACTCCCTCCAATTCTTAGTATAAGACATATTTACCTAATTTGCTTAGATTAAGTAAGTTAGCTGACATAATATGACATGTATTTCCTAAAACACCCGAGACATCTTCCCTCATTTCCTCAACTCCTTAATTATTGTTAAAGGAGCATTAATATGAGTAAATTAGGAAAAGATTGACAAATATGAAAAATAGGTCTTATATTTATGACAAAAATCAACTCCCTAAATATGTTTTATATCAAGGACCAGATATATATATATATATGATCGCTACCTGAAGCAAATCCCAAAAAGTCCTCCCATGTGAAAGGAATAGAATTAGATGAGTTGTTGGTGATTGCATCAGGCATTGAAGGTTGTTTATCAGTCCTGGGTTCATCTTCTTCATAATTGGTCTCAGCCTGCTGACAATGATGCCCCTGCAAACCTCAGATTAAAGTTGATTTTATAATATACATATACATATATATATATATATCTCATATCACATATATGTAAATGTTTTAAGGTCAACCTCCATTTATAAAAGAACAGAAACACCAATTGATGGAATTAATTTTGAAGTATGGAATAAAAACAATTGATTGATGAGAATATCACCTTTGTCTCCACGCATTCATCTCTATGTCCTTGTCTCCAGTGTATTATTTGGCACTTCCCAGAACTAAACAATAAAATTATGAGAATTATGGAGTTTTTAAAACCATCCAGTTTTTCATCAGTGACGTATCACAATATAACTCTTCCTTTTTTGGGAAATAATTTTGAAGAAAACAACTCATTCAATACATATCAACTTTTTATTGTAGGTTTTCAGGGCCAAGTACAAGACCCTCAAATTGTATGAATTGGCCTTTATATACACGAATAAAGAGTAGTATGTCTCTTCATTTTAAGAGAGACTTTCATCTTTGAAAACAAGAGCCGTAAGTCAAGCTAACCTTTTTTTTCCTATTTTGCTTTTCTTCATATTTAAATCTTTTGAAATTGATTTCTCAATATATTATCCAACCAAGTTTCTGTCAAACTGATGTGTTTATAAAAAGTTATCCAAACATAAATTATAATACACTAATTAACTTTCACTCCAACTTCAATATGTAGAAGTAAGTTGAAATAAAAGTTATTTTTGCAAACGTTAATCCAATTAAAACGCTTACCAATATTGAGGCACTTTGCAACGAGAACACCTTATGGTAGTTGGAGCGTAATAACATACAGAGCAAGCTACATCAGTTATCCTTTGTCGTTCTGATTCAACAATGGCAGCTTCTGATTTCGCCAATCTCACCAGCCTTCTGATTTCTTCTCTTCGGCGTTCGGCTTTTATTTTCTTCTTCCCCAAGAAAACCAACCCTTGCTGGAATATCACGGCTACAATTATCAACTGCAGAGCCAACCCAAACATGGATGATATATAGATATATTAATATTATATTATCAATTGTTCTCTCTATTTTGAGGAGCTAAAGGAAGCTATTATTGGTGCATACATATTTGTATGTTCCAGTGGTTATTATATTATGGTATTTAATTGCTAGGAAGGGACCCAGATATATCCTACTGGTTTCTTTTTCTTTTATATTTTGTTGAGTTACCACAAAGCTTGAGACATCTTCCCAGTTTCCCCTTTTTAAAATAAGAAAGAAAGCTACCCGGAAGATGAAGAAATCATTAACATATTAAGTCAACTAAGTTTATTGATTGATTTCGTCTTTGCTCCACTTGAAATGGTCCAAGTTTGGGTTTGTTTCGGTGGGGGTTCGTGGTGCATTTTTCTTATTACTTGATTTTAAAATATTTATCGAGATATCCATAAAGTCAAATTTAATTATCAAGGTTCTTGCAAAGTGCTATTTCTATACCTTGTAAACAAACATTAAGCACAATAAATTATTTGTTGGAAGACTCCATCCGTCATCGGCTATTAGATTTATTTTAAATATGTTGACCCAAAAAAAAAGATTTATTTTAAATACATTTTCATTTAACTTTCCCATTAAATTAAGGAAAAATCAAAGAAAAATACTGTCAAAATATGAAAAAAATAAATAAAAGCGTTGAATTTCAATAATTCCTAATTAACTGGTTTTGAATTTTGAAATTTGGACAAATGTGAGAAATTACCTAATACTCTTAGGTTTTTCGAAAAAAAATCCCCACATCCCCTTGCTGGCTGCAAAAACTCCGGCGGCGGCCCATCCCCAGCGCTCTGGTGACCGACTATTGGAGCTCTGGTGATCATATATCCTTTTTTGAATTTCTCAAGTAAAAGTTGTAAATATAAATATGTGAATTGTTAATATATATTAAAGTCATAAATAGAGCTGACCGAAGCTTTTGAGGGTCTCATATATATATATATATATATATTTGAATTTCTCAAGCAAAAGTCATTGATATGAATATTTGAGTGGGGGTTAATGGTGCATTTTTCTTTTTACTTGGTTCTAGTCTTCTAGAATATATATCGAGATATCCATAAAGTCAAATTTAATTATCGAGGTTCTTGCAAAGTGCTATTTCTATAACTTGTAAACAAACATTAAGCACACTAAATTATTTGTTGGAAGAATCCATCGGTCATTGGCTATTAGATGTATTTTAAATATTTTAACCCAAAAAAAAAGATTTATTTTAAATATATTTTCATTTCACTTTCTCATTAAATTATGGAAAAATGACAGAAAAATACTGTCAAAATATGGAAAAAGACAAATAAGGGTGTTGAATTTCAATAATTCCTAATTGACTGATTCTGAATTTTAAAATTTGGATAAATGTGAGAAATTACCTAACTAGAAGGCTCTTGCAAAGTGCTATGTCTATAACTTGTAAACAAACATTAAGAACACTAAATTATTTGTTGGAAGAGTCCATCGGTCATCGGCTATTAGATTTATTTTAAATATGTTGACCCAAAAAATAGATTTATTTTAAATATATTTTCATTTCATTTTCTCATTAAATTAAGGGAAAATGTAGAGCCGGGAATTCGGGCCGAGCCCGTCAAGCCGGCCCGTTTAGGCCCGAGCCCGTCAAGGGCCGGGCCTATGATTTAGAGGCTGAAAATGGAAGCGGGCCTAAAAGGGCCGGCCCTGTAGGGCCAGCCCTGAAGCCCTGCGGGCAGGCCCTTTTAGGCCCGTTTAATATTTTTTTAAAATAAATTAATAAATATAATATCATTATATCAAATTATCAATATGAGAGACACCTAAGTTCCTAATAGAGTATTAATAACAGGCAAACACTTATTAATTGGTTTGATTTATTTTATTTTCTACAATGTTTTATTCATTTAAACTTAAAAAAAAAAGGCTAATTTGGACATTAGATGATTATTTTAACTAAAAATTTATGAGTTTTAAAAATAATGTATACCAATTTAAAGCAAAATAATAAATAAATTGTAAAACATTAAAATTTTTTTTTTTGAATTAAAATGAGTTTAAGCCCGTTTAGGCCCGAGCCCGTGAAGGGCCAGCCCTGTAGGGCCACGAGCTTCAAAAATATGGTACTTTTTAGGAAACGGGCCGGCCCGTTTAGGCCCGAGCCCGTGAAGGGCCGGGCCTGTAGGGCCGGGCCGGCCCGTTTTCCCAACTCTAGGAAAATGATAGAAAAATACTGTCAAAATATGTAAAAGAAAAATAAGGATGTGAATTTCAAAAATTCCTAATTAACTGATTTTGAAATTTGAAATTTGGATAAATGTGAGAAATTACCTAACTACTTTTAATTTTTTTCAAAAACAAATCCCCACATCCCCTTGCTGGCTGCCGAAACACCTGTGGCGGCCCGTCCCTGGCTCCGGTGATCAGCCACCGAAGCTCTGCGGTCTTATATCTTTTTTTCAATTTCTCAAGTAAAAGTTTTTAATATAAATACGACAGTTGTTAATATATATACTAAAGTTGTAAATAGGGCCGACTGAAACTTTGGGGGTCTCATATTTTTTTAAAAAAATTTCTCAAGCAAAAATCATTGATATGGATATTTGAGTTGTTAATATGTATATTAAAGTCATAAATATGAATAGTTGAGTTGTTAATATCTATATTGACAACCTTTACTTGAGAAATTCAAAAAAAAATATAAAACCATTGGAGCTCCGGTTGACTTTATTTACGATTTTAGTATGCGTACTAACTACTCAAGTATCCATATTGATTATTTTTTTTTTTTGAGAAATTGAAAATATATATATATGAGACCATCGGAGCTTCAGTCAACCCTATTTATGACTTTAGTATTTATATATTAACAACTCAAGTATCCATATTAATAACTTTTACTTGACAAATTCAAAAAATATATATGAGACTGCTGGGGCTCAAGTGGCCGGTTGCCGGCAAGGGTGTCGGAGCTCAACTCCCACAAGGGGGTGTGAGGATTTTAAAAAAAAAAACTAAGGAAAGTTATGTAATTTCCTATATTTATCCAAATTTCAATATTCCAAATCAGTCAATTTAAAATAATTGAAATTCAACACCCTTATTTATTTTTTATATATTTTGATAGTATTTTTCTGTCATTTTTCCTTAAATTAAGTTGAGACAAATGATACCAACCTAAAATGAAGAATTAAATTGGAGCGAAACCAGATTAAGAGTACAAGTAATTTCTTTTTCTTTCTTATTTTTCTCTTTTGGGTCCAATGGCCATTGTCTCAGTCTTCCGTTATTTGAATAAAATGAGTAAGTGTGTGTTTGGATTAGGTTTTAGAAAATAACTTTTATAATTTATGAGATAAGTATATTAGAGAATTTTTATCTCTGCTTACAAAAATAAGGCTTCTAAAACCACGGTTTTAGCGGTTTTCAAACATTCGGTTAACTTGGGACTAACCAATTTGTAGGCCTAACCCAAAAGTTAATCCACATTTGGACCCAACTCTGAATATGAAAAGCGATCACTGAATCCCCCCCCCCCCACAAATATGCCAGTCTGCTTCCCCACCAACGCAAAAAAAAAAAAAAATTTATAAATTATAAACCAAACACCTCACTCTTTAAATTTTGTGAGAAAAAACAAATTTATCAATTTAAATATAGTTTTTTTTTCATGAGTGAGAAAATAGTTTCTCATCTCATATAGTTTTCTATGTCCTTTTTGTCTAATTAATATCAATATAATTAATATAAAATAAGTTTAAAATATGTTGTGAGCTGTTTTTTTCTACTCCCTCAATACTTAGGGCCCGTTTGGTTCGATCTCATTACACCCTGCGGTGCAGTGCAATGCGATACAATGGTAATGCAATGCGATATTAATTACAAGGGTATTGTTTGGTTTGATTTTTAAGCAATGTGCAATGAGTTAATATTTTAACAATTATTTAAAATTAATATATTACACAAAGTCTATTTTACCCCTTAATATAATCTTTGTAGAAAAAATAGTTACAAGACGGCGACGGCGGGGATGGAGGAGGAAGAGGTAGTGGCGGTAAGCAGCGGGGGTGGAGGAGGAGGTGGTGGCAGTGGCGGTGGGCGGTGGGCCGGGTGTGGCGGCAGTGGAGGTGGCGATGGCGGCAGCGAGGGGTGGAGGAGGAGGTGGTGGCGATAGGCGAGGGTGGCGGCGGAGGAGGAGGTGGTGGTAGTGGCGGTGGGCGGTAGGGGTGGAGGAGGTGGTGGTGGGCAATGGGCAGTGGGTCGGTGGGGGCGGCGGAGGAGGAGGTGGTGGTGGTGGTGGTGGTGGCGGCAATGGGCGGTAGGGGGTGGAGGAGGAGGTGGCGGCGACGGCGGGTGGAGGAGGAAGGTGGTGGCGATGGAGGAGGAGGTGGTGGTGGTGGTGGCGGGCGGTGGGGGTGGAGGAGGTGGTGGTG
Organism: Inga oerstediana; assembly: GCA_963210345.1. Lineage (NCBI taxonomy): Eukaryota > Viridiplantae > Streptophyta > Magnoliopsida > Fabales > Fabaceae > Inga > Inga oerstediana. The sequence goes on along the minus strand of OY723406.1, from coordinate 67,375,999 downwards.
GGCGATAGGCGGTGGGTCGGTGGGGACGGCGAGGGTGAGGGTGGCGGCGGAAGAGGAGGTGGTGGTGGTGTTGGCGGCAATAGGCGGTGGGGGTGGAGGAGGTGGTGGTAGGCGGTGGGCGGTGGGGGCGGCAGGGGTGAGGGTGGCGGTGGAAGAGGAGGTGGTAGTGGCGGCGGGGGGTGGAAGAGGTGGTGGTGGGTGGTGGGCCGGCTTAGGCTGGCGGGGGCAGCGGTGGGCGGTGGGCCTATGGCGGGGCCGGGGGTGGTGGTGGGTGGAGGTGACGGCGGTGGAGGAGATAGTGGTGGCGGCAGAGAGTGGAGGTGACGGCGGTGGAAGAGGAAGAGGTTGTGGCAGTGGCAGTTGTGACGTGATGCGGCAAGTGAAATGAGATAAGTGAAACAAAGACAAAGGAAACTAAAAGGTAAATTGGACTTTTTAGACTATGCAATGGGATGGTAATGAGGATTCATAAGGGGGGAGGTATGAATGAAGATTACCAATTTTTTGGTAATCTTCATTACCACGGTAAACCCTATTACCATGCTAAAAAACTACCAAACACTCTTCTCTTGGTAATGCAATCATGATTACCATTGCAGGCATGCAATGGGGTTAAACCAAACGGGCTCTTAATGTATTGTTCTCTTAATTCGTAGAGACCAGAAAAGTAAGTAAGTTTAATACTATTTGTGGTTATTATATAAAGAATGTGTGACAATTTTTCGAAAATACCCTTACTATTAAATAATTAAAATGTAATGTGCAGAGATAATAATTCCCTAATAAAAAAGTGTATCTTTTGGTCGAACAGTAAATTAGTGTATTGAGGGAAAGAAAATTTTAAAATAAAATATTATAGAGCCAAACTAAAATCCTAAAAAGCGTGTTATATATATATAGAAATGGATGGAATATATAAATCAATAATCATATGACTCACTTCTTTTTAATTAATGAAGATTTTTTTTTTTTTTAGAAATGGATGGAATATATAAATCAATAATCATATGACTCACTCTTTAACAAGGAATGAAAAACCGGACCAGGTAATGAACCGGTCATAGCATAGGTTTAAGGGTTAATGGGTCAACCGGAGTCTAACCAGTAGTTAAACCGGTCATATTAAAATATTATAATTTATTAGTGGCAATATATATTAATATATTTTTAAACTTCTATAGATAAAAATGAAGATTTTTAGAAAAAAAATACTTAAAATCTATTAATATGAGTTATAATGCCTATACTTATGCAATGATATCTCCTTTTTTATAATTATTATATCTTTTTAAATAATTTTTTTCATTATCTTCTTCATTTTTTTTAGATTTTTTTTTTCTTTACCTATTTTTCTTTTCATTTTGGTCTTCAAATTCCAATTTTTCCCTAAAAAAAGCAAAAAAAAAAAATCATAAAAAAAAATAAAACTGGTCCAACCGGTTGAACCACCGGTTTTAACCTGTTCTGACCAGTTCAACCGGTTTCAGACATATTTCCTGATTTAATCATCAAACCAGACAGGACCACTGGCCGGTTCCCACTTCAACCGATCGAACCGGCCGGTCCGGTCCGGTCCGATTTTTCATACCGTGCTCTTTAATGAATGGAGGGGATAGGTAGAGACAGACACAAATGGGCACTTTGAATAATGAGGTGTAACAAAAATGGAGAGATGAAGACAGAAAATGAGAAGTGAAATTGGTAGGGAAGGATGTGGAAGAGAATTTAAGTGTGTTAGGATTAGTTTTTAGATAATAACTTTTACAGTTTACGAGGTAAGTATGTAAGAAGAGTTTTATCTCGATTTACGAAAAAATGCATTTAAAACCATGATTTTGGGGTAGGCTAAACACACACTTGGAAAACGGGGACAATATGGTCCACTTATCGTTATATATGTGTTCAGATTAGTTTTTGAAGAATAACTTTTATAATTTACGAGATAAATATATAAGAAGATTTTTATCTCGATTTATAAAAAAATATTTCTAAAATCATGATTTTAGTGGTAGGCGAATACACACTAATAAATTAACTGTAAGTGACTTATGACTTCTTGATTCTCGCTATCTAGACAATTATGATGACACACATGCCCCTCCACGTGATCCCTCTCTTCGAATTCACACATATGTCTCAATCACCACCACAAAAATAAATTAATTAATTAATTCCACACTTAATTAATCATTTTCTTTACTTTTTTGCATAATTTTCTTATCTGTGAGTATTGCCACTTGCCATTGCCACTACTTTTTTTTTCTTTATAAATATCAGGTAGAATTGTGATTAGATTTTTTTAAGCATGTTTTTAAAACTACATTATTTTTAAATATAGTATTTTCAGAGTAAAATGTTCATATACACAAAATTGATATAGGATACATGTTATCTATTGGTGTAGACTGTAGAGTATATTATCTGTGTGGTGGGGCACGTATTTATTTATAACTTTTTAGGCAATATATATTTGTATTCTTTTAATAATTTTTTATCGAAATGTTATAATTATTTCATCATTTACACATTACAATTATACAAAACTTAATGGTATGGCCGGGATTTTGGTCCCCATCTTGTCGGGACCGGGCTGGGACTGTTGAGATTGGGACCACATGGGCACCCCTATTTGACATGGTCAAAGTTGAGGTAGCAACTGTTGAAAAAATAAAGACAGAAAATCGTTTGAGGTGGTTTGATCACGAGAAGAAGATCGAAGAAATTCAATGAGATTATCAAGGAGATCTCATAATCAAGAATAAATTGAGGGTTAATACAATCTTTTGCTCCTTAAATTTAGTCTCATTTTAATTTTAGTCCATCAAATTTCAAATCATTGGTTTTGATAGCTCAAGGAGCAAAATAGGCCAGGTTTTTATTTAAATAGAGGTACCAATATTTTAAATGGAATAAAATTTGAAGGACAAAAAAATTGTATTAGCTCATAAATGAAACGCTCTCTTGTAGATTTTTCGTAACTCTAGGCCTAACGTAAAGTAACTGCTCTGTTGGTTTCTGGTTTCTGGTTTCTGGTTTCTGGTTTATGGTTCAATTTTTTCGCCCAGGTTTCCTTAGGATACAAGGTATGGAACCACACAAAACTTGCATTGAATTGGTTGAATGAGAATTTGATCCATATGAAGTGTCTTAGTTTCTCAAATTATAATATGAAATCTTCAGTTTTCATCAGTGAAAATAGTAGAAACAAGCTACTATCTCCGGTCCTAAATATATGACATAATTTATAGTGCAATGTGCAATTTACATTACAAATTATGTCCTATATTTAGGACCGGAGGAAGTATTACGTAGCCAGGTGTCATTTTCTTGTCTATGTGAAGTACCATCTGTTGCTTTTCTATTCTATTCAACATTGTGCTGTTACATTAGTGATAAGAAGGTAGTGTCAGAATATTACTACAACCATATACTTCGGATGGATTGAGAAAATCAGGGGTGGGGTAACGAAACAATAAAAAACAAAAGAGCTTTGATTTAACTATAATTCAATAGAAATGCCTGAATCAAACCTGACATTCTCTTCACCACCTTCCTCAATCCAAATATACCATTGGTCACCCAGGGAATAGCCTGAGACGGCTCGTTATTGGCTTCCGACATATATGACAGTTGGAAATTGTCAACATACAGTCCCAACAAGCCTGCATCAAAATTATTTAATAACCATCATTTTTCATACCATCAGGAGAAAAATCATTGTAAATCTCCATTAAAGAGAGCTTACCATATGCCCACATCCAAAGGCCACATCCTTTTCATTGGTTATGCAAATTGCACAAGCCAGCATGTCAGTGTAATTGCAACTCTAGCTTCATCTAAATTCATCAGCATCAACTATTTTGGATAGTTTTCTAACTAGAACAATCTTTTCTTCCCTCCCCATTTCACTCTTCTTCAGAAGTTATATATATTACTCATTGCAACAAGACAGGCACAAAAGAGTGATGAAGAAATAATAGTGATGATGATTAAAATAGAAAGGAAAGATACCTTATCATCTAATGAGTTCACTTCCCTCTCAAGATCAAAGAGTTTTGCCTGGAGGATGGACCAGAACAAGACAAGATAAAGTTTAATTGAAAATGAGAGATTCTTAAATGTATCATTTTGCAAAAATAGGTTTGTTAAGAGTAAACAGATGAAAAATTGGGGAAGTTCATATGGAAGAAGGTAGAGTTTTTAAAGGATGGAGACAATACCTCAGCAGCTGCAGCAGCATTTAGGGCAATGGCTAACTCTTGTTCCTTCTTTTCCATTTGTCTCATGGAACTTTGTCTTAACTCCTCACATTCCATTTTTAGCAGTCTCATAAGCTCTCGCTCTTTTTCCAACTCTCTCAATGCCTTCACACGTCCACTCTAAACAAACAAGTTACCAATTCGTCATAGTACTCCTCCGGTCCTTAATGTAAGACCTAATTGGGTAGTTGATCTTAGTCCTAAATGTAATACCTATTTCCTATATTTGTCAATATTTTCCTAATTTACCCCTATTGATGCTCTTTCAACAATAATAAGGTAAGAGAAAGATAGAGGGAATTAAAGAAGATGATTAGAGTGTTTTACAAAAAAAAAAACAAAAACACATCATCCTAACTTCTTTAATCTAATAAAATTAGGTAAATAAGTATTATATTAAGGACTATAGGAAGTATATTAGTATAAGTACTCCACATGAATATAAACATGCTATGATTGTCTTCAAATGAAATATTTATTTGGGTGGAAGCCGGATAAAGCTCTAACCATAAACACAAATTGAAAGTTTCTTATCATGCAGCCTTATTTTTGAAATCATATCAGCTTTAATATATCAAATCCCATCAAAATTATGTTTTAAGTGTGCTTGGGACAGACAAAGTAATTTACTAACATTTCTTCCAACTCCTGAAATAATTTATCAACTTAATTTGTAAAATTAAGAAAAATACCAACATCAGCTAGTACCTCAGCATATTCAACACTTTTACGGGTATTCGCTAAGTCTTTTCTTAGCCTCTCAGCTTTTCTCTTGGCTATCTGTAACCCATCATCTTGCTCTAGTTGAAGCCTTCGCTTTCGCTCTTGTTCCAGTGCTCTCTGTAAACTCAACAGCCAGGGCTTCAGTATAATGATAAGTGATAACAATAAAGTAATAACATTACAATACCTAAAGCTAAAGGCGCTAATCTTTAGAGTAGAGAATATTTAGATGAATATGTCATGGTGAGACACTTAAAAACAGACCTTTAGTAGCTGAATGTTTTCTTCTTGTACTATCCCTTCAGCAATTCTTGCTTCCTCTGAGGCCTGCATGCTAATTAATTAGATCATACCACATATTTTAATATATTAGTATGCAAAAATTTGAACTATATGTCAATTAATTATGTTACAAATAACAACTGCAACTTCGCATCCTCTGATCTTGTTGAGACAAGTGATGAAATAGATTTGAATCTTCCTCTTGCAAGATCCTAAGATGTCATTATTTGGCCTAGTGCATTTGGAACTTTAGTCTTATTTTAAAGACCTGTTTAGTCTTGTTTTAAAACATTCAGGACATGGATCAAATGGGTAGAGTACAAAAGCTTCTTTAACTTTTGGATAAAATAAGATAGTACTATAAGAAACTGACCTCTAACATTTGCATATATTTTTCTTGTTTTTCTCCTCTCTGCAACTCTATTTTTTTTTTTTTTTTTTTTTTTGAGAAATTAAAGAAGCTAAATAAGTTAGTTGATCATAGCATATGCCGTTTATCATTTGATTATATATCAGTTTATAAATGAGCCGAATTAGTTTGATATAAAAACGATAAATCTAAATTATTTAAAGCAATTTATTTGTCTTCCTTGGTCACTCTAAAAAAAAGTCAACTGGATCTTACATTAATGACCAAATATAGTATTAAAAATTGTACATTATCACTTTTAATGTGTCAAGTTTTTGGGTTCAAATCTAGACATAGCAGAACCAAATGAATCAATGGAACATTTAGAAGGTCCAGCTGAGAACAAGACCTCCAACATGCACATTCAAATCTTGTCATATTCACAAACTTAATCCCCCCCCCCCTTTATTACCATTTAATATAACACAACATGAAAGAAGCATATATCATTCATAATGAATGTATTAAATTATATATTTAAAAAAAACCTGTAACACAGGTATATATTTGTGTGATAAGCTTTATGATCACCTGGTTTTCATCAGATTCTCTCATCAAGCTGTAAAGTCTTCTGCTAACAAAACTTGTTCTGGCTGACCAATTGCTGCACTCTGATTTTAGCAGAGAAACCTCTTTCCTGACCAAAAAAAAAACACATAAAACATAATGGTCAAGATATCTTCATATTCATTCCAATATTTCACTTATTCCTGTGTAGTGCATTGGTATGAACAATACCTTGCGACTTCCATAATACAAAGAGTTATTCAACCTGGTTCTTTTCATATTTATAAGGTTTGAACTCACAATCTTGCTTAAAGAATATCAAGTCCTTTTTACTAGACCAAATTGTAACTAATGAAAAATTTGATTTTGATAATGAGAATTAATAACAAAGGAGAGATTTACTTGGACTTAGCTAGCTCTTCCTCAAGAAGCCTCACCCTTTCCTCACTCTGCTCAAGGGCTTTCCTAGTAGCATCCTGCAATAAATTCAACCATTAACTTAAACCATCACATTTTTTATTTCTTATAAGATCATGTCCTACTTGACTTATTGTGACCAATATGATACCTCACAACTTCCAATCAAACGATTTGGGTTGGTGTTTTCTTCTTCTGCATCATAACCTAGCCAAGCAATGACAAATCAGATGACTGAAAATCAATGAAGAAATAGAAAATTATTAAATATATATATATATACTCCTCCAATCCTTAATATAAGACATATTTATCTAATTTAATTAAATTAAGTAAGTTCGCTGACATAATATGACATGTATTTTCTAAAACACCCGAGACATCTTCCCTCATTCCCTCATTCCCTCAACTCATCAATAGAAGTAAATTAAGAAAAGATTGACAAATATGAAAAATAGATCTTATATTTAGAACTAATATCAACTCCCTAAATATGTCTTATATTAATAACCAAATATATATATATATATATATATATATGATCGCCACCTGTAGCAAATCCCAAAAAGTCCTCCAATGTGAAAGAAATAGAATTAGATGAGTTGTTGGTGATTGCTTCAGGCATTGAAGGTTGTTTATCAGTCCTGGGTTCATCTTCTTCATAATTGGTCTCAGCCTGCTGACAATGATTCCCCTGCAAACCTCAAATTAGAGTTGATAAGACAACTCGAACCCCAAGCATCAAGAATACAAGAATCATCCAGCAAAGAAACAACAACAGCTCTGCAGAAAATCATCAACAAAGAAATAGCACCATTGAAGTAGCTACCTCCATCACCATAAAGGAACTTGCAAGTGTTGCCATTCTTGCAGTACCCTTGTGCGAAGTTCAAATATGGCTTCCACCCTAAAGCAAAATTCAATTCCTCCGTCGACCCCAAACAAGCATCGTTCACCGAGCAGCTCTGGCGGTGGTGCGTCGTTTCCCAACCCAAACCACCTCTGCTGACACCAAAGCAAGTGCCGATGGACTATAGAAGACAAGTCTGAATGAGGAGGGAAAAACAAATCCGAGCTTTTAGGTCCAAGCATCAGAGTCGGGTGAGATCCTCTGTGAAAATGTCCGGCACGATCCTAGGGCGGCGAATCTGAGGTGACGGAAGCTAAGAGCGGCACAAGATGAAGAGTGGGAAGGGGGGAAGGTGGAGAAGAAGAAGAAAACTTTGAGAGAAATCAGAGATATGAGAATTGGAGCTTGCAGCGTTATGAGATTTTGAAGAAGAAGATGATGTGTCAGGTTGAGAATTTTTTTTAAATAATAAATTAATTTTAGTGGCACATGTAGATATTTTTATTTTTAGATTAAGATGAAAAAATACACTATTCTTAAAGTGCACCCAACACATATGATTGTTTTGTATTAAGTTCTTAATTGTAACTTAATGAATTTCAGTTTTCATTTAAAAAAAAAAAGTGCACCCAACACCAAATATTTTTTTGGGAGAATTACACTCAGGTCCTAAGGAAAAAGAGAAATAAAGTAATGGTCCCTATAGATTGCAAAATGAAAAAATAGTCCCAAGGAATTGTCAATACAGGCTTCTAGAGTTGTTAACGAATTGTCAATACAGGTTCCTAGAGTTGTTAATAAGACCATTTTTTCATTTTGCAATCTACAAGAACCATTTCTTCATTTTTTTTTTCCTTCCTTGGGACCTAAATGTAATTCTCCCAATTTTTCTTAGGTGCAATAGTGACTATGTGGTTACAAAATAGGTACAAAATTACCCTTTGACCGTTAGTTTAATTGTTTGACTGTTAGTTTGACTTTTTTATTCTAAAAGTGACGATGTGTATGATGACATGGATGCTGAAGTGACATTATGGAGAAAATAACTTGCTGAAAATCAAATTTTTCTAATAAATCATATAATTTAATAAAAATTAGTAATATAATATATTTATTATAATGATTTTAATTTAATAATATTGGGAATCTAGGGTTGGGGAAAAATTAAGCAATCAGTATGTTTTTTAGGGCAGCAGCTCTGCTGATGAGTGAATTAAGCACTTTACACTCAGATTTGAATCTACTTCAACGAATGTGGTATTGAAATAGTGAAATGTGAGTAATATTAATTGCAAAGCTTCACAAGTCAGTAAGTTTTTTTTCCAAAATGTCACTCTAACGTCCATGTCATCGTACACGTCATCACTTTCAGGGTCAAAAAGTCAAATTAACGGTCAAAGGGTAGTTTTGCACCTATTTTGTAACCACATAGTCACTGTTGTACCTAAAAAAAGCATTTAGTGTTGGGTGCACTTAAAAATAAAGACAGATAGAAGAAGATCGAAAAAATTCAATGAGATTATTAAGGAGACCTCATAATCAAGAATAAATTAAGGGTTAATACAATCTTTTACTCCTTAAATTTGCTCTCATTTTAGTTTTAGTCCATCAAATTTTAAATAATTGGTTTTGGTCACTCAGGAGCAAAATAGACTAAATTTTTATTTAATTAGAGGAACCAATATTTTAAATGGAATAAAATTTTAGGGACAAAAAAATTGTATTAGCTCATAAATGAAACCCTCTCTTGTAGATTTTTTGTAACTCTAGGCCTAACGTAACGTAACTGCTTTGTTGGTTTCTGGTTTCTGGTTTCAGGTTCAATTTTTTTGCCCAGGTTTCCTTAGGATACAAGGTATGGAACCACACAAAACTTGCATTGAATTGATTTGAATGAGAATTTGATCCATATGAAGTGTCTTAGTTTATCAAATTATAATATGAAATCTTCAGTTTTCATCAGTGAAAATAGTAGAAACAAGCTATTACGTAGCCAGGTGTCATTTTCTTGTCTATGTGAAGTACCACCTGTGCTTTTCTATTCTATTCAACATTGTGCTGTTACATTAGTGATAAGAAGGTAGCCTCAGAATATTACTACAACCTTATACTTCGGATGGATTGAGAAAATCAGGGGTGGGGTAACCAAACAATAAAAAAAAAAAAAAAGAGCTTTGATTTAACTATAATTCAATAGAAATGCCTGAATCAAACTTGACATTCTCTTCACCACCTTCCTCAATCCAAATATACCATTGGTCACCCAGGGAATAGCCTGAGACGGCTCGTTATTGGCTTCCGACATATATGACAGTTGGAAATTGTCAACATACAGTCCCAACAAGCCTGCATCAAAATTATTTAATAACCATCATTTTTCATACCGTAAGGAGAAAAATCATTGTAAATCTCCATTAAAGAGAGCTTACCATATGCCCACATCCAAAGGCCACATCCTTTTCATTGGTTATGCAAATTGCACAAGCCTGCATGTCAGTGTAATTGCAACTCTAGCTTCATCCAAATTCATCAGCATCAACTATTTTGGATAGTTTTCTAACTAGAACAATCTTTTCTTCCCTCCCCATTTCACTCTTCTTCAGAAGTTATATATATTCCTCATTGCAACAAGACAGGCACAAAAAAGTGATGAAGAAATAATACTGGTGATGATTAAAATAGAAAGGAAAGATACCTTATCATCTAATGAGTTGACTTCCATCTCAAGGTCAAAGAGTTTTGCCTGGAGGATGGACCAGAACAAGACATGATAAAGTTTAATTGAAAATAAGAGATTCTTAAATGTATCATTTTGCAAAAATAGGTTTGTTAAGAGTAAACAGATAAAAAATTGGGGAAGTTGATATGGAAAAAGGTAGAGTTTTTAACGGATGGAGACAATACCTAAGCAGCTGCAGCAGCATTTAGGGCAATGGCTAACTCTTGTTCCTTCTTTTCCATTTGTCTCATGGAACTTTGTCTTAACTCCTCAGATTCCATTTTTAGCAGTCTCATAAGCTCTCGCGCTTTTTCCAACTCTCTCAATGCCTTCACAAGTCCACTCTAAACATACAAGTTACCAATTCATGGTACATTTAGCATACATAGTACTCCTTCGATCCTTAATGTAAGACCTAATTGAGTGGTTGATTTTAGTCCTAAATGTAAGACCGATTTCCTATATTTGTTAATATTTTCCTAATTTACCCCTATTGATGCTCCTTCAACAATAATCAAATAAGAGAGAGATAGAAGGAATTGAGGACGATGATTAGAGTGTTTTACAAAAAAAAAAACAAAAACATATCATACTAACTTCTTTAATATAATAAAATTAGGTAAATAGATCTTATGTTAAGGACTATAGGAAGTATATTAGTACAAGTACTCCACATGAATATAAACATGCTATGATTGTCTTCAAATGAAATATTTATTTGGGTAGAAGCCGGATAAAACTCTAACCATAAACACAAATTGAAAGTTTCTTATCATGCAGCCTTATTTTTGAAATCATATCAGCTTTAATATATCAAATCCCATCAAAATTATGTTTTAAGTGTGCTTGGGAGAGACAAAGTAATTTACTAACATTTCTTCCAACTCCTAAAATAATTCATCAACTTAATTTGTAAAATTAAGAAAACTACCAACATCAGTTAGTACCTCAGCATACACAGCGCTTTTTAGGGGACTTAGAGGTCAGTTTCATATACTACTATTACTATTTATATCCAAATGCCGAAGGGATAATACAAGAAGAAAACATTCAGCTACTAAAGGTCTTTAAGTGTCTCACCATGACATATTCATCAATGTAATATTCTCTACTCTAAAGATTAGTACCTTTAGCTTTAGGTATTGTAATGTTATTACTTTATTGTTATCACTTCCTTATCATTATTCTGAAGCCCTGGCTGTTAAGTTTACAGAGAGAACTGGAACAAGAGCGAAAGCAAAGGCTTCAACTAGAGCAAGATGATGGGTTACAGATAGCCAAGATAAAAGCTGAAAGGCTAAGAAAAGAGTTAGCGTTTGAAGAGATTAAGAAAGCAAAATATGTTAGTTAATCATAGCATATGCTATGTATCATTTGATTATATATTAGTTTATAAATGAGGCAAATTATTTCGGTATAAAAAAAATAAATATAAATTCTTTAAAATAATTTATTTAACTTCCTTAATCTCTCTAAAAAAAGCCAATTGGATCTTATATCAAGGACTGAAGGTAGTATTGAAAACTGTACATTATCACTTTCAGTGTGTCAAGTTTTTGGGTTGAAATCTAGACATAGCAGAACCAAATAAATCAATGGAACATTTAGAAGATGCACCTGAGAACAAGACCTCCAACATGCACATTCAAATCTTGTCATATTCACACACTTAATTTTCCCCCCTTTTTCTTACCATTTAATATAACACAACATGAAAGAAGCATATATCATTCATAATGAATGTATTAAATTAAATATTAAAAAAAAACCTGTAACACAAGTTTATATTTGTGTGATAAGCTTTATGATCACCTCGCTTTCATTATATTCTCTCATCAAGCTGTCAATTTTTCAAAAATAATGTGTGACAATTTTTCAAAAATACCCTTACTATTAAATAATTAAAATGTAATGTGCGGAGATAATAATTCCCTAATAAATAAGTGTATCTTTTGGTCGAACAGTAAATAAGTGTATTGAGGGAAAGAAAATTTTGAAATAAAATATTATAGAGCCAAACTAAAATCCTAAAAAGCGTGTTATAACTTATATATATATATTTAGAAATGGTTGGAATATATAAATCATAAATCATATGACTCACTTCTTTTAAATTTATGAATTTTTTTAGGTGAAGTGAATAGAGGGGACAGGCAGAGACAGACACAAATGCGCACTTTGAATAATGAGGTGTAACGAAAATGGAGAGATGAAGACAGAAAATGAGAAGTGAAATTGGTAAGGAAGGATGTGGAAGAGAATTTAAAGGGAAAACGGGGACAATATGGTCCACTTATCGTTATATATTTACTATAAGTGATTTATGACTTCTTGATTCTCACCATCTAGACAATTATGATGACACACATGCCCCTCCATGTGATCCCTCTCTTCTAAATCACACATATGTCTCAATCACCACCACAAAAATTAATTAATTAATTAAGTCCACACTTAATTAATCATTTTCTTAACTCTTTTGCATAATTTTCTTATCTATGAGTATTGCCACTTGCCATTGCCACTACTTTTTTTTTTTCTTTATAAATATCAGGTAGAATTGTGATTAGATTTTTTTTAAGTATGTTTTTAACACTACATTATTTTTAAATATAGTATTTTCAGAGTCAAATGTTCATATACACAAAATTGATAGAGGATAAATGTTATCTATTGGTGTAGAGTATATTATCTGTGGTGGGGCACGTATTTATTTATAACTTTTTAGGCAATATATATTTGTATTCTTTTAATAATTTTTTATCAAAATGTTATAACTGTTTCATCATTTACATATTACAATTATACAAAACTTAATGGTATGACCGGGATTTTTTTTATCCCCATCTTGTCAGGATCGGGCCAGGACTATCGGGACTGGGACCACATGAACACCCCTATTTGACATGGTCAAAGTTGAGGTAGCATCTGTTGAAAAAACAAAGACAGAAAATAGTTTGGGGTGGTTTGATCACAAAAAGAAGATCGAAGAAATTCAATGAAATTATCAAGGAGACCTCATAATCAAGAATAAATTAAGGGTTAATACAATCTTTTACTTCTTAAGTGCTCTCATTTTAGTTTTAGTCCATCAAATTTTAAGTCATTGTTTTTGGTCACTCAAGGAGCAAAATAGGCTAAATTTTTATTTAATTAGAGGAACCAATATTTTAAATGGAATAAAATTGGGAGAATCGCTGATAACTACTTTTTTGGCAAATTAATTACTAAATGCTACCATTGCACATAACGGAAGATGTTTTGCACATAACGGAAGATTGCTTGCATATTTATACGGAAGACTTTTACACACACGGAAGATGATTTGCACAAAACGGAAGATCGCTTGCACACACGGAAGATCCCTTGCACGCTTGGTAGCAATCAGCAATTAATTTACTTTCAAAGTATTTTTCAGCAATTCTCCCAATAAAATTTAAGGGACAAAAAAATTGTATTAGCTCATAAATGAAACCCTCTCTTGTAGATTTTTTGTAACTCTAGGCCTAACGTAACGTAACTGCTTTGTTGGTTTCTGGCTTCTCGTTCAATTTTTTTGCCCAGGTTTCCTTAGGATACAAGGTATGGAACCACACAAAACTTGCATTGAATTGATTTGAACGAGAATTTGATCCATATGAAGTGTCTTAGTTTATCAAATTATAATATGAAATCTTCAGTTTTCATCAGTGAAAATAGTAGAAACAAGCTATTACGTAGCCAGGTGTCATTTTCTTGTCTATGTGAAGTACCATCTGTTGCTTTTCTATTCTATTCAACATTGTGCTGTTACATTACTGATAAGAAGGTAGCCTCAGAATATTACTACAACCTTATACTTCGGATGGATTGAGAAAATTAAGGGTGGGGTAACGAAACAAAAAAAAAAATGAGAGCTTTGATTCAATAGAAATGCCTGAATCAAACTTGACATTCTCTTCACCACCTTCCTCAATCCAAATATACCATTGGTCACCCAGGGAATAGCCTGAGACGGCTCGTTATTGGCTTCCGACATATATGACACTTGGAAATTGCCAACATACAGTCCCAACAAGCCTGCATCAAAATTATTTAATAACCATCATTTTTCATACCGTAAGGAGAAAAATCATTGTAAATCTCCATTAAAGAGAGCTTACCATATGCCCACATCCAAAGGCCACATCCTTTTCATTGGTTATGCAAATTGCACAAGCCTGCATGTCAGTGTAATTGCAACTCTAGCTTCATCCAAATTCATCAGCATCAACTATTTTGGACAGTTTTCTAACTAGAACAATCTTTTCTTCCCTCCCCATTTCACTCTTCTTCAGAGGTTATATATATGACTCATTGCAACAAGACAGGCACAAAAAAGTGATGAAGAAATAATACTGATGATGATTAAAATAGAAAGGAAAGATACCTTATCATCTAATGAGTTGACTTCCCTCTCAAGATCAAAGAGTTTTGCCTGGAGGATGGACCAGAACAAGACAAGATAAAGTTTAATTGAAAATGAGAGATTCTTAAATGTATCATTTTGCAAAAATAGGTTTGTTAAGAGTAAACAGATGAAAAATTGGGGAAGTTCATATGGAAGAAGGTAGAGTTTTTAAAGGATGGAGACAATACCTCAGCAGCTGCAGCAGCATTTAGGGCAATGGCTAACTCTTGTTCCTTCTTTTCCATTTGTCTCATGGAACTTTGTCTTAACTCCTCACATTCCATTTTTAGCAGTCTCATAAGCTTTCGCTCTTTTTCCAACTCTCTCAATGCCTTCACACGTCCACTCTAAACAAACAAGTTACCAATTCGTCATAGTACTCCTCCGGTCCTTAATGTAAAACCTAATTGGGTAGTTGATCTTAGTCCTAAATGTAATACATATTTCCTATATTTGTCAATATTTTCCTAATTTACCCCTATTGATGCTCTTTCAACAATAATAAGGTAAGAGAGAGATAGAGGGAATAAAAGACAATGATTAGAGTGTTTTACAAAAAAACAAAAACACATCATCCTAACTTCTTTAATCTAATAAAATTAGGTAAATAGATCTTATGTTAAGGACTATAGGAAGTATATTAGTACAAGTACTCCACATGAATATAAACATGCTATGATTGTCTTCAAATGAAATATTTATTTGGGTGGAAGCCGGATAAAGCTCTAACCATAAACACAAATTGAAAGTTTCTTATCATGCAGCCTTATTTTTGAAATCATATCAGCTTTAATATATCAAATCCCATCAAAATTATGTTTAAAGTGTGCTTGGGACAGACAAAGTAATTTACTAACATTTCTTCCAACTCCTGAAATAATTTATCAACTTGATTTGTAAAATTAAGAAAAATACCAACATCAGCTAGTACCTCAGCATATTCAACACTTTTACGGGTATTCGCTAAGTCTTTTCTTAGCCTCTCAGCTTTTCTCTTGGCTATCTGTAACCCATCATCTTGCTCTAGTTGAAGCCTTCGCTTTCGCTCTTGTTCCAGTGCTCTCTGTAAACTCAACAGCCAGGGCTTCAGTATAATGATAAGTGATAACAATAAAGTAATAACATTACAATACCTAAAGCTAAAGGCGCTAATCTTTAGAGTAGAGAATATTACATTGATGAATATGTCATGGCCTGCATGCTAATTAATTAGATCATACCACATATTTTAATATATTAGTATGCAAAAATTTGAACTATATGTCAATTAATTATGTTACAAATAACAACTGCAACTTCGCATCCTCTGATCTTGTTGAGACAAGTGATGAAATAGATTTGAATCTTCCTCTTGAAAGATCCTAAAATGTCATTATTTGGCCTAGTGCATTTGGAACTTTAGTCTTATTTTAAAGACCTGTTTAATCTTGTTTTAAAACATTCATGACATGGAATCAAATGGGTAGAGTTCAAAAGCTTCTTTAACTTTTGGATAAAATAAAATAGTACTATAAGAAACTGACCTCTAACATTTGCATATATTTTTCTTGTTTTTCTCCTCTCTGCAACTCTTTTTTTTTTTTTTGAGAAATTAAAGAAGCTAAATAAGTTAGTTGATCATAGCATATGCCGTTTATCATTTGATTATATATCAGTTTATAAATGAGCCGAATTAGTTTGATATAAAAAAGATAAATCTAAATTATTTAAAGCAATTTATTTGGCTTCCTTAGTCACTCTAAAAAAAAAAGTCAACTGGGTCATACATTAATGACCAAAGATAGTATTAAAAATTGTACATTATCACTTTTAATGTGTCAAGTTTTTGGGTTCAAATCTAGACATAGCAGAACCAAATGAATCAATGGAACATTTAGAAGGTGCAGCTGAGAACAAGACCTCCAACATGCACATTCAAATCTTGTCATATTCACAAACTTAATCCCCCCCCCCCCCTTTATTACCATTTAATATAACACAACATGAAAGAAGCATATATCATTCATAATGAATGTATTAAATTATATATTTAAAAAAAACCTGTAACACAGGTATATATTTGTGTGATAAGCTTTATGATCACCTGGTTTTCATCAGATTCTCTCATCAAGCTGTCAAGTCTTCTGCTAACAAAACTTGTTCTGGCTGACCAATTGCTGCACTCTGATTTTAGCAGAGAAACCTCTTTCCTGACAAAAAAAAAAAACACATAAAACATAATGGTCAAGATATCTTCATATTCATCCCAATATTTCACTTATTCTTGTGTAGTGCATTGGTATGAACAATATCTTGCGACTTCCATAATACAAAGAGTTATTCAACCTGGTTCTTTTCATATTTATAAGGTTTGAACTCACAATCTTGCTTAAAGAATATCAGGTCCTTTTTACTTGACCAAATTGTAACTAATGAAAAATTTGATTTTGATAATGAGAATTAATAACAAAGGAGAGATTTACTTGGACTTAGCTAGCTCTTCCTCAAGAAGCCTCACCCTTTCCTCACTCTGCTCAAGGGCTTTCTTAGTAGCATCCTGCAATAAATTCAAACATTAACTTAAACCATCACATTTTTTATTTCTTATAAGATCATGTCCTACTTGACTTATTGTGACCAATATGATACCTCACAACTTTCAATCAAACGATTTGGGTTGGTGTTTTCTTCTTCTGCATCGTAACCTAGCCAAGCAATGACAAATCAGATGACTGAAAATCAATGAAGAAATAAAAAATTATTAAATATATATATACTCCCTCCAATCCTTAGTATAAGACATGTTTACCTAATTTAATTAGATTAAGTAAGTTAGCTGACATAATATGACATGTATTTCCTAAAACACCCGAAACATCTTCCCTCATTCCCTCAACTCATCAATAGGAGTAAATTAGGAAAAGATTGACAAATATGAAAAATAGGTCTTATATTTAGAACTAAGATCAACTCCCTAAATATGTCTTATATTAATAACCAAATATATATATATATATGATCGCCACCTGTAGCAAATCCCAAAAAGTCCTCCAATGTGAAAGAAATAGAATTAGATGAGTTGTTGGTGATTGCTTCAGGCATTGAAGGTTGTTTATCAGTCCTGGGTTCATCTTCTTCATAATTGGTCTCAGCCTGCTGACAATGATTCCCCTGCAAACCTCAAATTAGAGTTGATTTTATAATATACATATATATATATATATATCTCATATCACATATATGCAAATGTTTTAAGGTTAACCTCCATTTATAAAAGAACAGAAACACCAATTGATGGAATTAATTTTGAAGTATGGAATAAAAACAATTGATTGATGAGAATATTACCTTTGTCTCAACGCATTCATCTCTATGTCCTTGTCTCCAGTGTATTTTTTGGCAGTTCCTAGAACTAACAATAAAATTATGAGAATTATGGAGTTTTTAAAACCATTCAGTTTTCATCAGTGACATATCACAATATAACTCTTCCTTTTTTGGGAAATAATTTTGAAGAAAACAACTCATTCAACACGTGTCAACTTTTTATTGTAGGTTTTCAGGGCCAAGTGTAAGACCCTCAAATTTTATGAATTGGCCTTTATATACACAAATAAAGAGCAGTATGTCTCTTCATTTTAAGAGAGACTTCATCTTTGAAAACAAGAGCCGTAAGTTAAGTTAAGCTAACCATTTTTTTCCCATTTTACTTTTCTTCATATTTAAAGCTTCTGAAATTGATTTCTCAATATATTATCCAACCAAGTTTCTGTCAAACTGACGTTTTCTTAAAAGGCTATCCAAACATAAATCATAATATACTAATTAATTAACTTTCACTCCAACTTCAGTATATAAAAGTTAGTTGAAATAAAAGTCACTTTTACCAACGTTAATCCAATTAGAAGGCTTACCAATATCGAGGCACTTTGCAACGAGAACACCTTTTGGTAGTTGGAGCGTAATCACATACAGAGCAAGCTACATCAGTTATCCTTTGTCGTTCTGATTCAACAATGGGTGCTTCTGATTTCCACAATCTCACCAGCCTTTTGATTTCTTCTCTTCGGCGTTCGGCTTTTATTTTCTTCTTCTCCAAGAAAACCAACCCTTGCTGGATTATCAAAGCTACCACTATCAACTGCAAAGCCAACCCAAACATGGATGATATATAGATATATTAATATTATATTGTCAATTATTCTCTCTGTTTTGAGCAGCTAAAGGAAGCCATTATTGGTGCATACATATTTGTATGTTCAAGTGGTTATTATATTATGGTATTTAATTGCTAGGAAGGGACCAAGATATATCCTACTGGTTTCTTTTCCTTTTATATTTTGTGGAGTTTCCACGGAGC
This sequence comes from Inga oerstediana, assembly GCA_963210345.1. NCBI lineage: Eukaryota > Viridiplantae > Streptophyta > Magnoliopsida > Fabales > Fabaceae > Inga > Inga oerstediana. Next base: position 67,357,065 of record OY723406.1, on the reverse strand, counting down.
TTGAGTCATCTTCCCATTTTCCCCTTTTTAAAATAAGAAAGAAAGCTACCTGGAAGATGAAGAAATCATTAATATATGGGTTAAGGGTCAAAAATACCCATAGACGTTTATTCAAAGTGAACCCAGCAGCAAGGTGTAAAATTACCAGTAAGTTTTCAAAATCAGACCAAAAATACCATCCCGTTAAATCCCTGTTACGTTAACTGTTAGTTTGACTAAAAAAACTAACGTGGAGGATGACTAAGCTAATTTTAGCCTAGGTGGCCATAAAAGGAAAAAAGAAAAACTTATTATCACCGTCATTGCCAGAGAAATCAAGCCATGTAACCTTCACTAACAGCTCCAACAAATCTGATAGCTTAGATCAACAAATCCAAAAAAGACAACTCGAACCCCAAGCATCAAGAATACAAGAATCATCCAGCAAAGAAACAACAACAGCTCTGCAGAAAATCATCGACAAAGAAATAGCACCATTGAAGTAGCTACCTCCATCACCATAAAGGAACTTGCAAGTGTTGCCATTCTTGCAGTACCCTTGTGCGAAGTTCAAATATGGCTTCCACCCTAAAGCAAAATTCAATTCCTCCGTCGACCCCAAACAAGCATCGTTCACCGAGCAGCTCTGGCGGTGGTGCGTCGTTTCCCAACCCAAACCACCTCTGCTGACACCAAAGCAAGTGCCGATGGACTAGAAGACAAGTCTGAATGAGGAGGGAAAAACAAATCCGAGCTTTTAGGTCCAAGCATCAGAGTCGGGTGAGATCCTCTGTGAAAATGTCCGGCACGATCCTAGGGCGAATCTGAGGTGACGGAAGCTAAGAGCGTCACAAGATGAAGAGTGGGAAGGGGGGAAGGTGGAGAAGAAGAAGAAGACTTTGAGAGAAATCAGAGATCTGAGAATTGGAGCTTGCAGCGATGAGATTTTGAAGAAGAAGATGATGTGTCAGGTTGAGAATTTTTTTTAAATAATAAATTAATTTTAGTGGCACATGTAGATATTTTTATTTTTAGATTAAGATGAAAAAATACACATATGATTGTTGTCAAAGTGCACCCAACATCAAATATTTTTGGGAGAATTACACTCAGATCCCAAGGAAAAAGAGAAAAGAAGAAATGGTCCCTATAGATTGCAAAATGAAAAAATGATCCCAAGGAGTTGTCAATACAGGCTCCTGGAGTTGTTAACGAGTTGTCAATTAACGAGTTGTCAATACAGGCTCCTGGAGTTGTTAACGAGTTGTCAATTAATGAGTTGTCAATACAGGCTCCTAGAGTTGTTAATGGGACCATTTTTTCTTTTTACAATCTACAGGAACCATTTCTTCATTTTTTTTCCTTCCTTGGAACCTAAATGTAATTCTCCTAATATTTTTTTTAGGTGCAATAATGACTATGTGGTTACAAAATAGGTGCAAAATTACCCTTTGACTGTTAGTTTGACTTTTTTATTCTAAAAGTGACAACGTGTACGATGACATGGATGCTGAAGTGACATTCTGGAGAGAGAAAACTTGCTGAAAATCAAATTTTTCTAATAAATCATGTAATTTAATAAAAATTAGTAATATAATATATGTATTATAATGATTTTAATTTAATAATATTGGGAATCTAGGGTTGGGAAAAAATTAAGCAATCAGTATGTTTTTTAGGGTAGCAGCTCTGCTGAGTGAATTAAGCACTTTGCACTCATATTTGAATCTACTTCAACGTAGGTGGTACTGAAATAGTGAAATGTGGGTAATATTAATTGTAAAGCTTCACCAGTCAGTAAGTTTTTTGTCCAAAATGTCACTCCAGCGTCCATGTCATCGTACACGTCATCCCTTTCAAGGTCAAAAAGTCAAATTAACGGTCAAAGGGTAGTTTTGCACCTATTTTGTAACAACATAGTCACTGTTGCACCTAAAAAAGGCATTTGATGTTGGGTTCATTTTGAGGACAATCATATATGTATTTTTACACCTTAACCCTTTATTTTATTTCTCCTTTTTACTGCCAATTATGATATTATTATGGTCAAATCAGCTTCAATGTCACCGTTCTTAGTCAAATTAGGGTAAATCTAACAGGGATTTAACGGGATGGTATTTTTACTTTGATTTTAAAAACTTATGAGTACTTTTACACCTTTAAAAAATATATGATACTGGGTGCACCTTGAACAAAAATTCATAGGTATTTTTAAACCTTAACCCTTAATATATTAAGTCAATTAAGTTTATTGATTGATTTAATCTTTGCTCCACTTGAAATGGTTTGCGGCTGTTTCAGTGGGGGTTAGTGGTGCATTTTTGTTATGGAACATACTTACATCAAGTTTCTTGTAGCCATTATTCAAGTTCTCTAATCACATATGACCATTTATCCTATTTTTGTCATATGGGTTTATCGTTAAATGATAATAATTAAAAAATTGTACACATAGTCATATGTGATTGGAGAACTTAACGAAATTGATATAAAGAACTTGACATAAGTATTTTTCTTTTCTTATTACCTGGTTTTAGAATATTTATCAAGATATCCATAAAGTCAAATTTAATTATCAAGGTTCTTGCAAAGTGCTATTTCTATAACTTGTAAACAAACATTAAGCACACTAAATTATATGTTGGAAGAATCCATCGGTCATCGGCTATTAGATTTATTTTAAATATGTTGACAAAAAAAAATATTTATTTTAAATATATTTTCATTTCACTTTCTCATTAAATTAAGGGAAAATGATAGAAAAATATTGTCAAAATATGAAAAAGACAAATAAAAGTGTTAAATTTCAATAATTCCTAATCAACTGATTTTGAATTTTGAAATTTGGACAAATTTGAGAAATTACATGACTAGAAGGTTCTTGCAAAGTGCTATTTCTATAACTTGTAAAAAAAATTAAGCACACTAAATTATTTGTTGGAAGACTCCATCAGTCATTCAGCTATTAGATTTATTTTAAATATGTTGACCCAAAAAAAAAAGATTTATTTTAAATATATTTTCATTTCACTTTCTCATTAAATCAAGGGAAAATGACGGAAAAATACTATCAAAATATGCGAAAGACAAATAAGGATGTTGAATTTCAATAATTCCTAATTGACTGATTTTAAATTTTGAAAGTTCGACAAATTTGAAAAATTACCTAACTAGAAGGTTTTTGGAAAGTGCTATTTCTATAACTCGTAAACAAAAATTAAGCACACTAAATTATTTGTTGGAAGACTCCATCAGTCATCAGCTATTAGATTTATTTTAAATATGTTGACCCAAAAAAAAAAAGATTTATTTTAAATATATTTTCATTTCAGTTTCTCATTAAATTAAGGAAAAATGACAAAAAAAAAATACTGTCAAAATATGCAAAAAATATATAAGGATGTTGAATTTCAATAATTCCTAATTGACTGATTTTAAATTTTGAAATTTGGACAAATGTGAGAAATTACCTAACTACTCTTAGTTTTTCCAAAAAAAAAAAAAAAATCCCCACATCTCCTTGCCCGCTACCGAAACTCTGGCGGCGGCCCATCCTCGGTGCTCCGGTGACCGGCCGTCGGAGCTATGGCGATCTTATATCTTTTTTTGAATTTCTCGAATAAAAGTTGTTAATATAAATACGTGAGTTGTTAATATATATACTAAAGTCTTGTAAATAGGGCCGACCGAAGTTTTGGGGGTCTTATATATATATATATATATTTTTTTTTTTAATTTCTCAAGCAAAAGTCCTTGATATGGATATTTAAGTTGTTAATATGTATACTAAAATCATAATTATGAATAGTTGAGTTGTTAATATCTATATTGATAACCTTTATTTGAGAAATTCAAAAAATATATATAAGACCGTTGGAGCTCCGGTCGACTTTATTTACGATTTTAGCATGTATATTAACAACTCAAGTATTTATATTGACGATTTTTGTTTGAGAAATTGAGAAAACATATATGTGAGACCATCGGAGCTCCGGTCAACCATATTTACAACTTCAGTATATATATTAACAACTCTAATATTCATATTGATGACTTTTATTTGAGAAATTCAAAAAATATATATGAGACTGTTGGAGCTCAACTCAGGTGGCTGGTCACCGGCAAGGGCACCGAATCTCCAGCGCTGACAGGGGGTGTAAGGATTTAAAAAAACTAAGGGTAGTTATGTAATTTCCTACATTTATCCAAATTTCAAGATTCCAAATCAGTCAATTTTGAATTATTGAAATTCAACACCTTTATTTATCTTTTATATATTTTGACAGTATTTTTCTTTTATTTTCCCTTGAATTAAGTTGAGACAAATGATACCAACCTGAAATGAAGAATTGAATTGGAGAGAAACCAGATTAAGAGTAAAAGTAATTTCTTTTTCTTTCTTACTTTTCTCTTTTTGGTCCAATGGCCATTGTCTCTTTGTCTTCGGTTATTTGAATAAGATGAGTAAGTGTGTATTTAGATTAGCTTTTAGAGAATATTTTTTATTATTTACGAGGTAAGTATGTGAGAGGAGTTTTGTCTCGATTTACATAAAAGCGCTTCTAAAACTACGGTTTTGGCGATTGCTAAACGCTCAATTAACTTGGGACTAGCAAATTTGTAGGCCCAACCCAAAAGTTAATCCACATTGGACCCACCGTGGTTGGGAAACACCCAAAACTTGTGAGTGTTTAGGAAACACCCAAACCGTGGTTTCAGAAGCTATTTTTTGCAAGTCGAGACAAAACTCCTCTCACATACTTACCTCATAAATTATAAAAACTATTTTCAAAAGTTAATCCAAACACACAAGAGATCACTGAATTTTTCTTCCCCACAAATATGCCAATCTCCTTCCCCACCAACGAAAAAAGAGAAAAGAAATTTATAAATTATAAACCACACAGCTCATTCTTTAAATTTTGTGAGAAAAAAAATTTATAAATTTAAATATAGTTGTTTTTTCATGAGTGAGAAAATATTTTCTCACTTCATATAGTTTTCTATGTCCTTTTGTCTAATTAATATCAATAGAATTAATATAAAATAAGTTTAAAATATGTTGTGAGCTGTTTTTTTTCTACTCCCTCAATACTAAATACTGTATATTGTTCTCTTAATTCGTAGAGACCAGAAAAGTATGTAAGTTTATTACTATTTGTGGTTATTATATAAAGAATGTGTGACAATTTTTCGGAAATACCCTTACTATTAAATAATTAAAATGTAATGTGCAGAGATAATAATTCCCTAATAAATAAGTGTATCTTTTGGTCGAACAGTAAATAAGTGTATTGAGGGAAAGAAAATGTTAAAATAAAATATTATAGAGCCAAACTAAAATCCTAAAAAGCGTGTTATAACTTATATATATTTAGAGATGGATTGAATATATAAATCAATAATCATATGACTCACTTCTTTTTAATTAATGAAGATTTTTTTAGGTGAAGTGAATAGAGGGGACAGGCAGAGACAGACACAAATGGGCACTTTGAATAATGAGGTATAACGAAAATGGAGAGATGAAGACAGAAAATGAGAAGTGAAATTGGTAGGAAGGATGTGGAAGAGAATTTAAAGGGAAAATGGGGACAATATGGTCCACTTATCGTTATATATTTACTGTAAGTGATTTATGACTTCTTGATTCTCACTATCTAGACAATTATGATGACACACATGCCCCTCCATGCGATCCCTCTCTTCTAAATCACAGATATGTCTCAATCACCACCACAAAAATAAAATAATTAATTAATTCCACACTTAATTAATCATTTTCTTTACTTTTTTGCATAATTTTCTTATCTGTGAGTATTGCCACTTGCCATTGCCACTACTTTTTTTTTTCCTTTATAAATATCAGGTAGAATTGTGATTAGATTTTTTTTTAAGTATGTTTTTAACACTACATTATTTTTAAATATAGTATTTTCAGAGTAAAATGTTCATATACACAAAATTGATATAGGATAAATGTTATCTATTGGTGTAGAGTATATTATATGTGGTGGGGCACGTATTTATTTATAACTTTTTAGGCAATATATATTTGTATTCTTTTAATAATTTTTTATCGAAATGTTAAAACTATTTCATCATTTACACATTACAATTATACAAAACTTAATGTTACCCCTCCTTAAGACATTAATCTTCTTCCTTTAAAGCTTTCGAGCTTTCTCTCCGTCTCATATTCTCTCTGCCTGTTGGTTGCTGTTATATTTTGTAAGAAAAGTCCGTTTTATTTTAGGAAGTGTCGCTCTCTAGCTACCAGCCGGTGGTTATGGAATAGTTGATCTTAAAGATAGTATCATTGGACGTGACTCAGATTATACATTATATTTACAAAAACTATTCCAACAATATTTAAATAGATTAATCTCTCCAATATACAATATCCGACCCTTTTTACCAAGGTATTAAAACCCGGACCGGGTACTGAACCGGTCGGGGTACTGGGTTAAGGGTCAGTGGGTCAGACCGGGGCCAAACCGGAGCTAAACCGGGACCAAACCGGTGAGAAATTGGAAATTTTAGGCTTATTGGTATGAAATTCTAAAGAAAATAGTAAAAAAAAAAAAGATTTTTTTTTTTTAAAAATGGGAACCGGACCGGCCAACCGGCCGGTTCGCCGGTTACCGGGCCGAACCGGCCGGTCCGGTCCGGTTTCCAGAACCATGCTTTTTACCCAAAAAATAAAAAACAAAAGCAAAAGGAAATTAGAAAAAAGTCTTATATTAATAATGATGTTTAAAAATGATTTTTTTCACAAATAAACTTTAATGAAATATATATTTAAATTTTTTATTTATATTTATGTGATAATTTATATATTTATATGGATGTATCAAGCACCGCAAGTATTAATTGTAGCAAAATAAAGTTGAGGCTTGTTGCATCATACATTGATAATGAAAAAGATATCCGACAATGCATGTTTTTGGGTGGGTACCGGTTGCAATTAATCTTGTCAAGAAAGAAATGATGGATATATCCGTACGTAAAACACGAAATTGATTGCAAATAATTGGTTCCTCCACATTATTATTGTTTTTTTTAAAAAAAAAAAACCATTCATTGTCACAATCATTTATGTATATTCATATTTATCCAAAAAGGAAAATTAATATTAGAGAAATATATATATATATATATATAGTTTTTGCTCCTTGTAATAATTTTATTCCATTTAACTTATGATATATCATTATAGATTGATCTATATGTTTATCGTTTCTAGATATTGCAAAATTTGTATTTAGAGTAAATTTCAATTTTTGGTATATTAGATTTCCTGCTAACATTCTTAATACACTATCTTCTACACTACTAATTATTCTTCCGTCAGTTATTAATAATTCTATAGGTGAATCTATTCCTTCTCTAAAATAAGCTTTTACTAATAATTGTACTCCTGCTATATATATTTCTGTTACTTCTTCTTTGAATGGTAATTTAGCTATTTCATTTTCTATTAATCCTTTACTTATTAATGGTATTCTTAATATTCCTTCCGTTAATGACGACTCTATTGGATGCTTCTTTTCTAATATTACACATTGACTTTTTACATTCTTTTTAGATTTTAATATCTTACTTACTTTTCCCATAAAATTTTCATTTGTTATTTGATCAGGTTTTAAATTTAATTTTATATCTTTTATCTTTGTATATTGTTTTTCATTAAATCCATTCTTTTTTCTACAACTCCTTCTGACACATTTCTATATTCTTTATATTCATCATATTCTTTATCTTCTTTTACTTCTTCTACTTCTTTTCCTTGCATCATATATAATTTAAATTCTTCTTCTGAATCATCTAAATATTCTATATCTGATTCTAATAATTCTTCTTCTGTTTCACTTAGATCTGAGTCACTTAATAATTTTATTTTATATATTTCTATTTCTAGATTTTCTATATCACTATATATTTCTTCATCAAATTCTAAAGGTTCTAATTCATATTCTTTAGCTTGTTCTAATATATTCATTGTTTTCTTATCTCTTGGTTTTTTACATTCTGTTGATATATGTCCTATTTTTCCACAATTATAACATCTACATTTCTTAGGTTTTTTACTATAATCTATTTTTCTCCCTTTCTTAAAATATTTTCTTGGTTTATACTTTCTGTAAAATTTTTCTTTTGGATATTTTTTAAATTTGTATATGTATTTATTATATCTTTTCATTGGTTTTCTGTATTTCTTGTATTTATATTTATTCTTTTTATATTTTCTTTTTACCTTATTTTCATCCTTACAGCCCCATCTATGTGGTCTTTCAAGTTTTGCACATTTTAATATTATTTTATTTTGTTTATAATATTTCATATTTTCTCCATGCTTGTTTACATTTATCTGATAAATAATTTCTTAAATAATCTATTCTTCTTCCTAAAGAATCTATATAGGGCATTAATTCTGGGTTTTCTTTATATGTTTTTAAATAATCTTCAATTATTTCATCTCCTATTAATTTTGGTAATTTTCTATAAAATAATTCTAAATATTTTATTCCTTTTACTTTAGGATTTTCTTTTATTTCGTAATAATATTTTTGGAATTCACATATATATTGATTTAAATATTTTGGTTCTAATGAGCATATTTCAATTTGGTATAATCTTTTTATAGCTTCATTACTTGTTATATGTTCTTCTAAGGTATGACTTCTTCCTATAAATTCTGTTCTTAAAATATATTCATATCTTTTTACTAATTTGACATAATATTCTTTCCTGTCATTATATTCTTCTTTTCTTAAATATCTTACTTGATTTCTCCAATTTTCTTCTTGGCTTCTCCACCAATAATATACATTTCCTAAAAAACTTGACTCTATTAATAAATTAGTCGATTGAAAATCTAAATTTCTTCCTATTAGTGTAATTACTTGTGCTCTCGCCCATTCTTCTATTATTTTTTCTGGTTCTAAGGTACAATCTAAGTCTAACTATATTCCTGATATTGGTATACTTCTACTTTCATATTGTTCTATAGGTGGTGGTATAAATCCTTTTCTTTTTGGTGTAAATTCTGAGTTATTGGGAGTTTCAAATCTCATTTCAAATTCTTGTTCTATTTTTTTATTATGTCCTAATTCTTCTTTACTTAAATCATTTTCTCTTTGTTCTTTATGTTTCATATAATCTGCTTCTGTTCTTATTTTTTCAGATTATGTATCTTCTTTCTTACTTGTATCTCCTGGTTCATTAAATTTTATTCCTGTATTTAATTCTCTATAATCTTCTAAATTTCTTGTTATAGTAGTTGCATTTTTAAAGTCTTTTTGGATCTATTCTAATTCTAATTCTTCTAAACCCATTAATCTTTCAACTTCGTCTTCTTCATTATTCATAGCATTCATTATGTTCATTTTTGGTTTATATATATCAAATAGATCTATTATATCTTTTGAATATATTATTTCTGCTATTCTACTTCCTTGTTCCAACTCTTCATTTTTTTCTAAAGGTCTTGTAAAATTTCTTACTAAGTGTTTTTGTTCTTCCATTTCTTCTTTTTCTATTTTTCCTATTTTATCATTTATAGTCCATATATTACTATTTATTATTTGTTGTCCTCTTATTACTTGTTCAATTATTAATCTTGTTTGTCTCACATTTTCATCCATATTTTGTTTATATATTTTTTCTTTTACATTTTCTAATTTTTCCATTTCTTCCATGGCTCTCATCATATTTAATTTTCTATGTTTATGTATTATAGGCTCTATTTCTGAATCTGGTTCCATTTTTTCTATTATCATATGTTCACTTACTCCTAGTGAATTCATTATATTTTTTACATTACTTTTTATTTCTTTTATTTCTTCATTATTATGATCTATCTTCTTTGTTATATTATATAGTTTTTCTTCTAAGAATTGACTTAAAAATTCTAATCTATCTTTTCTATTTGTAGGTTTTTCTGACATTATTTTTTCTTTTACATCCTTCGGGACCATTTCTAATATTTCTTCTAAATTATTTATTTCCATTAAATCATGTATATTCGGATTTATATATGTTCCTAATTGTTTCATTATATACATATTATTCCAATTCATTAAATTTCATGTATTATTTCCATTTCCTCCTATTATAAAGGGTGTGAACATACAGGTTTCTTCTTGATTTCCTATAAAGGGATGATAAGAACTATCAGGTAAATGATTACATCCAATTTCATATATTCTAGGTTCTAATTTTCTTATAGTGTTCATAATATTTTTCAATCAAAGTAATCTAAATTACAACTTTAATCACAGTAATATAAATGAAGTTCAATTATCACAACTTGAAAAAGAGATAACTAATAACAAACAAGAGTAAACAGTAAGAGATCATCAGGGATCTAGGGTTCCATTTTATTAGAAATCAGGCTCTGATACCATGAGTTGTGTAGACCTGAGCAGGCATGTGAGAATTTGGTGCGGAATTAAATAAAGAAATTAAGAGACACGGACATACTTGCAAAAATTAAAAAAAGTAATTTATCAAAAATATTTACTTAGAGTAAATAGGTAAAATTAGAATGAATTTTGACCAAAAGTAATCCGGGTTATGGAAGGAACCATGTCCTCTTTCATACATGGACCATTTACAGAGAATCCCCCATTTGGATCTCAACCTTCCTCCTTCAGACTACCTCAGCACAGCCTGCCTTCGTTTCCTACAGGAGGCGTAATCATTCTATTTTCATCTATTTTCTCTGATAGACTCTTTTTTTTTCACATCCTGCCCAGTAGCATTACTTCAATGTAACATTCCCATGAATCCTAAATAAAACTTCCCCCTAGATCTCCAAAAGACGTTTAGCCGATCATACCTTACTGTTCTTCAATAATCTTTGATTAAATATAATGTTGCACGCTATCACCGAAGAGAACTGGTCACAAAGCTCAGCAATAGACAAGAGAGAATTTGCAAAAGTGTTATGCATTCAAGATTGAAATGTTGTGTGTCTAACTGAGGGACTTACAGAGAGTTTATATAGAGTCGAGAAACTCAACCCTGATTACATGGCTTCGAGTTAAAATAACTCTAGTAACCTTAACTAAGGTTACTTTTTACATGATTTGAAACTTACATCAACTTTTACATGACGTTCTATCTTACAGCTAAGATTCCATTGCTTTCTGACTCAGCTTCATCATCTTTGTCGGGCTTCTTCAACTTTTCTTCTGCCGACAATTATAGTTGTCTTCTTCTGCCAACGGGTTTTAGAGTAGGCTCGGGTCCAGCGTAATAGATGGACTTTTGTCACTTCCTCTAATCTCATGGCAGAATTTACAATCATGATTAGGGTAATCCCCTATTATTTGGCATATTTTTCTCTATGTCTTCAGTATTCTCCATTTCATTTTTCTTAATCTTGTTATACCACAATCCGAACTGTTTTTCATTACGAGGCTTCTGTCCAAGGGAGTATATACATGTCTTGTCTATGGAATAATATACCCATGGTTGCTATTTTTCTCCAGCACACTTTACACGATTCATCTCTTGGAAGATTATATGGTAATCTTGGGCTCTTATATTGGATACACAAAATTGGAAGTCTTCATCATCATTTATTTCTTCTTTAATCTCAGGTTCATATTCCAAAGGGCTCTTAGTCATTCCAAGCCTTATAAGATTAATAGGCATATAGAATTTGTCTGGTGTGATCTCTGCTATGGTTGAATAGCACCTTATAAAGACTTAATTTTTTGTTACAATATCAAAATATTCTTCAACTGCTTTAGTTATAATCTGGGGTAACTCAGAGATTTCTGTCATGGCTCTAGATGGATATATGCTTTGGATCAGGCCATATAGGTATAAGGTTCTTACAATATTAGGAGGTGTTCCAGGATATATGATGGCTTTATTGAAGGCATAATGGGAAACATACTTAATGTTTTTATGGGATAAAAATAATTGGTTTAATTTCTTAACAATGATCTTATAGAAATTATATTGACCTGGAAGATCAAAGATATTATTGGTATTTGGTTTTTGGGCTGGATTATTTTTCTTTGGTTTTTCTTTTTATTTTCCTTGAAGGGCCATTATTTGGGAAAAAGATACAGGTTCTGGTTGGCTTACAAGTGTTTGGGTTAAAAGTGTTTTGGATGACTGGGTTACAGGCATAAGAGATTCAAGTCCTAATGACTCGATTAAATTTTAGGTATTGTGAGTGGATGACTCACCAAGAGTGGATGACTCTTTTATAGGTATTTGAGCATCAGTAACAAGTACTTGTTTGCCCTTATTGGTCTCATTATTCATTCGTACATCCGTACTTATAAGTGGATTGGCATCAGCCTTACAGAGCTTTAGATTCTCAAGCTGAATATAGATATCATTAAAAGAGTCATTAATACCAGATATAGAGCTTGTAATCCCTTGTATACTGGTACTAACTGGACTACCTAATAGACTCATATTCATCTCAAGGATATTCATCTTCATCACAAGTTGATTCATCATTGGAGAGGTATATATCTTCCTCTTTATTCGTTTGGCTTATAGGACTTTGTCTTCCAAACATGTTTATTGATTCCATGTGCTCAAATAATCAGCTATTAAATTGTTTTTCCCTTTGATATATTCAACTTCATAATCATAATAAGCCAAATCAGATTGCCACTTAATTAACATTTTACTACTCAATTTATTTTTCTTAATTCCTCTAGATAACCAATGCTTTACTTGAGTATTATTTGTTCTTATTATAAATGTATTATTTACTATAAATAATTCTAGTTTTTCTACAGCTTTTACAACAGCTAATAATTCTTTCCAATTAGAGTGATATCTACTTTGAGATTCATTAAATTTTTCACTTGTATACCTAGTTATTTTTTCAATTCCATTTTCATCTTCATGATATAAGGCAGCACCCCAATAATTATCTGAGGCATCAATATATATTATCCATTTTATATTTTCTTTCAAAGGTATGGTTAGTTTAGGTAAATTTTTACATAGTAATTTTATATTTTCTATTATCTTTTCTATATTATTGTCCCATTTCCATACAGTTTTTTCTCCTGCTAACTTAAATATCTTTGAGGTTAATTTTGATAGATTGGGTATATAATTCCTAGCTTGATTGACTAGTCCTAAAAACGATTGTAACTCCTTTTTATTTGTTATCTTCTTAAATTGAAATATCTTTTGACTTGTATGATCTTATAATTCTATTCCATCTTTAATTAACACTTGTCCTAAGAAATTTATCTTTTCTTTTCTTAATTCCATCTTAGAGGGTGATATATTTAAACCTTTTTCTTCAATTATTCTTACAAATTTTTCTAAATGATCTTCATGTTCTTTTTCATCTTTTGAAAATATCAATATATCATCTATGTAAATAACTGCAAAATCTCTTATAGGTAATAACATTTTTGATACATATTCTTGAAATATACTAGGGCTATTATGAAATCCCATAGGTAATACATTCCATTCATACAATCCTTCTTATGTACTAAAGGCAGTATATTTTTTACTATCTTCTTCTAATTTTATTTGAAAAAATCCTGATTTACAATCAAACTTACTAAATATTGTTTTTCTTCTTATAATATTAAATAATAAATCCATCTTTGGTATAGGATATCTATTTCTTATAGCTAGTTCATTTAATTTTTTATAATTAATTACCATTCTAGTTTTCCCTCTTTTTTCTTCACTATGTTTTGATACTATTATAGCTGGTGATGAATATTCGGATCTACTTTCTCTTATAAGGTTATATTTCTTCATTTCTTCAATATGCATTATAAATTCTTTTCTATCATTTTCTGTCCATGCGTATGGTTTACAGTTAATTTCTTTACTATAGTCTTTTAATTCTATTTTTGCCATAGGCTTAGCTTTTTTCCCAATGAACTAAAGGGTTATCACTATAATTATCTATAATTCTCTGTTCTATAGTTTTTATTTCCACTATGTTTAATGTTGCTAACATATGTTGTATTTCTACTGGGTTATTGTTTTGTAAGAATTGTACTTCATGTTCATTATTCTTCTTCTGGAATTTTTCATCTTTTCTCCTACATGGTCTAGTTATTCTTATTCCCCAAGCTTCATGCTTACAAGGTGTAGTTAATATTAAGGCTTTACTAATCATATGCATAGGAAAATATTGTTCTAAGAAATCTAATCCTAAGATAACATCACAGGATGACTCATTATATTGGTTCAATTCTTTTATTAGTAATTCATAATTTCCTATTTGTATATTTATATCTTTTGCTTCTAGTTCTATCATATGTATTTCTTTTCCAGCACTTTCCATTCTAAGCATTTTATTCTTTTTCTTCCATAATTCTGGTGGTAATACATTATATTTTGCTACTAATAAATTTGCTCCAGTATCAACCAAAGCATGATATTTTCTTGCTCTATATTTTTTATAATTAAATTTTATCAAAATGTAATATAGTGGTATATTCATATCCTAGACAATTCTTCTAAACGTTTTTTCAAGATTTTCTTTATATCTTTTCTATCCTTTCTTTGTCTCATAATCCTACTATATTCTTCTTCATATAATAAGTAATATTGATCATGAATATAATTTAATCTTTTATTTTCCCATATATGTGCTTTTCCCATCTTTTTTAATATCATTCTTAAGAAACTTTTATTATTTGTTGGTATAACAGTAATATACTCTTTTTTCTTATATCTCCAATCCTTTCCATCTATTATAAGTCTGCTTTTATTTCTTATTTGTTCATCCAGCATTTCTAGTCCACTAAACATATTCACACTCTTGATATTAATTCAAGTTGTTTTTTAAATTCCTTACTAATTTTTCTTCTTTCTCTTTTTCTATTTACTACTTTGATTTACTATTTGTATATATAATGGAGTATTATCCTGAGTTTCTTCCAATATTCGTTTCATTACTACATCTTCAATTTTATTTGTTCTTTTTGTTCTTTTACTTAAGCTTCTTAATAATCCTATATCTGCTTTAGGTATTCTTATATCTGTTTCATTTTTATTATAATACCATATATTTTCATTGTATAATGTTACTCTTCTATCCATAAATCACACTCTAGATAATAATTCAAGTTTTTCTTTAAACATTTTTTTAATTTCTTCTCTATTCATCATATTGTTTACTATTATATTATATTCTTGTACAAAATTTTGTGAATCTTCAAAATATACTCTTCTTAATTCTTGTCTTTCTTCTTTATCAGCTTTTTCTATATTATGAACTATATGATTCATCATAGCTTTATCAGCTCTTGGAATTATTATTTTTTCTTCATCTATATAATAATAATCTTTTTCTGCTAATATTATTTTAATCATTTTCACTTTCTTATGTATGTTTATCATCATATTAACTTATGTATTACAATTGTTTGATGGTTTATATTAAATATTATTCTATCCTTTTGATTTCTATAAGGTTTTACTTTATCTAAAAAATCTTTCCCTAAAATTATTTTATATGTTCTATTTGTATCTTGTTCTACCCATAGTGTTAATTGTATTACATCTCTTTTATTAAATCTAACCATTATATTTGTTTTTAATCCTTCATCAGTTTCTTCATAATCATTTTCTGTGTATCCTAGTTCAATTTTACTTCTTTCTTCATTTTCATTTACTAATGTTATCATTTCTTGCCATATACCATTCTTTTTTATTTCCATGATAATTTTATTTTCCTCATTATCTCTATTTATATCCAAGGTGTTTATTTTTCTACTTATTTCTACCAAATCTGTGTTTATAGGATTATTTATTAAAGACATTTCTGCTAATTTACTACTACTTCCGATATCTATACTTCTTCTTGGTTTTATATTTATTTGTATGGTTCATTTAGTGTATTAATCCTTAGTGATCTATTCCCTAAATTATTATTAGCTATTAATCTTTTTCCTCTATTATCATTTATACTAATAGTTTTGTCTAATTCAATTTCTAATAATTTTGGTAGGTTTATATTTGTAGGATCTACTTTTATCTCCTTTAATATTGGCATGAATTGTTTTTCTATACTAATTCTTCCCATTGATTTATTATATATTTTATGTTCATTTGTAAATATTAATCCTATCAGTTGTTATACTTAAAGCAATGGAATCTTAGCTGTAAGATAGAACGTCATGTAAAAGTTGATGTAAGTTTCAAATCATGTAAAAAGTAACCTCAGTTAAGGTTACTAGAGTTATTTTAACTCGAAGCCATGTAATCAGGGTTGAGTTTCTCGACTCTATATAAACTCTCTGTAAGTCCCTCAGTTAGGCACACAACATTTCAATCTTGAATGCATAACACTTTTGCAAATTCTCTCTCGTCTATTGCTGAGCTTTGTGACCAGTTCTCTTCGGTGATAGCGTGCAACATTATATTTAATCAAAGATTATTGAAGAACAGTAAGGTATGATCGGCTAAACGTCTTTTGGGGATCTAGGGGGAAGTTTTATTTAGGATTGATGGGAATGTTACATTGAAGTAATGCTACTGGGCAGAATGTGAAAAAAAAAAAAGAGTCTATCAGAGAAAATAGATGAAAATAGAATGATTACGCCTCCTGTAGGAAACGAAGGCAGGCTGTGCTGAGGTAGTTTGAAGGAGGAAGGTTGAGATCCAAATGAAGGATTTTCTGTAAATAGTCCATGTATGAAAGAGGACATGGTTCCTTCCATAACCCGGATTACTTTTGGTCAAAATTCATTCTAATTTTACCTATTTACTCTAAGTAAATATTTTTGATAAATTACTTTTTTTAATTTTTGCAAGTATGTCCGTGTCTCCTAATTTCTTTATTTAATTCCGCACCAAATTCTCACATGCCTGCCCAGGTCTGCACAACTTATATATATATATATATATATATATGTCGTTGAGGTTCATGGAAACTGCCCCATCCTAATGTAATTGAATTATTCACTCAATCTCATTTTGCTTTAGATCTTCCTATGTGCTTCCCACACATGCACATACATCCAAAAACTATGTATGATTCATTGATTCTACTAATAACAGGCTGACTCGAGTGTAATAAATTCGGTATCCCTTAAATAAATCAATTTATATATATTTTCGATGAAAAAAAATTAAGTTTGGAAAGTTACTTCTATTTGGACTCGGTAATAGGCCAATGAAATGAATTTAGTATCCTTAAATAGTCTATAGTTACTCAAATCCTTAATATAAAAGCCAATTGAGTTTTTGTATGAGTGATTAAGAAAATTAAATAAGTTACATTAAAGTATTTATGTTTTTCGTTTTTCTCTAATGTAATTTGCCTAACTTATAAACTGATATATAATATAATAGTACACAATATAAGTTATATTAAATAGCTTATTTAGATCCTTTAGTGTGTGTTTGGAAGAGCTTATTTTTGGGCAATAAGTGCTTATAATTCGTGATTCACGGTATACGAGGTAAGTATGTGAGAGGAGTTTTTTCTCGGCTTGCGTAAATTGGGCTTATTTCCTGTACAAAACGGGATACCAAACATGCACTTAATCTCTCCAAAAAAAAAAAAGTCAAATGACTCATATTAAAGACCAAAGGTAGTATAGGAAACAGTTATTTTTACATGCATGGATTTGATAATACTCATAATTTGAATGAATTAGTGGTATAGTAAATATCAAATACACTCTATTTGATCTTTAATATAAGATTTACTTCAACGAACAAATTGAATTACAAAGTGAATATTCTATTAATGACCAGATGTTGTAGATCGTATCATCCATTATTAATCGAGTTCACAAGAAATTTCCCTGTACCTCAAGATCTTGATGCATGCATCTTCTTCTTCTTCTTTTTTTAATATTACAGATTCAGAAACCCATTTTTGCATGGCTAAACTCCACAAATTTGATTTCAGGTAAGGAAAAAAAAAAACTCCACAAGTTTGAATGAAGAATGTGTGTTAACGAAGGTTCAATTTAACTACTATCTCCGGTCCGTCCTTGATATAAAAGTAGTCATTTGTGTCATTTATTCATTACTCTCTATTGGACCTAACAATACTTAAATATAATTTAAAAAGAAATATTTGTACTATGATTTTTTATAAATTTTTTTCACACACACTATACATATTTTCCTTCTGTCTTCTTTTTTTTTTAAAAAAAAATCAGATCATATATATGTTCGTTAACCAAGGCCAACAATAAATGTGAGCTGTAAAGTTTAGGGGCTTGAACCCCCTCTGGATTAAAATAAAATACTAATAATAATGGAAATAACATAAATGAAGTAAAATTAGTCGAAAAGGGAAGCCTCTAAGAAATCACCATCATGTCATGTTTGTCCAAGAAGAAAATACAAGACTCACTCTTGTATATACATGACAGATAGACAAAAAATAAAAATAAAAATAAAAAGTCCAAAAGTTGGCAAAATATTATAGGAACATTATAAATCAACACGCATGCATGAAGCCTCCAGGAAATAAGAATCATGCAAATAATAGGAAAGAAAGAACAAAAAATAGGACGATAAATGATTAAGCGAACCGTGTGAAGAATATTGACATATACTATATCAATAATAGCGTATATGTAGAATTTTAATTTGGCCTTATATATTTAACTTAGCACTCATTATTAATTATGTATTAGAGTAATAAACAATTATTGAAATAAAAAGGTCGGTTCTAAATCACATGCAGATGTCTCTTTCGCGTGGCAAAAGCATCAACTCATTAACATGTACATATAAGCCAAACCCTAATTTTGGAAATGTGGGTAATTGAACAGTTACAATAAAAAGGGAAAACCTACTTATAGGCACCTATATATAATATATTTAGCTCACAAATGAATAATGGAGAATAAGAATAATCATAATATAATTAAATAGTCTCCTCCAATATAATTATCATTCAATTTTATTAGGGGGAAAAACCATGTGATAGTAGTCGGTTAGATTTTATCTTTAAAATAATCAAAATAAAAGGAATAATTCACCGATACACATGACAGAACAAAAGGGGGATTTAGAATTTAGAACTGCAAGGAATTTGATAAAGTGAGATACCTTTCTTGGTTACAAACATAATAAAAATTATCCTCAATTTTAAAAATAACAACTGTTTTAATTAAAACAAATAGCAAGAGTTTTACTAATAGGGGTTGAGTCTAGAGGAGAAAAAGTTAACCCTCACAACGTGATGAATTAATATTCGAATTCGGTCAAACATGATAGTGTGAACAATTAAAAAAATAACTTCGAGTTCCAAATTAGCAATATTTTGAAAATCCCTGTAATAATGAAAAGGACATTATGTTCATCTGTTCACATAATTCAGACTTGTTCTATCTGGATAAATGTGTGAATTAATATAAGGCTAATCTGTAAATTTGTTTATTTTTAAATGCTAAAAATCTTCCACTTGTTTACATATAGAAGACTAACCGTGTTTACGTTTGGAACTTTTATGGTTCGTTCAATGTAATTCATGATATTACATATAATTTTTTTTTTAATTTCAGATAAAATTAATGACTCAACCACCTCAATTTAATCTTAATGTTAGAATAATGAGTATCAATATGCATATGTTTACAAGGAAATGCTACAAAAACTTCCACTTGTTCATTATATATTGAAGACCAATCCTGTGTTTATGCCTGGGACCAACTTTCAGATTAGGTTAGTTCAAGTAAGTTGGAGGTGATAGAAACTGTTGTTGATTGGATAATACGTTTATGTTTTAGTAATTTTGGGTTGTGTGTTTGATTAAAAAAATTGATTTGATCTGTTCAAACAATGATTAATCCTTGGGAATGGTTTGAGATGTGCCCTAAACCCTATGTAGTCAAAGATTCTATCCATTTCCCATATAATAATAATAATAATAATAATAATAATAATAATAATAATAATAATAATAAATTTCTCTGGTTACATTTACAACTCAAAAAATAAACAAAGTCACCCAACTTTAACATATATATTCTATACAGTTCATATCTGAAACCTGAGATGGATCGATTCCTTTCCAGAGAATTGTTGAATTTGTTAGAGAACACAGAAACTTGAATATATATATATATATATATATAATAGGGTTAAGGTGCAAAAATACCCATAAACTTTTCTCAAAAGTTCATCCAACACCATAAACTTTTTTTAGGTGCAAAAATACCCATGAACTTCTCAAAATGGAGCAAAAATTTCAAACCGTTAATTGGTACAAATATCCGTTTTGTGGGACCCACAATATTATTGTTTGAGGTGCAAAAATACCCATGGACTTTTCTAAAAAGTGCACCCAATACCATAAAATTTTTTCTTGGTGCAAAAATGCCCATGAACTTTTCAAAAGTTTATGGCGTTGGGTGCACTTTTTAGAAAAGTTCATGGGTATTTTTGCACCTCAAAAAATAATATTGTGGGTCCCACAAAATGGAAATTTATATCAATTAACGATTTGACATTTTTGCCCCATTTTGAGAAGTTCATGGGTATTTTTGCACCTAAAAAAACTTTATGGTGTTGGATGCACTTTTGAGAAAAGTTCATGGTATTTTTGCACCATAACCCTATATAATATTAGAAGCTCAGACAGGTTAATTTATGCTTTCATGCACTTTCTTCACTTTTTTTTTTTTAAAATTGTTGTATTAATTGTTTGTCATTCTTCTGCTTGCTTCAACCCTCGTCCTCGGGGAATAAAATAAAGTGTCATCTGATAACAATAAAAGGCGATGATGTTCATCAGGAACTTTAAATCATGAAGAGCTTTGAGCTGTAATCCACAGAAGAACACAGAGTTATGGCCCTATCAGGCTGTAAGCAGACCAAAAGCTGCACAAAAGGAATATGTGTGTGTGTGTATCATGTGTGTGTCTGTATGAAGGGTTTTATGGAAATTATCTTGGAAAATAATTAATCCACCGCTTCTGTGGAATCTGTTCGTTATTCCTTTAACGAAAGTATAATATTACCACTTTTCTCAAAAGCCTAACTCAAACCAAATGACTAAAAAAACAGTAAATTAGCGACGGAGTTGTACAATTTCGTCTTCAAATAAGCTATCGCTAAGTCAATTACAGAATTTCGCAGCTAATTAACTGTTTTTTTTTACTAATTATATATACATATATATATATGGAGTAATTTCCTAATGACTTACTATACTCCTCTCTTTCTATTCATAACATAGAGAGAAAAGATTTTTCTTAATCATATTTATAAGTCACATTATTTAATATTTCATATGATTGTGTGATTTTATCGTTCATTCATTATTTTGTAAACTTTATTATCATGAGGTATATTAATGTATATTAAATATGGGTTGAATGGGAATGTTGTTAAGTTTTAAAAGTTTAAAACTGGTTTAAAAGTTTTTTTTTTATTTTTTTATTAAATGAAACATGTTGGAAGTAACTTATAAATAAAAATAAAGAATTTTTTTTCCAGAGAAATATTGTATATGTGTGTACCATTTATAACTAATTATGAATAACATATTAATTTATTTGTGCTTATAATTGTCTGAACCAATTATACCTAAATTGTAACTGCAGTTATGAATGTAATAGGTGAAAGAGGGATTTGTATTTGTCCTAAATGAAGGTAATATCTCAATCTACATTATCTCTTAAATTTATATTATTTTTGTTTTCCTGAACTTTCCCTTTTGATATTGCACATATATATTAAAAAGATTTTTTTATTAAGGTAGTAGTATCCAATGCAAATTACACTCTCAGGCCTCGTGTCCTTAATGTAGGACATAATTAGAAAGTTGATGTTGGTCATACATATACAAATTAATGAAGATATTGCACATATTAATGTAAGACTTATTTCACTTTTTTTTTTTTTCATTTTTCTATATTCACCCTATCAATTACTCTCATAACAATAATCAAGCAGGAGACGGAGGGAGTAGATTATGGAAGATGATTAGGGTGTTTTAGAAAAAAATATAACATATTAACTAACTTAACTAATTTCCTTATTTCACTCAAATAAATTAATTATATTTTACTTTAAGGACCCGAACATTATTAAAATTGATACTTTAAGAAAACTAACACATATTTATATGAATAACTGTTTTTATAAAAACATTTTTGACACATCACTAGCCTAACTAATTTTCTGAATTAGTTATCAAAAACCAAGTGTGTGCGAGTTAGGGTGGAAAGAATAATGAGCAGCCAAGAAATAAAGAGAGAAGGAAGATATCAAAACAATCTTACTTTGTTCTCATATAATTAAAGGCTCTCTCTCTCTCTCTCTCTCTCTCTCTCTCTCTCTCTCTCACACACACACACACACACACACCCAGAGGAGAATGAGATTCCTTACGGCTAAAAAGAGGTAATGGACCAGCGATCACTGATTGGTCCTTTTCTTGCAGTTTTCTTTTCAAAAGAGTCCTTGGAAAGATTAGGAGCCTCTTACTGTCTCACATCATAAAAGAAACGAAATTATGTGAAAAATATTGAAACCATCTCATATTTTTGTCTAGGTTCTTGAATCCGGATCGGACTGATCGGTTCAGCCTGGAAACTTGTGAACCGGCCGGTAAATCGGTCCAGTCTGAGTTCGTATTTAAAAAAAAAAAAAATTAATTTTTTCTTTAGAATTTCATACTATAAGTCTAAAATTTTCAATTTTTCATCGGTTTGGTCCCGGTTTGGCCCTGTTCTGACTCACTGACCCTTAACCCAGTACCCCGACCGGTTCAATGCCCACTCCAAGTTTTAATACCTTGATTTTTGTGCATATAATATAGAAAAGAAACATATCTAGCGTCTTTTTTTTCAATTGATGAAGTTTATAGTTGAGTTAGTTTTAATCAACTTTTTTGGATGTCATTTACATTAAAAATAAAGTAAAACATTTGTGTGATATTTATATGAATCTTACAAGAAAGTGTTGAATTAACGTAAGGTGGTGATTCCAGCACAGCACAAAATCCCACCCAACAAATCCTCTTATTAGCTTCCTTTGATTCTCTCATTATTCAAGCCTCGTGATTACGACAACTATTAATCTTAGACCTTTTTGCCAAATCACATCACGGATCATACCAGAAATAAACCGTAGGAAAATATATATTAAAAAACTAAAAGAATAATGTCTTTGGAGAAATAAAATTTTATTTAAAGATTAAAATCTATCAAAGAATTTTAAAAATAATCATAATTATTTCAAAGGTCAATGTTATTATTAAATGAAAATATATTAAAAATAATTTTAATAAATTATTATTAATTGAATGTGATAAATTATCATTAAAAATGTTCTGAAAAATAAATACTGTATTTTGTAGTTTAATAATCAAATTAATAACATTTAATTTAATAATAATTTAAAGGAAACAATTAATGAAAAATTCCTCATCGCAAAATTTATTACTTGAAGATTCTGAAAATTTGTTTAAGGACCCTATCAAAACTTATATTCAGCAAGTGTAACTCTTCTTCAGCGATATGTAATCTATCTTTAACTATATATAAAACAAATCAAAGACATGTACACATAATTAAAGAAGAGCTGCACTCTTTCTAGGACTTGACTTCTTTAGGTATCTTTTGGGCGATAAGTTTTTCAGTGAAAGATTTTTTATTTATGTAACCTAATTTAATTGTAAAAATAATGAAAAATCTTAAAGATATATAGATGAAAAAAAAAAGTTGTGTGGCTCAACCTCCCCCCATGTTCCTGTGATCCCCACTTACATGTCCCACCTTCCTCACTTCTTATATAACCCCACTCTCCTCCCTTCCCTCCTCCTTCATCCACCAATTCCCTCACTTTCTTCTTCCTTTCTTCTTCTTCAATCCTTATATTCTGCCATTAACACATCCTTCACATTCCCAACTACATAACCTAACCACACAAATATAATGTGCCCTTCAAAGGCCAACAAAGTCACTATAGGCCTAGAACCCACCACTGCCTCGGCCGCCGCCGCCACGGCCAAGCTCAATGGCCGGCCGGTCCTTCAGCCTACGTGCAACCGAGTTCCAACCCTAGAAAGGAAAAACTCAGTCAAGAAAGAGTCGCCGTCAAAGTCACTTTCTGTAACCAGAAAAACCAGCACCACAACAAGCTCATTATTCACAACACCCCCAGTTTCTCCAAAGCCAAAGTCTCCTAGGCCCCCTGCTATGAAGAGAGGCAACAACAATAATGATAGTAACAGCTTGAACTCAAGCTCTGAGAAAGTTGTGACCCCAAGAAGCTCCATGATTAAAACCAGTTCTCGTCCCACTTTGGAGAGGAAGAAGTCCAAGAGCTTCAAGGAAGGGTCTGTAGTATTGGAGGCATCGTTTAGTTATTGTTCTTCGTTGATCACTGAGTCTCCTGGAAGTATTGCTGCTGTGAGGAGAGAACAAATGGCTCTTCAACAGAAACAGAGAAAGATGAAGATAGCTCATTATGGAAGATCCAAGTCTGCCAACTTTGAAAGAGTTAATTCTCTTGTTGATAATTCTTCTTCAGAAGACTCTTTGATCTCCACAAAACCAAATGAGGAGGAGAAGCGATGCAGCTTTATCACACCCAATTCTGGTAATTAATTCTAGGGAAAAAAGGAATATGTGTTCTTCTCTCTCTATATATATCTCTAAAAAGCAATGATTTTGAGAACCCATTATGAAATGATGATTTACATTAATTTTGAAATTCTCTGTTTGATGGATATATATAGATCCCATTTACGTTGCTTATCATGATGAAGAATGGGGAGTTCCAGTTCATGATGACAAGTAAGGCCACCTCTCTCTCTCTCTCTATATACACACACACACTTCCTTCTGTACATAATATACGGTGCTTCTAAAATAAAGGGATGATCTAAAATATAAGTCATATATAGGATAATTAATATTCAACTTTTTAGTTTTATTTAAGTAATTAATATTCATTTTTCAATTTTACTCTCTTATTATATTTTATCTCTTCAAAAGAAAACAGAGAGTTCACATTCTTCAATAAAGATAAAAGTGAAAAAATATTTAAATTTATAACATATTAAATGAATTAGATGTAACTTTTTAATTCTCTTAAATTAGTTAAAAGTAGCCAGTATTGTGGATAAGAGAAAGTACATATACTTCTCTATCTCTATCTAGCTCTCACATATGCGCACACAATTTCACGCATCACATCACAAAAATTAAAATGCAGATTCAAATGACAGTAATAACCTCAATTATGTTAATATATACAGAATGTTGTTCGAACTTCTTGTTCTAAGCGGTGCTCAGGTTGGATCAGATTGGACCTCAATCTTGAAGAAACGCCGTGATTTCAGGTTGGGTTCTTCTCAAAGAAGCTCATCACTATATTATATATATATGAGGAGGAAATTAATTAATGAGTTTGAATTAATTATTAATGGTTTTCGTGGAAACAGGAAGGCGTTTTCAGAATTTGATGCAGAAACAGTGGCGAACTTGAGTGAGAAGCAGATGATTTCTATTAGCTCTGAATATCGCATTGATATCAGCAGAGTCCGAGGAGTTGTTGATAATGCTAACCGAATTTTAGAGGTATATGCACTAAGCAATTAGCCTCTAATTTTGTTGAATTTAATATTCTCAAATCTCAAGTATAAACCATAAAATATATGGAAGGCGACTTTAAAATAAAAAGAAAATAACACCACTTTTATTATATGTAGTATATAATTATTGGTCAATGGTCACTCGGTATAGCAATATTAACTGATTTATATACAAGTTCAAGTTTTTTTGGGGCCCAAATGAAAATAATATAGAATTTTTAATATTTGAATATGACAACAACACTTCAAAATCTCCTTTTTTTGGTGCCTTCTGTCCGGTTTTCGATAATAATGACCTATTTCCAACTGCATGCTAAAGTTGTAAATATAAGGCTAAAAATAGTTACAATTAAATGAAACTTTTTCTAAAAGAAAACTTGTACCATTTGGAAGAGCTATTATTTCATATGCTTAATAATATAATATTTAACATTTTTTTTATTAATATCAATGTGCAACACTGCAACACATTGAATTTCATACAAATACATAGATACTCATTCTTACTTGTTTAATTCAGAAACCATGAAGGAGACTGCTGTATGCATTCTTAAGAATTAAGATCACCCAAAATAATGGAGATTATATGTATTATTATATATGACTACTTATGAGTCTATTTAATTACTAATATTCTCTCTGGAAAACTATGCCTTATAGCAGATTAACAAGGAGTTTGGTTCATTGGACAAATACATATGGGGGTTTGTGAACCATAAACCAATCTCAACTCAATACAAGTTTGGCCACAAAATCCCAGTGAAGACCTCAAAATCAGAGAGCATCAGTAAAGACATGATCCGAAGAGGATTCCGGTTCGTCGGTCCAACCGTGGTTCATTCATTCATGCAAGCGGCCGGGCTCACCAACGACCACCTAATCACTTGCCACAGGCACTTACAATGCACCCTCCTAGCAGCAGCAGCCATAGCTAGCCCCACCTGCACCACCATAGTGACCTCTCCACAGTGACCATTCTCAAGAGAAGAAGAAAAAAACAAGATTGACCAAGAAAAGCTCAACACACAAAGAATGCTTCTAACTATAGTCCCATTTCAGTACTTGTTGTTGTGTATAAAAAAATATTAGGCAAAAAAAGTTTTTTTTCTTTTACATATAGCTTAATTAGGTGGTGAAGTTTGAGAGTGAAGAATTATCCTTAATTATATAGAATATGATGAGCTTCTTCTATAATTTTATTATTGTGTATTTGGAGAGAGCAAGGCATAAAAATAGAGTGACTATTAGTATATGTATTAAATGAAGAGTTGAAATTTCAATGAATATCTATTAGAATGATATATTGTAATGTAATGTAATGAAGAAGGTGGCAATGAGGGACTTGGGGGACAGTGAACATGTGAATGTGGAAATAGGGGCAAAAGCAAATAGCAAGGGCATGTGTGGGTGTCAGTGTGCTTTATTAGAAGAGGCCATGTGACCCATCAGTGTTTTGCATTATTTGTGTCTCTCTCGTTAACAGCCTGTTTGTGGGTCTGTGGTGATATATACATATACACTCTTCCACAGGTCACTGTGTAGGACCACCAACCCCTCTAGCTACCTTCCCTTTCTTTATTTCTTATCCTAATTTCTTCTTTTTACGGATGCACCTGGTATTCTAAGACAATCCCATGTCACTAGAAACTCTACTACTCCAGACTAATCTGGATTTAGGTACTGCAAGGGCACCCCATAAAGGGGGTGACCCTCCCAAGCCAGCAACTCCATTCACAACCTAGGGTTTGAACCCTGAACGTTACTCAAGAGATGTAGCGCCTCATCCCACTAGATTAACTAGACATTGGTAATCTCTTCTTTTCTTCTTTAATTTGTATTCTCCAAAACTTTATGGCCTTGTGGTGGTCAATATAGTTGTTATGTTATGGCCTTGTCATATATGTTTTCAAGTTGGTGTGCTTTTCTTTTTAATACTTTTCAATCCATCTGTCATGTGCTTCTATGCTATTCCATTTAATTTCCTATGAGTTTTTGTGTGTGTGTTAACCTCATGAGATAAGATAGTATATTCTCCCATGTGCTCACTTCCTTTAATGAACCAAACAATCCCTTTCTCTCTTTAATTCTCACCTTCATGTTATTATTCACTCAACCCTTCAAACTTTAAATTAAACCTAATATATGACTTGACTTGAATTTAACTGTCATGTTGTGTTGATGACATATATGCTCATCTGATCCTATTTATAAAGCAGAGAGAAGAAAATATTTGGTCCTATTTGTAGGATAAAGAGAAAAATTTTTCATATGAATACATAATTTTATCGGTCATTCATTATTATAGTGATGCTATTCTCATGATGAGGTATAAGGTATATTAAATAGGGTTTATAGCAAAGTTAATGAAGTTAAAGTTTAATGTTAAAAAGTTGTTGGCCTTTAAGCAAAGTTAACGAAGTTTAAAGTTTTTTTTTATCTATGTAAAATATGTTGGAAGTAACTTATAAATAAGATATGAGGAGTAACTGTGAAAGCCCTTGCTAGCTTCAATTCGTTAATTTTGTGATAAACTTATCTACATTTTGATAATTCTTAAATAAAAAGTTGGGCCAAACATTAATAGGTAAACTGCTGAATCACTAGTCATGTGATCATTCATTTAATGTCCTGTCTTATTTCTATACAAGCTTACCTTCTCTTTTTTATCTTTACCTGAAAACAAAATACATGTGTTGTCATTTTGTGACCATATTGGAGCCAAATTCATTAATAGGTTCAGAGTTAAGCCGAGTACATTGTAAGGGAAAGATATTGACGCATAACTTGTGTTTTGCTGGAAGCATTTAATACAGTTCACATGGGGGGGGGGGGGGAGAGAGAGAGAGAGAGAGTTGTAAGTTGTAACCAAATATATACAAGAGAGGTTATTGGCATTACAAGGAAGAGACCCTACTTGAATAAATGAGAGGTACCAGTTGATGACAAATATAATACAAATAGTTGACCAAGTCTCCCTGTGTCATACAAACAGTTGACTGTAAGCGGGCGGACGCTCTTTCTCTTTCGTATGACTACCTGATTGGATCAAATTTAAGTATTGTTGGGTATAATTAAGGGTAGCTCTCTCAAAATCGTTTTCTACATTCACATAGATTCAAACTTGAGACCTTGTACTTAAACAACTAATTAAAGCTCCTTCGACCAGGAACAACATTTGTTAGTGACTCCAAATTCTTTCTACAATCACTCTCTCTAGAGAATATTGCATGGTCTCTTTACCTAAGCATGTTTCAGCAAATATATAGGTAATTATTTGTCATTAGTCTTATAGCATAATGGCATGAAAACTTCTCTATAATTGAAAGGTAGCAAGTCCAATCCCGCTTATAATTAAACTCGTGTTGTTAATACTTCCTCTTTTAAACCTAGACCACACAGTCACAAAAAGTTCCAGTTTTGCTGGGATCATTAATCAAGAAGATAACTAAATTGAAACATACACCCCTCTATTTCTTTTTATAATAATTAAAACTAAAAATTTGATTCAAATCTTCTCTTAATTAGTTTAGAAATATTAAAGAGAGTTGAGTTAGAAAATGTTCGCATATATGAACAAATCATTGGATAACTATATAAAAGATAAAAACAATTTGAAGTTACATCCAAACATAGAAGAAATTTTCTTGGGGGATTAACAAATGAGACCGTTGAAGCTAAAATGATACAAAAGGTGAAAACAAATAATGCGAGATAGCACTAATAAATTATTGGTTAATGTGGTAAGTGGCATCATCTCTAAAAAAAAATACAAGTTTAAATCCTAGAAAGCATACTTATTTAGAGAAGTGAAAACTCTTTACACTCTAAGTTTCGATAAAGAAAGCCCTTGATCAAAAAATAATAATAATATCAGCTTACTATCGGCCATATCTACAGTTTAGTGTGGCATAAAATCATAATTTTAATTACTAAATTTTAATTTCTATCATGAATTAAATAATATCCATCCTGTGATACCCATGTTTAAACTCTTGAGTCCGATTTTTCCTATTCTCATCACCAATGTAAAATCCTTTCTTTCCAACATGATTCTTGATTCTAGGATTTAGAAATTAATTTATGGGATTGAAAATGTGGCAAAGGAAAAAGAACAAAATTTCCTTCCCTTTCCCTTGCCAGATGAGATTTAAGAAGTAAAATTCCTTATCCTATCAAATTGGAATCTTGAAATCATTCATGTGTATAAGGAAGGACTAAGATGTGCTGGCTATCTAGCTCACATGGTTTAGAAGAACAATCAGGATTTTGATGTCTTACTGACACAATATTTTACTTCTATGGAACTATTTAAACTAGAATATGATGAAGTCTCTCAAAACGAAAGTAGTGTTGTCTAATTATTATAAGTTTTCAATTCCTCAAGATACTTGTTTGTCATCGTAATTTTTTTTAAAAAAAATTCCTTCCCTTCCCTGCCCCTTTTGGTGGCCCCACAATTCGCAGCTCCTACAACGGAAAATTGAATGAATGGCGAAAATACCCATTCACTTCCTTATTGTCAAGTTTGTCCCATGTAGGGCACGTGGCATTGTAATGGATGGGCTTAATGGGTCTAGAAGATGATTGAGCTTAGAAGAGGTGGGCTGAAGATGGAGAGCTTGTTTAGGGGCGTTGGTTTCATTCTTTCCAAACCCACTTGATTTGATATGATCGAAAAAGCTATGTCTCCCCTGCATTGTACGAGGAATGTTACTCAAGGTGAAACATACTAAAAAAATTATTTATTTGATTTAAATGTATAAGAAAAAAATTTAGGTCAATCAAAAAAAAAAAAAAAAATTTAGTAAGAACCTCTGTTCATTTGAAAAATTATGAATTTATTCTTTATAAATCTGATTGGCTGCTTATGAAGTTAATTACTGTCATTCTTAAAAAAACAAAAGAAAATTTAATTTTAAAGCTATCAATATCTCAATTAATATCTAATTACCATTAAAAGTTGAAATAAGATTTATTATCCTGATTAATATTTTAATTGATAATATTCCATAAACTTCCTTTTATACATCTTCAAAAATCAATAATGCATCCGAAAATAATGAATTTCTTTTTATGAGGTCTAATTGGGTGCTCTTGCAATAATTATTATCATTTATGAAAGTCCAAAACCAATTTATTTTAAAAAGTAAAAATATTATTCTGAAATATTTGTTATTTTTCGATTAATACCCTAATTGTATTTATTGCAGTATCATTATCCCAGTTATTAATCAATATTTGAAAACTTCATTTTCAATCTTTGCGGTATTAATATCATTGATAGAGACTTAATTTTCGTTCACCAATAATAAAAATTGGGAATAACCATTTCAAAATCAAATCAGTATCATTATGACATAATTTTTAAAAATCATTGTACTAATAACCTAATTATTAATATAATTTATGGAGATCACTGCAATCCTGGATGGGGATAACATGCTTGGATCACAATTATATAATTATTAATATAATTATAATTCCTCATTTAATGTCTAATTTCAAATTCAATTTACTTCTTTCCTATTCAAACCTCAATAATTACGCATGGACAATTTTAATTGTGTGATTATCCACTCTGTCAACCAAATATGAAGTAAACTGTTTAACCCAACTTTGATCACATTAATATAATTTTTAATATAATTGTTTGCACTAAAAACCTAGTTATGGAGATCCCTACAATTATAGAATATGAAGGTCCTTGTTATACTTAAACCATATTAATATAATTATAATTGATGATTCAACAAATAATTTCAGATTCATGATGCACCCATACCAGGTATTTTAAGCCAACCCCTTATCACTAGAAACTCTATCGGTCCAGACTAATCCAAATCCAAATACAGTAAAGGCGACCCTCCCAAACAAGCAACTCTATTCACAACCCAAGATTCGAACACTGAACGTTGCTCAAGAGATCTAGCGCCTCATCCCACTAGACTAACTAGACATTAGTAATCTCTTCTTTTCTTCTTTAATTTGTATTCTCCAAAACTTTATGGCCTTGTACTGTGGGGGTCAATATTGTTATGTGTACAAGTTGGTGTGCATTCCTTTTTAATACTTTTCAATCCATCTGTCATGTGCGTCTGTGCTATTTCCATTTAATTTCCTATATAAGTTTGTGTGTGTGTGTGTGTGTTAACCACATGAGATAAGATAAGTATATTCTCCCATGTGCTCACTTCCTTTTATGAACCAAACACTCCCTTTCTCTCTTTAATTCTCACCTTTATGTTATTATTCACTCAACCCTTCAGACAGTAAAATTAAACGTTAATATATGACTTGAATTGAATTTAACTGTCATGTCGTGTTCATGATATATATGCTCCTCTTATACTCCCTCCAGTCCTAATTATAAGACAAAATTGACTTTTTTGGAGAAATTAAGGAAGCCAATTTAATTACTTTAGAGTGTTTATATTTTTATTTTTTTCTCCAAACTAATTAATTTGACTAATAAATTAATATATAGTCTAAGGATACTAAAAATATAAAAACTCTAAAGTAATTTAATTGGCTTCCTTAATTTCTCCATAAAAGTCAACTTTATCTTATAATTAGGACCGGAGGGAGTACTATTTAGAAGAAGAAAATTTTTGGCCATATTTGAAGGACAAAGAGAATTTTTTCATATAAATGTACCATTTCATCGTTCAGTCTTTATTGTAATGATTTTGTTCTCATGATGAGGTATAATGTATATCAAATAGGGGCAAAGTTTAAAAGTTGTTGGCCTTTATAGCAAAGTTAACGAAGTTTAATTTTTTTTTTTTTTGGTCTTTACGAAACATGCGGGAAGTACCTTATAAATAAGCTATGAGAAATAATTGTGAAAGCCCTTGATAGCTTCAATTCGTTAATTTTGTGATAAACTAATGTACATTTTGATAATTCTTAAATAAAAGGTTAGACCAAACATTAATAGGTAAACTGATGAATCGCTAGTCAAGTGATCATTCATTTAATGTCCTTTCTTATTTCTAAACAAGACTACCTTCTCTTTTTTATTTTTTACCTGAAAACACAATACATGTATTGTCATTTTTGTGACCATATTGGAGCCAGATTCATTAACAGGTTCAGATTTAAGCTGAGTAAATTGTAAGGGAAAGATATAGAAGCATAACTTGTGTTTTGCTGGAAGCATTTAATACAATTCACATGGGAGGGGGAGAGGGGGGAGAGTTGTAAGTTGTAACCAAATATATACTGGCATTACAAAGAAGAGACCCTACTTGAATAAATGACAGGTACCAGTTGATGACAAATATAATACAAACAGTTGACCAAGTCTTTCTTTGTCATACAAACAGTTGACTCTAAGCTCTCTCTCTCTCTCTCTCTCTCTCTCTCTCTCTCTCTCTCTCTCTCTCTCTCTCATGGTTACCTGACTGGATCAAATTTGAGTATCGTCGGGTACAATTAAGGGTAACTCTCTCAATAACCTCTCTTGTATATATTTGGTTATAACTTACAACTCTCTCTCTCTCTCTCTCTCTCTCTCTCTCTCTCTCTCTCTCTCTCTCTCTCTCTCTCTCTCTCTCTCTCTCTCTCTGTCTCTCTCTCGGAACTACCTGACTGGATCAAATTTGAGTATTGTCGGGTACAATTAAGGGTAGCTCTCTCAAAACCGTTTTCTGCATTCACATGGACTCAAACTTAAGACCTTGTACTTAAGCAATTAATTAAAGCCCCTTTCACCAGGAACAACATTTGTTAGTGACTCCAAGTTCTTTCTACGATCACTCTCTCTTGAGAATATTGCATGGTCTCTTTACCTAAGCATGTTTCAGCAAATATATAGGTAATTATTTGTCAATGGTCTTATAGCATAATGGCATGAAAACTTCTCAATAATTGAAAGGTAGCAAGTGATCCAATCCTGCGTATAATTAAACTCGTGTTGTTAATACTTTCTCTTTTAAATCTAAACCACACAGTCGCAAAAAGTTCCAGTTTTGCTGGGATCATTAATCAAGAAGATAATTAAATTGAAACATACACCCCTCTATTTCTTTTTATAATAATTAAAACCAAAAATTTGATTCAAATCTTCTCTTAATTAGTTTAGAAATATTAAAGAGAGTTGAGTTAGAAAATGTTCACATATGAACAAATCATTAGATAATTATATAAAAGATAAAAACAATTTGAAGTTACTTCCAAACATAGAAGAAATTTTCTTGGGGGATTAACAAAAGAGACCATTGAAGCTAAAATGATACAAAAGGTCAAAACAAATAATGC
Source organism: Inga oerstediana (assembly GCA_963210345.1). Classification (NCBI taxonomy): domain Eukaryota; kingdom Viridiplantae; phylum Streptophyta; class Magnoliopsida; order Fabales; family Fabaceae; genus Inga; species Inga oerstediana. The sequence continues at coordinate 67,323,284 of OY723406.1, read as the reverse complement.
GAAATTGCACTAACAAGTTATTAGTTAATGTGGTAAGTGACATCACTTCTAGAGAAAAATACAAGTTCGAATCCTAGAAAGCACATTTATTGGAAGAAATGAAAACTCTTTGCACTCTAAGTTTTGATAAGGAAAGGCCTTGATCAAATTAAAAAATAATGCCAGCATATTATCGGCCATATTTGCAGTTTAGTATGGCATAAAATCATAATTTTAATTCCTATCATGAATTAAATAATATATATCCTATGACACCCAGGTTTAAACTCTGAGTTTGATTTTTCTTATTCTCATCACCAATGTAAAATCCTTTCTTTCCAACATGATTCTTGATTCTAGGATTTAGAAATTAAATGATGGATTTGAAAATGTGGCGAAGGAAAAAGAACAAAATTTCCTTCCCTTTCCTTTGCAAGATGAGATTCAAGAAGTAAAATCCCTTATCCTATCAAATTGGAATCTTGAGATCATTCACGTGTACAGGGAAAAATTAAGATGTGCAGGCTATCTAGCTCGCATGGCTCAGGAGAACAATCAGGATTTTGATGTCTTACTGACACAACATTTTACTTGTCTAGAGCTATTTAAGCTGGAATGTGATGAAGTCTCTCAGAACCGTAGTAGTAGTGTTGTAAAATTAGTAGATGCTTTCTATTTCTCAAACTACTTGCTTGCCATTGTAATTTTATTTTTAAAAAAAAATTCCTCCCCTTCACGCCCCCTTTTGTGGCCGCACATATTCGCAGCTCCTACAATGGAAAATTGAGTGAATGACGAAAATACCAATGCACTTTCTTATTGTCAAGTTTGTCCCATGTAGAGTATGTGGCATTGTAATGGATGGGCTTAATGGGCCTAGAGGATGATTGAGCTTAGGAGATGTGGGCTGAAGCTGCAGCGCTTGTTTAGGGGCGTAGGTTTCATTTCTTCCAACCCTTTGTATGGCTTGATTTAGGTTGATTGAACAAACCAGGCTCATAGAATCCGGATCGGACTGGCCGGTAGATCAGTCCGGTTCCTGATTCGGCCCGGGTTCTAATTTTTTTTTACATTTTTTTTTATATTTCCTTTAGAATTTCATACTAATAAACCTAAAATCTTCAATTTCTCACCGGTTTGGTCCCGGTTTAACTCTGGTTTGGCCCCGGTCTGACCCATTGACCCTTAACCCAGTACCCTGACCTGTTCAGTACCCAGTTCAGGTTTTAATACCTTGGAACAAACTATATCTCCCCGTGCTTTGCACAAGGATTGTTACTCAAGATGAAACATATTAAAATATTATTTATTTTATTTAGACATATAATAACAAAATTTAGTGAGAACCTCTCTTCATTTGAAAAATTATGAATTTATTCTTTAGAAATCCTATTGATTGCTTATGAAGTTAATTACTATCATTCTTAAAAAACAAAAACAAAAAATTAATAAAAACTAATTTTAAAGTTATCAATATCTTAATTAATATCTAATTATCATCAAAATTTGAAATAAGATTTATTATCCCGATTAATATGCTAATTGATAATATTTCATAAACTTCCTTTTATATATTTTCAAAAATCTATAATGTGTCTGAAAAATAATTCAAATTGGGAATCTTCATTTCTAATTATAATCAAAAGTTGAAATAAGAGTTATTATCATATAAGTAATCCGATTAATATACTAATTGATAATATTCCATAAACTTCCTTTTATATATTTCCAAAAATCTATAATGCATCTGGAAAATAATAAATTTCTTTTTATGAGGTCTAATTGGTTGGTCATGCAAAAATTATTATCATTCATGAAAGTCCAAAGCCAATTTGTTTTTAAAAGTCAATAATATTATTTTGAAATATTTTTTATTTCTCGATTAATACTCTAATTGTATCTATTGCGGTATTAATATCCCAATTATTAATCAATTTTTAAAAATTCATTTTCAACCTTTGCAGTATTAATATCATTGATGGAGACATAATTTTCGTTCACCAATAACTAAAATTGGGAATCACCATTTTAAAATCAAATCATTATCATTAAGACATGATTTTTAAAAATTATTGCACTAATAACCTAAGTACTAATGATTATTAATATAATTTATGGAGATCCTTACGATCCTGGAAGGTAATGACATGCTTGGATCACAATTATATAATTTTTACTATAATTATGATTCCTGATGTAATGTTTAATTTCAATGTCAATTTACTTCCTTCCTATTCAAACCCCAATAATAGTGCATGGACAATTTTAATGGTGTAATTATCCGCTCAGTCAACCAAATATGAAGTAAATCATTTAACCCAAATTTGATCACATTAATATAATTTTTAATATAATTTCTTGCACTAATTACTTAGTTATGGAGAACCCTACATTCATGGAACATGAAGTTCTTTGGCCTGCTTGGATCATATTTAGGTCAAGTCCCTTATATCCATTTCGTCAAGTTCTCTTATCACATATAGCCATATGTTCTATTTTTTAATTATTATTATTTAACTATAAACTCATGAAAAAAGTAAGACATGTGGCAATATGTGATTGGAGAACTTGATATAATAGATATAAGTAACTTGATGTAAGTATGATCCATTTTGAAATTCAACTTCCTTCCTTCCTTATTGTTAAACCCAATAATAACGGATGAACAATTATGATGGTATGATTATACAACTTGTTTATGAGTTAAACGGGTTACTCAGCGGGTATTACAAGACTTTTAGTGTAAAGTTGATCTTTTTTTATTCGAAAAAAGGGGGAAAAGATAAATAAATATCATTTGAATTCCCAAAACCCAAAAACTCATTGAAATCACAAAGAAGGGATTGAGGGGGAAATCTAGGTTTTTTATGTTTGTGGCAAATGACCAAAATACCCCTCAAATTAAAATGTCACCTTTTTTTTCTCCCCTTTCTCCCCTTCACTGTGTGACCCCTTCCATCCAAGGATGAGATTAAGTTCATAAATACATGATTATGTGGAATTAGAGATCGTAAGATGATTTGAAACTTGCTAACATTCCTTTTTCCCAAAACATGGTTTTCAAAAAATTTTCTAAAACTTGTTCAACAACGGTCTCATATTCACATTTCAAATACACAATTGGCCTGTATAGCACGATTTCATTCATAAATATCATAATACAATGAAAATTCCTGACACACTCAAATTCTATTAATCAATTAAGAGTCTACAGGGCACAAATGCCCATAATCAGTTTCCCAATCTAAAGGATTACATAAATAAATCCAATATTTCCAATATATATATGTAATTCTGACAAAATATCCAAATGATTTCTATATGATAACCAAATAAATCCAAAAACTAACTCCAAGCCCGGAGCACTATCTGCCATTGATCACTTGCTTCTCTTTAGAACCACTAGCCCTGTCTGAAAATTTGTTTTATGGGAGAGTGAGATTCTAAAGAATCACCGTAGCAATAATTCACTCATAGTATGCACAACCACAAAGCATGTAAGCAAATCATAACAACAAACCAAACAAGAGCAACTACAATGGCAGGGTAAGGTGTGACTTACATCACCCTTATGTTTGCTCACATTGCAATGCACAACAACATGTTTCATATGTACATAATCCACAATAGCAGGTGTCCACATGACACATTTCACAATCACATAGTCCACTGGCTTGCTTCTCAAAGTCGGAATTCACAATTCCCCAACACCGCCTCGCCAATTACAACGGCAGTTCAATGGCAAGGGTAGGTGTGATACACATCACCCTCTACGACTACTCACACTGAAGTGCTCACGCTATAATGCACTACGATACATTTTGCAAGTTTTCATACAGCATTTTTTACAACAAGCACAATTCATGATAAGTTATGCATATCAATCATCATACACAATACAAGAGAAAGGTCACTACCTTGGTCCTTCCGTGCTTGCTCTAGTATTGGTCTCTCGCGAGCAGGGCAAATATCAAATCCTATCATTCACAATTAGGGTTGAAGTTTCCTATTCTATTCCAATACTCAAATGACTTCATATCACTTAGATTGGTTATCATTAATGTCCCTTAAATAGCTACGAAGGCCTCTAACAAAAACCTTAAAGGGTTGGAAATATTATCCCAAAGATCCCCTTTTAGAAGTGAAAGTATAGATTTTTCACTGTTGCACTCGAGTGATGAGGGACTTTGCACCCAAGCATGAAAGCTCACTCACGCGAGTGCTTGGCAGAGAGCCACAATAGAAACAAGAAATGTTTGCGCTGTACTCGAGTCATGGAAGCAACATTCAAGTGATAGCCAAATGCTCACTCAAGTCTTATAAAGTGAGGTGCAGAAAGTGCTCACCCGAGATTAAAGGAAACTTTCAAGTGAAAAGTGTACTCGAGCAAGGACCTTGGCACTCGAGTGATGGCTTAACACTCGTGAGTATTAAGACATACTCTTGAAATTTGACCGTGAGTGACATCCCAAGACACGAGTTCATAGTGTCAAATACACTTGCACTTGAGTGAGACAAGGTTCACCCGAGTGAGAACCTACAACACACGCAAGTGAGGCAAACAATCTTGCTTTTTGCACGGAAGTACAATAAAAAAAGCTGAAGGGAAAAGAGAACATATCATGCTGCACTCGAGTGAGATCCAAGATCACTCGAGTGAGGCTTATCAGAAGCCAAAAACGTAGCAGAGTTGACAGCACTTTCCAAACTTTACCTATGTTTCCAATGATCCCGAATTCTCAACCAAGGCTACCTTCACATAACTTTGCACAAGGAATCCAATGGAAACATCAAAATTACTGAATTCCTATTCCATTATCATGCTTTGTTTGAGGCTACATCCAACACCAAAATCTCAAAATTATCAAACTTAACATTTTAACATCAAACCAATTCTATCTATTCAAAACACATACCAAAACACCATTTCCATAACCATATTATAACAAACTCCCAATGACCCTAATTTTCGAAAATAAGGCCAAAATTCCCAGAAATTCAAAGCTTAATCATTTGGCACAAAACCTAGGTTGAAAGGTTTATCTCACATACCTTAACAACTTTCCCAAAGAAGTTTCTTGCTTCACCAATCTTTAGATTTCCTTGAGTGCTCAAACACCACCAAATGAAAAATCTAAAACCATCAAAATGAAGCCCTCAACCCAAGGAATAATATTAAAGAAAGGAGTTTTGGCATTTGAGGTCATTTACTCACCTTAATATCAAGCTTTTCTCCTTCTTCCTTAAGCTCCCATGGCAGCACGCACAAGAGAGAGAAAAGAGAGAGATAAGTGAGGAAGACGATGAAATGAGGATACTTCTTCCATCCCTATGCCCATTCAGCGAAAATGAGGGAAAGAGAGAGAGAAGGAAATATTAAAATATTCCATTTTGACTTTCTCCACACTTTCTCTTCATCCCATCATGCCACTTGTAAACCTCTTATTGGCTCTCATAAAGTAAGTAACCAATTAGTTACTTTAACCACTTTATTAGCCATTTAGTCACACATCTCATTTCTTCTTAGTTAGTAATTAATTTCTTTATTAATCACTGACTAATTGGCCTATAATTTTCATTCTTCAAAATTTCCCTGATTATGGCATATTCACTGAAATTGCCACAAAACATATAATAATTCAATCTTTAATTCACAAATTATTCTCAATAATTATCATTAGCCCTTAATCAAAAATTTAGGGCATTACACACTGGCTCCTCTTCCTCACTTCCAACATCTCTTATCCCTCTCTTCCTCTTCCCTTTCAGATCGCACCACCCCTTCCCTCTTTTCCTCTTCCGTCGTCTCCTTCCTCTCCTTCAGATCTTGCCACTTCCCCCACTCCAACCTCTATAAACCTCTTTTTGTCTTGTCAACGGCTTCCCTGGCTCTCATCGTCGATCTCAATCTAACCATTAGGAGAAATTATTGTAGTAGAGAATGACATGAATGGATGAACATCATCCAAAGTTCCAAAATTTTATACTGCCCACCACTTGTTTGTTTATTTCCCCTAAAAAAAGCTATCCCTTGGTGCTGTAAATTAGCCAAAGAACTTAGCTCGCCAAGAGATTGAGATAGATACAGATGTATGCCTATACAAAAAAAAAAGATAAAAAGAAGACAAATTTTTTATCTATGGCTTCTGAATTCTAATCACTACCTCACACACTCATACTAAAAAAATGGTACATAACCATTTTTTTGCTGGGAACAGTAAGGACCAAGTTCTCGGCAGTCCACAGAACCACCATATGACAGCGGAGAGTAGTGGCTACAACACTTGCTGTGGACACAACCTATTTTTCAAAGAGGAGCTATGATGTTAGGTAGAAGACCTAAATGAACCTTAAAAAGCTTATCAACAACCTTTCTATTTACAAAAGGTGGAATGGATGAGCATTGAAGGCAAAAGGTGGAAGTAGACAAGCCATTACGGGTGAAAAGGTAGAGAGGTTGCTTCTGAAGCTCCACATTATGGCTCTTAATGTTGAATGGATGAGCATGCGAGTGGATGAAGGGTCACAGATACAGTTTTTGGTGGTGAGAAATTGGTGGAAAGGGAGAAAAGAGGCTTTGGGGTAAAGGAAATTGGTGGGGAGGGATGAGTGGGAAGCTAATAAGAGGATCAAGAACAAGAACTTGTGGGACATCAATATTGAGTATAGGCAATGACAACTTGAGTATAGCAATTAGCAACTACTCTATTTTGACTTGTTTGTTGCTTGATTTTTGTTTGTGTTTTGGGTTTTTGCCTTTTTAAAAAAAAAAATTGAGGAGTTTTTTGGTCATTTGTTATAAACCTTAAAAACCCCGATCCCCCCTCCTCCAAAAAAATCACCTCTCTATCATTTCAATGTTTCATAAGACTTTTTGGGATTTTGGGAATTCAAATGGTATTTATTTGTTTTTTCCCAAAAAAAAACAAGAAAATGGGAAAATTGAGAAATAGTTATACCATTTTACTTCTAACGTATAAATGATGATAGGAGTACCTATTTTGATATATTACTATATTGATAATGGTTATGTTGACATTGTTCTTAAGTTAAATCAAAATGTGTGTGTGTATTGATATATAACTAGCTTGTGCTCCCCCGTGCATTGCACGGGATGTTTGTGCTTGTGGAATAATTTCATTGTTAATGTTATACATTCGATAATGTTCAATAATTAACTATATTAGAATTAAAACTTGGGTATTGATATAAACAATAGAGGAAATAATAGGTTAGATATCAAGTGTGTGAAATACTACATTGTTTAAATCATAATTATCACATATTCACATTTCTGAAAAACTTCCCGGTACGTGACATTCCTTATTGTCTTCTTGTCCCCACTGTCATTATCACCTACAACTATCTTTAATCCTTCCATGCATTTAACTCTAGACAATGTAACATATAATTGGTCATGCATAAAAACGTCTAAAGAGACTGTCTTGTGGTAGATATTCCACTTTTAGAAGAGTCTCACAATGATAGTCCACCTATCAGTCCCATCATGCAAGTCTTTGATGGAAGAATGACGTGGCATGGTTAAACCTAAGTAGAAAAGTAAAAGACAAAAAAGTATCAAGAAAAAGCACATAAACTAAAAGGAACTTCATGAGAGTTGTAATTGTAAATAAGAAGAGATGAACATGGGAGGTTGTAAATATGAAATACTTTTCTACAGTGGAGTATAATACTCCTCCCTCCCTATGTACAAGAGTCTTTATTTTTTGAATGGGCTAATCCCTAAATGTAACATCCGTTTTGAGTTTGTCTCAATAATAAATGTACTTTTCTCGATTTTACCCTCAATTAATTATTATACTACATACATTCTCTTTCATCTGTTTCTCATTACTACTCTCTCTCATTCATTCATAAATAAGGGCATTTTTTTTAAAAAAAAGTTAAATTTCCTACATGATTATTAGATTTAACTACCTCTAAGTGTTTTTTAAAAGCTTGCAATTCGGTTAAAAGGCTCTTATATATAAGGATGGAGGAAGTAGCTTGCAACACCTTCGATTTGATATAAGGAAATATTGAAACGCAAGATGCATATATATTGGTTAAAATTTGGAGATTGGGCAGGGATCGAATTTGAAATTGATTTCTAGATCTCTACCATTTTTTAAAAACAATTGATATACGTAGAGTACTTGAAATAGACATCAAAGAGATCCAGCTAAATAGCTTCAAGAATTAACTATGCCTTACATCATGGTTGTCATTGGTCTCGTGGAATCAGAACCTCCATTTAGGTTTAATTGGACGACGGGTAAATAAGAATGTAGGAAAAAGATTCCATTTATCTGTACATATATTGGGATACTTTATGCATAGAGTCTAATGTGGATTGTCTAAAACGGGAAAAGGAGAGAGTCATGGCTGGCTATAAATGGAAACAAAGGCAAAACTCATAAAACTATTTTAAATATTATTAAGTGTGGACAAAAAGTTTGCTGCTACAACAATGCTTTTCAACATTGACCACAGTGTGCAACATCATAAATTAATGTATTTGACATGAATCAATGACAATCACGACATAGGAAGTAGAATGCAATGTAGAGGGCAATCTCATTATAGAACAACTAAATATATTAAAATATATAGCCCAACTTTATCAACATGCATGCAACCCCAATTGAAAACTTTGAAAACGTAACATGCCAAAACCGTGAAACTTTCACAACATTTAAAACAATCATTATTGCTCTGCAACCAATACATACTAATATAAGTTTAACACGATAGGTTGGCATCATCTTTTTTTTATGACAAAAAAACCAATGAATGCAATAATTTAAATTGACTCAATCATCAAGATAAGATTATCATGAGCCTTCGGACAAAAAAAGATTCAAAAAGGAAGAAGGAATTAAGCTAAGTTACATATGTCATCTAGTAAGCAAAGAAGTGGCATAAACCTTACAGGGTGAACAAAAGACATATTTAGTCACAAACAACATTGAAAAATTTATCTTGAATGATCTACATTGTTGTGTAGATTAGATGACAGGCTATGTATGTCTTGTATGTTGTTTGGATTCACGATATGCACTTGAGCACATACATAAGAGTTATTTATCTACAGAAGATAACAGGGCTATTAAATCACTTACATGTAAGGGTTATTTTGAGTGCTAAAACAAAACATGAACAAAAGTTGAAGACTGAGTCTTTTAGCTATAGAAGATGGTATACCTTGATGGTACAACAAAGTAGTAATGTAAAAGGACAAAAAATCTCAAGTAATATCTGAATCTAATTGGAGACAAAAGTGTATAAAACAAAGGTCATATCTCAGTGTATATTAAGATGAAAATAGTGACATTATAAACACATACTAAGATAAATACATTCTCATCAAAGATGCCACTTTTTGGTTGCTACTGGGTGGTCAAAATGCAATGAGAAAAATAGAATAGCTTGAAGATACCAATTACCTGCCACTTATAGTTGGTCAAAAAGCAAAGATAAAAAGGTCACAATAAAAACAGTACCTTTTTCAATGATAGTATTGAAACAACAATAGTATTTAGACCATTAACAATATGGAAATATGTGACATAATGAATATGGAAAGATATCTTTTTTGATCAAATATGGAAACATATCATGGATTGAATAACTACACGAAGCTCAATATTACTTATATACTAAAACAAAAGGCCAGCTACATGCAAGCACCCCCGTCATACTCATACGAGGCACAAAGCAAAGCAGAGGTAAGGATAAAAAACATATGCGACCTGCATAGTTTGTCAAGGTAAATTTCTTCAACTTGACCATAACACACATAGAGAATTAATCCGGAATAAATATAGAAATAAACCATGCTTCGAATAACCTAAAAAATGACAAGTTTCCATTTCCATGATAATATATACTGTGTGGCTATAACTAAAAAGATAACACTTAGAAATTGTAGCCTACGCCTTTAGTTAATTAAAAGTAGTCATAAAAAGAAAACACCTAGAAATTGTAGCCTGCACCTAAAACAGAGACAGGGCATCACTGAAGTGAAAATCATTTATAACTCTTACTCATTTAAAATTTAAAATGTTTTCTTGAATCTATTACCAAACATTGAATGCGTTCATAAAGATGAGTTTTAGGCTTATAAATTAGACAGCACCAAGGGTAAATTTAACACATATCAGGATGCAAAATGGAAAATGCAAACACATGTGATTTCTGTACCTACTCAATATATAGGGTTGTGCTTGTGGAAAACACCCCTGAGCTCCAGTTACAAATTCCATGGCAAAATAATGAACCTCTCATAAGCTCTAATGGTTGCCTCTGCACATTCACTAATCAAAGAACGCTTGAATACCTTATCAGCGCTGCATCAAAATAATATAGCGAAAATCATTTATGACTCTTGCTCATTTGTTAATTAGGTAACTTCAAGAAACAATGGCAGATTTGAGAAGCCTATGATCTAGCATTTTCACTTTTGAAATGTTTATAACATACATTATACACTAATTAACAAATGCCATAAAACTACACAGTTGTCATTATAAACACAAAAGCCTCCCAACCAAGTCACTTTTATGATGGAAATACTGAGGCTACACTGATCAATCTTCCTTTCTTCCATATCAACTACAGCCAAAGATTTTTTATCTTCCAATGTGAATCAAGTTTCTCGAAAAATAGAAATTGTAGTTTGAAAATCATAATGGCAATAAATCCACAGAAATCAAAATATCAAGAAAAACAGAAATATGGCAATATCCAGAAAAACCACACATCAGTCCCAACTGAAGCATTGATTTACAAAAAAAACTCCAGAAAAAACACAAAAACATGTTCCAATAGCAACTAAAGCATACTTGGTAATGGAAATCTCCAGTTCATGTCTTTCTAGCTCCTCTTTTTTCACGCTTAACAGTTGCCTTACAAAGTAAAAAAAGGATTCTTTTGACCTTTCTCATGATTTAATGCATCATTCTAAGGACAAAACGTGCATGACAATAAAGCTAAATATAATAACTTTAACATGTAAGATGATCACAAAGTAACACAATATTCATCTCATCTTAAATGTGGCCTCAAGTCACCAAATAATAGACATATTCCATGTTAAGATATTATAATCTATAAGCATACAACTTTACAATTATATAACAAAAGGAGTCAATATAGCAATACCCATATCCTCAACGTTCCAGGAATTTTCAGAGCAAATATGTCAAATACATACCTCATGAAGCTTTTCCAACACCCAAACTGAATGAATGACAAAAGGGGTATCACAGCAACTCAGAGCTTAGGCAACGAAGCCATTGATCTAGACCATAAAAAGAGGAAATCCCTGGAAAGTTTTCTTTGAAATGAAAATCACAGAAGAGAGGCATTTACCTTTCACCTTCAAGGATTTGAGGATTTAAGTTTAATTTTGTTCTTCCCCTTTCATTCTACGATCTTGCTTTTTTGTTCCGCTGCTTGTAGACCTTCAAATCCTCAAAGTTTGATAAAATTCCTTCTTTGCTTTTGCATTTTTGTTCCACTACTTCTCATCCATCTTCTTAGCTTCTCGGCCATGGTTTTTCCTTAAGCCGCATTCATGGATTTTGTCGTCACTGTGGGTCTCCTTCCATCTTCTTCTTGGTCATTTTCTCCATTGTTGTTGTGGATCTTCTAATTTGGGTTTGGGGTCGAGAAGAAATTGAAGGAGGGAGGATGAGAGAGATGAGATGAAAGGGGATTCTTAGTAAGGAGCGAGCTCCAGGGAAGGTAAAAGAAGGAGATGTGAAGATAGAAGGAGATGGAATTTTGAAATTTTAGTCTTGAATATAGTGCAATGAAAAAGAGATGGAGCACCTCAGGTAGAGAGCAAAGATGTAGAGAGACAAATAATAAACCTTCCAAGGGATAAGTTAGAAGTTGGATTTCCAAGAATCAGTTCTATTGGAAGGAGAGGTGAGAGTTTCAAATAGTTAACAATATTTCCCACCCTTATTGCTTTGTCGTGATTCTATGGTGAGGGATAAGTCATAAAATTCAAATATTGTGAGGGACATGTGTGATTGGAAGAAGAATGGCTTACACATAACACGAGGTTTGATTATTATATGATGGGAAATAAGCATATGGCTTTGTGAACAGTGATTTGAGTTTGGAGCCAGTAATAAGCTGAGGAGTAGAATGGCTTGACGGAAGAGATATTGATAATAGATTGATGATGATACGTTCATGATAGATTATGAAAAAAACCTTCATGACTAAAAATATATTGTTGATATGTAAAATAAAAGCTTCTGAAAATGCTATGATTATTTAATTATGAAGGAAAAATTAATCTTGAAGTCTTTAAAATTTTAACTTCCTTATAACTTAGTCCCTCAATTTTGATTCGATGCGACTCAATGCTGAACTTTTTACTTGCATTTGACTGAATTCCTTATCTTTCAATTTTTTATAGTGTTGTCGTTGTTATCCATGATTCAGTTGTGAGCCATCACAAAAAATATTTCCAACCCAATGCTGCATAGGATAACACACAATTGACTCATGGATAACAAGAACAATACTATAAAAAAAAGTTGGAAAATAAGGAATTGAGTCATAGGTGAGTAACATGTTCAAGTGACTATGATGTGATTGAGGGACTAAGTTATAAGCAAGTTAAAAGTTGAAGAACTTAACAATTAATTTTCCCAATTATAAATAATGTAGTTTATTTTTTAATATTGTGTAAGCATGTAAAAAATTGAAAATATAAAACCAACCTTTTTTTGCCCCAAAAAAAAAATATGAATCTACCCATGGTTTTTCTTGCTACTAATATACCAAACTAGATTTGGTCCTATGAAAATGGTTAATCACTAATAAGTAATAACAACTCGAGGGTATAATATAAATGATTTTCATCTCTTTTAATCTTTTAATAGGTGTATTTTTGAAATTTGAACTTATATTAAATGTATGTTTGGATTAACTTTTGAGAATAGCTTTTATGATTTACGACGTAAATATGTGAGAAGAGTTTTGTCTCAATTTAAGCAAACCTAGATTTAGATAATTACCAAACACTCTCACTAAGTTAGACTGCTCACCCAACCACAAGTCAATTTATCAATAGAATTTCTTACGATTGCTTCTGTTGTACACTTGGACCATTCGGGTCACTTTCATATAAATGGTTTACTTACTGTACCTCCTGAGGGGATGAGGGTTTTAGGTGAATGCCGAAGGCTAAAACCCTAAATTCAAAAAATGAAATTGCAATCTGTTTGTTGGGGGCTTCCCTCTCAAACTCTTGCTTCTAATCCTCGTTCATCGGAATTCTTCCATTCCAAGTCGTCATTTAGATTTCAGGGACTTCGCTCTGCAGCTTCCTCCAAACGTACATTTTATTGTCTGTTCAATTTCTGGGTGGATGTCATAATTTCTTTTTTCATATTATCATTTGTTTTAGTGTTCCTATCTTTTCTCTCTCGCGCCCTCTTCTTTCTAATATTCTCATTTACCGAAATTTCACCGCACACTCTGTTTCAGGTTTAAAATGGCTGATTAAAGAACCTTTACCATTGCGCTTCAACAAAAGGCATGTTCTTAATGCTTCTATTTCCAATGAAAATGGTGGATTGGAATTAAATCCAGAACAGAGTTCTAGAGTGCCTGTTACTAGATATCATTCAGTGGAACCATTTCGTGGAAAATCAGGTTCTGTTTCTTTCTGTGGGTTAACACACCACGCAGCTGAAGAGAGAAAATTGGTTTCTTCTCCTTTCCAAGAGGACAGGGGCTCTCTCTCCTGGGTCTTAGCCCCAGTTGCGTTCATATCGTCTTTGATTCTTCCACAGTTTTTCCTTGGCAATGTGATTGAGGCGTTCTTCAAAAATGAGATTCTAGTAGGTATTTATAGAACCTTGAACTTGCGCTTAACATTCTTGTCTATTCAACACTCTTTTATACTGTGGTTGTGTTTCTGTCCGTGTATTGTGATGCTTCTATATTTTGTCTATTTTAGAACTCCATTGCCAGAAAGTAACATCAAAACTTAGAACTTCTATTTATGTTCATTTCATTAATGTTTGACGAGAAATTCAATGGTATAAATTTTTCTAAAGTTATAAGTTGTGTGGGCTCTAACACAAGCCTCTAATTTTTTGCTAACACTTAGTTTACGTCCCTATGTAACACACATCATTATTGGCCAAAAGATAAAAAAAAAAAAAAGGAGCCTGCATGGACACATCACTACAAGTTACTACTTATGTGATCACTGAAGAGCCATGTAGTCAAGAGCTTGAAAATCAGCTTCAGACTGATATTGTGTTTGTGTTTGCACGCTCATTTTATCAATTAAGTTGAATATTGACAGAGGTGTTAACTTCGATTTTAATATTTCTGTAGCTTTCTTTATCCAAGCTTCTTCCATCTCTTCTTGTCTAGCTAGTGCATATATTATTTTGAATGAACAATGCATTTCAAGTTAGAATTGAGGTACCCAGCACTGTCTTCTGGCTCAATTCTTTTAGCTTGATATGATTTACTAGTATAATAGTTGATTGAGTTTGATTTAAGCTTTCGATACCCAAAAAGAAACTAGAGTAAATGATTTTTGTGGTCATACATCTAACAACATAACCTTCACTTCCTTCACCTATCCAAATAAAACAACAGGGGATGAAATAAAGAGAAGCTTCATTGTCTATTAGATCATGCGAGGAAGAAAAACAAAGTGAACTTTGCAACAGATATTAAAGAATGGGCTTGTTACTTTTGTAGAAGAATGACCATGATTAGTTGTTGTGAATGGATTTTATTTTTTACTGATTTGCTGCATTCTGACGTGTTTCCGGTGCCTATGCATACTTAATTATGCTCAGGGACGTTTGGGTTGAGATACACACGTCATTTGTTTATTTCAATTTGACATGTTTATGTCTTTCTGTGTTTGTGTAGAAACTATCCTTAGTAGTTTGGATAAATTTTTTCCTCCCATTGACAATCTTAGTGCAAGGAGTTGAATTTTACATTTGATATGGTTTTGATTGTAAAAAATCTTATAAGCAGCTGTGTAGAAATATCTCTAATAACCATTTCCTTGTTCAATCAAATGCAGATATTGTGGGTTCACTTTCTTCTGAGGCCCTTTTCTACCTTGGACTGGCGACTTTTCTTCGTGTGGCTGATCATGTCCAAAGGCCATATCTGGAGTTTAGCGCGAAAAGATGGGGTCTTATCACAGGCCTCAGGGGATACTTATCATCCGCTTTTCTCACTGCGGGTCTCAAGGTTACTGCTCCTATCTTTCTTGTGTATTTCATCTGGCCGGTGGTTGGCCTGGCATCCCTGGTTGCAGTAGCTCCTTTTTTGATTGGCTGTGCTGTTCAATTGGCTTTTGAGAGATATTTGGACAAGCGTGGATCATCTTGCTGGCCTCTAGTCCCCATTATATTCGAGGTACGTTATGTCTTATATTTCCTTGATTTACCTGCAAATTGAAGATGGACTTGATTTTAAAAAAGTTAGTGAAAGTGGTAACATTTGGAACTGATCTGGCAGGTATATAGGCTGTATCAGCTGACGAAAGCTGTTAATTTTGTGGAGCGGCTGATGTACTCGATGTCAGGGCTTCCAAAATCCCCCGAGTTGGTAGAACGAAGTGGTGCCATGCTTGCAATGGTTGTGACGTTCCAATTTCTTGGGTTGGTGTGTCTCTGGTCATTGATGACATTCCTTTTGAGGCTTTTTCCATCTAGGCCTGTGGTTGAGAACTACTGACCTTCCGTGGTAACATCACTGTGTATATTTCTTTTGGATCATGTTTGATTTATGTATTGTAGGGTATCATTATTAGTTTTCTCCTTTTCTTCCTCCCGATTTTGCTTTGTTGTTGTTTTTTATTTTTGGGTGTGGTATTTTCGTCAAAGTAATGCCCCTTTGAAGATGCTGCTTGAGTTTATTATAGGTTTCTAATTGGTAAGGGTCTCTGTTTTGTTGATTTTGTGTTTTTCCCACTTTTTTTTAAAATATTATTGGAATATATTACTTTACAAGGAAAATACAATCAAAGTCTAGTTTCCCTCATCAAGCTCCTTCTACCTCTTGACTGATAGGTGGTAGTTGATTGAGAATACAAAAATTACTTTTTACATTATGAGAGCTTAGCAAAGTAGTCTGCACATAAAATTTTTTCCTCTGAGCATGTCTGAACAAAATCTCAGTTAAAAGCAATGAACAAAATATGTTAATTAAAAGCAATAACTGTCTAAAATATGTCCCTCTCTTTCCAATTTATATTCTTATTTATAATGGGATACGTGAGATATAATGAGTAAACATTTATTTTTAATGGGGGAAAAATTGAAAAGACAAGTTTAAATTCTCAAGACAAAAAGGGATTTGTTTTGCATACTAAGGACCAGAGGAAGTAGTATTCTAGTATCATCAATTATATACTTGGCTATAATTACTCCCCCAGTAATCAATTTTATGGCTTCTAAAATGAGGGATAATTTTGTAACCTGTTGAACTGAACTATCTACTTCTGTGATGTAATCTTTTTTTTTTTTTTTTTGGGAATTAAAGGCAAGTACTAGTAACATGAAGTTATAAGTAGAACGGAACCCAGCGACCTTCCACTTAAGGTCTGTTTGGTATGAGGGATTTGGAGGGGAAAGAAAATTTTTATGAGTTGTATTTAAAAAAATTGGATAAGTGGGGTTATAAAATTTTAACATGAATATGTAAGATAAAAGAGTAAGAAAACTTAATTAAAAACTTTATACCCCACTTCTCTCATTTTTTTAAATCCAACTCAAAAAAATTTTCCCTTCACCCACTTTCCCTCCTCTCCCCTCATACCAAACAAGCCCTTAGGATGTGTTTGGTTTTAGAGGAGGGGAAGGGTGGAAAGGAATGGGAGAGTGGTTAAATTACCTTTTTGGGTTAAAAATTTTAAATTTTGGGCGGGAATCCAAAATTTAAAAGGAATGAGAAAGTAAATTTTGGGTGAGAACCCAAAATTTGAAAAAATGAGAGGGTAAATTTTGAGTTTCTTTTGTCCAAAATTGTAATTTCCCCTCCCTCCCCTACCCTCCCCTCAAACCAAACACACCCTCAGAGTAGGGTTCTCATATCATTAGGCTACAAGGCCTTTGGGTATGATGTAATCTTCATGCATGTTACCAATACTCAGTATCATTTGAGTAATCATTTGTATAGAAATTGCAGTTTCCTACCAAATCCAAACAAGCACAAAAAAGGTTAGCATGAGCATTCATGTTATCCTCTGCCTCTGTTGAGTCGAACAGTTTACCACATCTAGTCACTCAAAATGTCCCATCATTTTTCTTGTATATTAAACGATTATATTGACAAAAATACGTATGAGGCTCAATAGGAGCTTAGGGCTAGCAAGAGGGAAAATACATTGGCAGAAGAGGAGCTTATTGAAGTGCCCATAAAAGCAATGTTGGGCTTAAACGAGTCACGCTCTTCGAATTGATAGGCCCAACGATAGGCAAAAATTGCTCATTTAGAATATTTCATCATGTTACTATGTGGCATATTCTATACCTGGGCCTTAACTAGCTATCAAATTTAAAAACAACACAAGTATTGTGAGATCAAAGACCCGTCTGTTACCAGCGCACACTGGTACAACTGGTAAGGGCGTTGTGCCCCTTAACCATCATCTCTGGGGTTCGATCCCTGGGGGTGGGAATGGAGCAGGTGTGCCTGAGAGGGTCGCCCCCATCATTGGGCCCGACAATACCAGACGGATTAGTCCTTGACCCACCGGGTTGGGGGATACCGTGCAGTAGCAAAAAAAAAAAGACCCGTCTGTTACCGGGCTGGTGTAAGTGATAAGGGGCTTGCGTTGCCTTAACTGCTCTAGTCCTAGGTTCGATCCTTGGGGCGATGTGTATGGAGAAAATCCGTTTTGGAGGGTCGCCCCCATATTCGGTCCGATGGTACCCAAGAGATTAGTCATCGGACTCTTTCTAGTGGATACCCTAGTCTTACCAAAAAAAAAAAAAAAGAAAAGGTGATTTTGATTAAGTTATACTACCTCCGGTCCTAAATATAGGACAAAGTTTGTAGTGCAAATTTGTTCTATATTTAGGACAAATTTGTCCTATATTTAGGACCGGAGGTAGTATAACTTAATCAAAATCACCTTTTCTTTTGTTTTTTTTTTTGGGTAAGACTAGGGTATCCACTAGAAAGAGTCCGATGACTAATCTCTTGGGTACCATCGGAGCACTACAAACTTTGTCCTATATTTAGGACCGGAGGGAGTATCTTATATGAAGAAGTTGTTGGGTATTGGGCTCCCTTCCTATGTGGAGAAAAGTCCAAATTATATATATTTCCTATTTTATGAAAAGAAAAGAAAGATTAGTGCCCGACAATGCCTCGAATAGGATTGTCTCCAATAAGAGGATAACTATACTTAGCAAAAACAGAAAGGAAAGGAAAGGAAATAAAAAAATAGGAAAGAAGGAAAAGAATGAGAGAATAAAAAAAAAAAAGCAAAGTTTCCTGATTGTTCTTTTTTATAAAGAATATATTCTTAGAGTTTCCTAATTTGAAGCCCATGTATGTCTCACTTATTTAAACAGAGAGAGGGCTTATTAGGTTTTTGTCCAAAGGCCAATAAGGTCCAAGAGACCCATTAGACAAGCCATGAAGGGGCCAGATAGGATTGGGAAAATGGGCCGGGTCGGGCTGTTTAGGCCCGAGTCCAAAAAAGTGCCCAAATTGTGAGGCCCGGCTTGTTTAGATAAAGCCTGCAGGCCCTGCGGGCTTTATGCCCATTTAGTTTTTTTTTTGTCATGATATTTTTTGTTTCTTATTCTTCTAAAGACTAAAATACATAATTTAAAACATAAATATCATCAAAACTAATTTAAAACATAAATATTATCAAGTTTAATAAAACACAAACACTAAGATTTAAGTTCAAACCATAATTAATGTCCATAACCAATCAAACAAGTCTACAAGCTTCAAATGTCAGTAATAATAGAACACTTAATTTGGATTTTGGCGTATATATACAAAAAAAGAAAAAAAGAAAATTAAAGAAGAGAAGCTTCAAATAAGGTCTAAATCAGTGTGAGAGCGTTTCTGATCTGAGGGTTAGGTTAGGTTAACTCTACCCTCTAACCAGTACTTGCTGCCTATTGCCCTGTGTCCAATTTTTATTTTACAAAAGTTAAACTGGCATAAAAGGACCAGCCCTACAGGGCTACAAGGCTGGCCCTTTTAGGCCCGCCTTCTTCTGGAGGCTCTAAATTATAGGCCTAGCCCGTGATAGGCTCGGGTCTAAACGATCCGGCCTGATAGGCTCGGCTGGAATTCCCTGTTCTAGGGCCAAAGAGGCTGGGTAGGCTGGAGTGACTGAACAGGTCTAATTATACAACCATGTGAGAAAACGCATCTTCATAGTTTAGTATCAGTAAATCAGCATTTGTGCAATCATTTATCGTTGGATCAAGCTAAAATTTGGTCAAAAGGCTCAAGACATATGGTTTGTCATTTTCAACGGTGAGATCACTGTTTGGAGACCTAGTGTGAGAGAAAATGTGTTCATGGTTAGGGACATTTTTCTGGTATTTTAGCTAGCTACTTTATTCTCTATTGTAAGCTTGTAGTTTTGATTGTTTAGCTAGGTGATTGCACGTGTTTGTGTATATGGTTAAAACTCTCCTCTACCCTTGTTTTGATCGCTATGGATCATATTTTTATTGGTGACAAACCGTGGTTTTTATTCTTGAATTGAGGCGTTTTCCACTTTAATAATTCTGATGCCTCTTATACCATTTAATTTTTGCTATATATTTGTTTTCTCATAAACTATTGTAAGTGATAGGAAGATTTAAAATGCCCCTTCCTAACAGGAGTTGGGGAGAATTTCAAGTTCAATTTTAGAGGTTGTTGGAAGGTTTTTTTTATTTCAATTTGTTTTGATAAGCTAATCGAAATTAATCACTTATTAAAAATATTTTTTCTTTCAATGACCCCTCATGTCTAGTTTAGGGTTTTCTATACTGGCAAAAAAAAAAAAAGTTTAGGGTTCTCTAAAAAAACTCATTCATATAACTTTTTACACAAGTAGGTCGTAAATATATGGAAGAGAAGTTACCGGAAGCTCTCAATTAAGGAAATGTTCTTGAAGTTATGGATGAATGAAATGAGCTCTATTTTACTCAAATTTCGATCTAATAGTTGAGATGGATAATGAAGAGGAAGTGGATGGGAAGCGTAAAGGAGAGAAGTCAAATATTGAAAAACCCACCCGATAACTCAAGCTATTAATCAAACGAGTTTGCAAGTGAGGTCATGGAATGAAATACAACTCTTAGGTCCTGTTTGATATGTGGTATTGAATTTTGATGGATTGGGATAGGGATAGAGATTGGGATTGGGATTGGGATTGGGATTGGGATTGGGATTGATGCTTTAAAAATATGTTTGGTATGAGGTGTTAATTGGAGGGAATGATTTTACCAATCTTATTTAATAAACAAGTACTAATTATAAAAAGACTCAAATACCCTGTCCTAATCCCAAACTTGATTGATCAACCAAATCCTCAGGGAAATCAGTGTTGAACTCATCGTCGCGATCGTCATAATTGGAAAGGTTCACCTAGTAAAAACTTTAAATATATTTCTGAAGAACCAAGTAAACAGGGTATATTTATTGCCATGAAATCAGCGAAACAGGAAAATCAGAAGGCTATGGATTCAAAGTGACCAAACAAATAAATAAAAACCCATTTGTGAAGCTAACGAACATTAAAGAGCTCTCGTCTAATAGGTTCGTGGCTTTGACTTCTGATATAGAGATGAGAGACATCTCGATATCACAATCAAATCGCTAATTAATAGCCAACAATGCATATCTTCGACGGAGAGAAAGGGGAAAAGTGATCGGTGCTAAGGCGACGGAGTGAGCGGCGGTGAAGGAAACCGTGTGAAGTTGAGACGTCGATGGTGAGGGGAAAAAAAGAGGTAGTGAATATTTGAGAAGAATTTTAGGTTATGATTGGGGTGATTTTTGTCTAGAAATATTTTATTTAAGGGTATTTTTGTCTTCACAATTTTGCAATCCCGGGATTCGAAACACAATACCAGGGGGAGGTGGCTTTGCAGCAATCCCACTTTCGTGGTATTCCCAATCCCTGGTTACCCATAGTCCCTCATACCAAACGACACATTCTGACTCAATCCCTGATCCAATCCCACTCCCTGTCCTCAAATACCACGTACCAAACAGGGCCTTATGGTCTGT
The DNA here is from genome assembly GCA_963210345.1 of Inga oerstediana. NCBI lineage: Eukaryota > Viridiplantae > Streptophyta > Magnoliopsida > Fabales > Fabaceae > Inga > Inga oerstediana. The sequence goes on along the minus strand of OY723406.1, from coordinate 67,302,035 downwards.
TTCTGTTTGGTGTGAGGGATTTGGAAGAGAAGGGAAATTTTTATGAGTTGAATTTTAACAGATTGAAGAAATGGGATAATAAAATTTTAATAAAGAGAATAAATAAGATAAAAGAGTAAAAAAATTAATTAAAAATTTTTAACCCCACTTCTCTAATTTTTTTAAACTCAACTCAAAAAAATTTTTTATCTACCCACTTTCCCTCCCCTCCCATCCCCTGATATCAAACAAGCCCTAAAGAGGAGACTTTCCAACCATACATGGAGAAGGTCTAGTTTGGGAAAGAGACAAGTTTCTTTAGGATCTTATAGTAATTTTCCTTTGATGAAAAGGAACATTATGGGAAAATCAAAATGATAAGGATTTAAGATGTCACGCTTACTTTGGATGTTGGAAGATTCTTTTTCGGCAATTGTCAAAGATGCTTGGAGGGACAACATATACAAACAAGGTGCATGTGTCCAAAACCCTTCTTTCCTAGAGCCCCTAATTAGGATAAAAAGAAATTTGGCAATCTTATATTAGTAAGAGGTTGAGAAGAATTATCTAGATTTTGTCCAAAAAAAAAAGAATTATCTAGATTTAAACCCCACAAAAAAAAATATTCACATTTAGTATCTAACCATACCGAGAATAAAATTACTTTAAATAAAAACATTCTTAGTAGACTAAGGGTATTGATAGGGAAAAACAAGTTTCATTTTATAACTTTTTTTGGCAATTAAAAACTTAGTTGAGTAGGTTTCAGGATTCATCAGAATTAGGGTATGCCTCTAGACTCAAAAAATACTTACAAATGTACTTATAGATTACCCACTAATAAAGTTTTCACATCTATAAGATTTAAACTCACTTACTTTATTATTATGAGCTAACCCCTTTATCAACTGGACCAATCTTTGTTGGATGATTTTATTGTTTTTATTTCTCTTAAATATTGTATTAATTTTAATCTATTTTTCTTTTCTTTTCTTTTTTTATCTTAACAATTTAAGACGCTTACTGATTATACCCACACACATGACCCACCTCACACTCAAAAAATCAAAGCCATTGGCTTTTCTTGAATATTTTCGATGTCGGCAAACCTTATCGATTGATCATTTCACCTAAACATGACTTATATTTTGGATTAATAATATAATTTTTTAAAAAAAAAATACGACACATATTTTGAAACGAGAAGAATACAATTCATCTTGAATCATACGTAAATACAAATCATCCAATCTAATTATATTTAAACAATCTTTTTTTTAAAAAAAACAAAAAGTCTTCCCACCCAATAATGTGCAAGTGGGAATAGAGCACATGGAGAATGTGAAGAGACGCATATGAAAAGGGAAGGAGAGGCTTTATATGTTACATTCAAACAAAAGGAGAAACAATAAGACCCTCAGATTAGGAAGCAAAGTAGGTAGCTTGATGCTTGTGATCCCGTAGAACGCGCCTCAATTTATGTTATACCCTCCTTCTTCAATCATTTATGTTTTAAATAGTATTCCTTATTATAATTAGTCCTACCATTTTTCACATACTGTTCATACCTCATACATTCACTATATTCCTATTAGTTTCTTCTCATTTTACCGGGAAAGATATTTAGTGTGTGTTCGGCATAATAAAAAAAAAGTGATTATAGGGTCAAACCATGGTTTTAGCCTGGTACCAGCCGAACACCCCATTAAATCAAATAATCCCATTTTTCATTCAATCCCGTTTTTCATCCAAAAAAATCCCGTTTCTCATAAGCTATTTCTACACACTTTTTTCAAAAATCCCTGTCCTTTTCTCTTTTTCTTGCGTGGGCCCCACTGCACTCACTCTCTCTCATCTTTTTTTTTTTTTGAATTTCGGTGTTCTCTGGTCTTTCAGCATTGTTTTTTTAATTTTAAAATTTTAATGTCCTCTCCTATTCTTAATATAAGACTTATTTATCTAATTTGATTATATTAGAAAAATTAGTTAAGTTAATTAACATTACATATAGATAAATTTATTTCATTTTTGGTATTAATTATGAAATTTAATGTTAAATAATGAATTAAGATGTATCATTTTTAATCCCGTCAGGGGTTTTCTTTTCTTATAATTTAATTTCGTTAGGTGAAATTTAACGGTTTTGTTAAATTTGGACCTTAAATCTTAAATAATATATAAAATATAATCTTATCTTTATATGTAATTATCATAAAAGTTAATGTCCTTTTTAGTCATTTGACCATGAAAAAAGCTATTTTGATCAAATCATCCAAACACTCTCATTTTACCAAAATCACTTTTTTCCCATAATCTATTTTCCTATAATCTATTCTCCAAAAGCTATTCTCTTCAGAATCTATTCTCCAAAAGCTAATAAGAACACACCCTTAATTGGGAGAATTGTTCAAAAATACCTTGGAGACAAATTAATTGTTGATTACTACCAAGCGTGCAAGCGATCTTCCGTGTGTGCAAGCGATCTTCCGTTTTATGCAAACCATCTTCCGTATGTGTAAAAATATTTCGTATGTATGTGCAAACAATCTTCCGTTGTGTGTAAAATATCTTTCGTTATGTGCAACAGATCTTCCATGGTAGCAATCAACAATTAATTTACCTCTAAGGTATTTTTAAACAATCCTCCCTATTTAATTTAGGCAACAAATACCTCGATCTTATTTTTCTGGTGCACCCAATAACCTAAACTATAAATTACGCATAACTCCTATAAATTTTAAAGGGTAAATTAACATCCAACACCCTAGACCATAAATAAGATTAGGGTACTGAATGCAACTAAAAAAATAATATCATGAGGTGCCAATCAAGGAAATGATATCATAGTGTTAAATATACCATAAATAAGATTAGGATATCGGATGCTATTGAAAAATAATATCAGCGTGATGTATGCTACTTTGCCCAAATTTAAATCATGTACAAATGACTCCCTCAATATAAACCACTCTAAACTTTTGAGATTATGTGAATAACCCCCAACCATTAATTATATACTTTCTTAAACTTATTTTTATATATTTATAAACCCCACTAACTTTGACTTATATGCCTATGGTCCCCTTGTACTCTACGTAATGAACAAAACTAATAACATGGGAGTTATTCACATAAATAGGTTTCAGATTATTGTAAAGTTTCAAAGAGATGATCGAGGTTATCTCTACACATGATGAGTTTAATTACTCGAGTTGTGAATAATTTAGCCTTATACTCTTCCGGTCTTTAATATAAAATATTTTTACCTAATTTGATTAAATTAAGAAAGTTAGTTAATATGACATATAAAACATCCTACCGTCTTTCTTAATTCCCTAATTCTCTTTCCTTTTTGATAATTGTTGATGGAGCATCAATAGGGAGTAAATTAGAAAAAGACTGATAAATATACAAACTATACCTTATATTTAAGATTAAGATGAACTCCTTAAATATGTCTTATATTAAAAAACGGAAAAGTAATTTGTAAACCTACTTAAAAATTTTATTTTTTAGAACATTACGTAGTGGGAAAGGTTGACGATGCTGAAAATGAAATATCAAAAGCCGCAAGACATTGCACGTGGTAAGATTTTGCATGAATTATTATTATTATATACACATTAATAATTGGTCACCATTATAATGACTTGTAAATCATAAACTTTAAAGTTGAAACTGTTAAATTCGTAACTGCTACAAAAACGTCTCTGTCTTTTTCTCAATTTCATGGGTCCATATCGATATCCACACTCTTCTCTTGTTATTTTAATTATGATGACGGTGATGATGATCCTCATCATTATTATTTTATTATTTAAATAACAATTTTCATATAGGTTGAGTTGTCTCACACATATCTTTGACTGTATGTGTTTGATAATATCCCAAATCATGGTTTACGCAATCCGAAACAAAACTCCTCTCACACATTTACCTCGTAAATCATAAAAGCTATTAAAAAAACTAATCCAAACACACACAATATAAATGATATCTATACATACAAATTGATAAAGCAAACTACATTTTCACTTTATTGAATATGGATATTAATCGCTTTTAGTGTTTTTGTCCTTTCCAATCATTGTAACAAAGTTGTATTATCTGTCTATTATCTGCTAATGGTAATGGTCCACGTCAACCATTGTTGTGGCACTCTCACATACGTTTGTGAGCATTAATTCGTGTGTCTTAAACCGTAGCAACAAGATAATATGTCGTATACGTGCGTGTGTGTGAGAAAAAGAAAAAGATTATGTTGTCTATCGGATATGTTTGTGATTTATAATATATTGACATTTTTCATTAATGATTAATTAATTCTTAGAAGATAATTAATCAAAGAGTTCTCTTGTTGAATTTCTAAGATGTTGTTTCGTGGTCAAAGGGCTTAGATTGCTTGTCAAGGAACAAATATTTTATTGTAATAATCTCTTTCAGCGGTTTCAAAGTACAATTTTGCATATATTTGATCAATTAATACTGCATCTGCTTTCAAAATTGATGATTTTTTTTTAATTTTAATACATAAGATATTTTTCATAGTTGAGTCTCTTACAAGAAAATAATAATAATAATAATTCCTTGATGTGAGTATTTTTTTAAAAATTAAAGGGGTAGATACTAACCATCTAATGGTTACAAGTGGGATCAAATCTTTGATCTCCCACTTAGAACGAAACTTTTATGCCACCAGATTATGCAGGCCATTGCTATGAGTATTTCTAAAATAGTTTAACTACTCCATAAAAAATATCTCCCTAAGAAATTAAATTCTGAAGACAAATTTATAAAAAGCCAGATTAAGGTAATTGAAATTATTTGCGCATCATAAAAATGGTTTAGGATTGTTGTAAAAAAACATGGTTTTAAGATTCATCATTATTTTTTGTTACAGTAAAAGTTTAAGTGATTCGGGTCTCGGGCTCACAGAGTTAAGACATATATAACTTCAAGTTCAAAAAGAACTTACACAAGTATTTACATATTATTATTGTGCACAACTCCATTGAACAAAAAAGGTTAAAAATAATAATAAATATGTATTAAAAAAATGGGTTAAAACCATCCTTGGTTCCTTAAGTTTACCCTCATTTGGTTTTTGTCCCTCAAGTTTCAAACCATTGGTTTTGATCCCTCTAGGAGCAAAATGGTCATGATTTTTATTGAGTTATAGGGACCAATGTTTAAACAAAATGAAATTTGAAGGATCAAAACTTATAGTTTGAAACTTAAGGAACTAAAACCAAAATGAGGTTAAATTTGAGAGATAAAGATTATATTAACTCTAAAAAAATTGATCTCAAATATATATATATATATATATATATATAAACAACAATAATATTTAAATAAAGATAAATGAAAAAACCAAAAGCATAATTTGAAATCGTATGATGGTCCCATATACTTGAACATGTTAAGATTGTCAAAAGCTCCACACATGGTTTTAGGTATAAGGACCAGACTAGAATATCATTAAGTGCATGTACCCAAAAAGAAAAAAGAATATCGTAATGCACAAAATATATTAACTACCTTTATTGTTTCACCTATACAATAAAGTGTTCCTGAAGACTAATTTGTATTTCATCTTCAAAATTTTTCTTACAGAAAATGTTGACTAGATCCTAGTACTTGCATATATTCATTCACATGATTGTCTCATTTTATGTAATTCTCCAAACCAAAGCCACCAGGCCTGGCCATATATATCAAGTTGTCAATATTAATTTCAACTAATATTTCTTGGGGCTTGGTCAAAGACAGCTCACTGATATATCAAAAATACAAAATTATGGAAAGCCACTCAGAAATTCAAGAAGAAGAAGAAGATGATGGTGATGAAAAACAGAGGATAAAGGTTAGCACTATATATACCATATATTTTGAGGGAAACATTGTTCTGGCTCACACAAAAGAAACTTTCACCTGCTTTATGATACACATTTGTATGTATTATTAAACAAAAAAGAAAAGAGGGGTAAAATTGAAAGAATATATTAATAATCATCACCATAATCACATCACAATAATAACAACAACAAAGCAACTAAAACAGGTCCCCCAAAAGTCACTTGCTTGTCTCTGTTTTGTTTGGTGTTTTTGTGTTTTTTTCTTCTCCTGCAAACGATGAAGAAAACCAAACACTATAAAATAATGGTATCAATCAGCATGGAGACGGAGCAAACTGCACAATGTGATGAACCAAATCAAATTCCCACAAATGATTTTGCTGCATAATATTGCCTATAATTGAAAGACCAGGCCAAGCAACTCCAATAATCCCAATACACTTCTGTTCTGGTGTCACATCTATCACATAGCTCTTCACTGGTGGCTCAAACCTTGCACCACCTTCAAAGTGAAAAACCAATCTTGGCACTAAATTCTCATCAAACCCCTTTGAACTGTAACAAAACTCAAATGGGTCAAAAGCGTTCATCTTCTCAAGCAGATCTAACGGTTTCACTAGAGCCTCCATTACAGCTAAATAAGCAGGCCTGGCTAGTAATGTCAAGGATGTGCCTGAATCAAGTATAACTCCTCCATTAGCATTGAAATCCCAAACTATTTCTGGGATTCTCAGAAGTTGGTCTCCAATGGAGATACCTACTACATTTAGACCATAGTTTGGAGAGACTACTACGAGTGGGGTTGTGTGGAATTCTCTCAGAAGGCTTGCTTTTGAAATTGTAGAGCCAAAAGTTAGGAAATTTGAAACATTTCTGTGACTCAGATGGTCAACTAAGCAGTATGAGAACTTGCCTCCATATTGTGAAGCAGCTTTGGCAACAAAAGTATCTTCTGAAAGGCCTAACCCTAATAAGCCATCAATGTTCTTGCTAACTGTTGGACCTTCAATCACAGATCTTGTGCATCCAATAACCATGTCCTTCAGTTTCCCTTTTCTCCCATCTGTGAGGCCTACTGTGAAAGTGTCTATGCCAAATAATCCCTGTGCTCCTGACCCATCAAGGTATCTGCATGGTATAAGATCAAGAAGAAAGATCAATATATGTTGCAGGCCTGGGTATATTAATTGAAAACTAAAATCGGTTTCTAGGTAGAGCAATGAGATTCATTAATAGCAGAGGATTGGTGTAACATCCCTGCCTTTCTCTCAAAGTTGTCCACTTTGCGAACTCATTAACTCTCACGGTTTTAAAACCTGTCAAGAGGAGAGAGGTATCCAGAACTTATATCTTTCGTTCTCCTCCCTAACTGACTTGGGACTTCACAATTGGCATATAAGGTTATGTTAAGTTTCTGAATCTGGTGCAGAAGTGTGGGTCATGTGAAGCTCACCTACTTGCATTAACTAGCATTTATAACCATTGTTTTGAATGCTGGAAAGAATGGTTGCTATGCTCTATTAAGTGTTTGTTAAAAGGTCATGTAGCAGAAACATTATCTGCAACCATAACAACATGCACATATTGCGGATATTCCATATGAATCATAGAGCACTTTGTTCATTGATCATGATGTGTGATAATAATAATAATAACAACAATAATAAGCAAAGCAAAAGCTTATAATAAATACACTAACACCTTTCAGGACTATAAATGCACTTTTGTTTCTAGTACACCTAGATCAATTGGCTAGCATAGGTTGTGAATATGATGCTAGCAAAACATCACCTTCAAAACTTTGAAAAGGAAAAACACTCAACCAAAAGGGGAAGGAAAAAAAGAAAATGGACTTGTTCCATCTATTTTCGGCTAGCTTTTATAACTGGACTTGACTACTTAATTTAAACAAGGACATCCTCTCCTAACAGTCATCATCTGTCAACCTGAGACACACACGCAGACACAGACTGAATTAATTGGCCACAAAACTTGTTGTAGATTGCATTCCAGAAAAACCCCATCAATCTATTTGCTGTAAAAATTGAAACTTTGGCTAGAAAAATTCCTACCTGAAGTCATATAGGCATGGAGCAGAAGTATTAGGACAAGCCCGTAGAGAACCCAGATGGCTGAGATCAACCTTGCATTCCTGGGATGAACAAGTTACAGGTCGGAATGTACGAGAACGATGAGGAGAAAACACCCTCCTTCTGCTCTGAGATCTTCTCTTACGATGTGAAGTGAAATTTTGACGCTTATAATTACAGTTAAACCATGTGAGATCGCTTCCTGTATCTGCAATAATCCAGAATCTCTGCAATGGTGTACCAACTTTAACTTGCACAAAATACACTCCAGCTCCTAAATCCCTCCCTGCTTGCATTGGCATGTCAAAAGTTTCCAAATCCTTCCTCCTCGCATGGCGAATCATGTCTCTGAGAGCAAGCTCTTTGACTTGTTCGAACCTGTCAAGAGGACTCTGTTTTTTGCCATGGAGCTGAAGAACTCGAGGGTCATGCCTGTGAATCAGTTCAAGCCTCATTGTAGCTAAAGCTTGGTCCTTTAAGCCATGAGCAATAATGGGTAAGAGGAAGAAGAAGAAGAAGAAGCAGATCGGGCTAAGTGAAATTGGAGGAATCCAGCTCATCGTACTCGTCGTCTTCTTCCTGTGCTTCATGATGATGTTTTGCGTTTTTTTGTTGTTTTCTTTTTGATTCAGCAGATGTTGAAATGGAAGAATCGAATGGTGTTGAAGAAGAAACTGAGGAGGAAGGAGGATATAGAGAAAAATCTGAAGAAAAAAGAGGCTAAAAATAGTGACCTTCAACTAGTTTCAGTTTTACAGAAGGGTCCATCTTTATTTGGTTGGAAGTTATGACAAGAAAGAAAGACAGATCACAATCTGATATATATCTCAAACTATATATATTGGAAAAATGTTGCTGCCAGTGAACAAAATTGATTAAAATATTTCCAGGAAATTTTTTGTTCAAATTTATTAATATAAAATATAAAATTTTATACTGTTAAGTCGGGGTGCATTATTATGCAGTATGTGGGGCCCATCTGGTTTATTTGTAATTTTGAATGAAATAGGAATACTTTTTTTAATTAATTGGTGGAAAAAAACATTTACGTGAATTTCTGCCCCCCACTTGTGATGTCAAATTTGTCCGGTACCTCTCCTACAATTATTCGGTGCGGGCTGTTTTGGAGGCTTTACATGATCTCCCCACTTTTTAAATTTTGAATATAATATATATATTTATCTAAGATTAAATTAAAAAAATTAGTTGTATTAATTAATATAACATGTATTTTCTAAAACACTTCAGTCATCATTCTTAATTCTCTCATTTCCTCTCTTTTTTTATTATTATTGAGAGAATATCAATAGGAGTAAATTTAGAAAAAAATGATAAATATAAAAACTATATCTTATATTTAGAAACAAAATCAACTCCTTAAATATAATCACATGAGCTATTTGGTACCACCCGCGTTAGGTGGTTTTGCCATTAGCTTGTGTGTTCGATCAAAAAGTACGGTCATGCCAATATCCATCTTTCTTACATGACCTCCCTTCCAAATTCAACCTAACAATAATAATAGTAATAGTAATAAAAAAAAAATCTCATTCTTATATCCATTAGGTGCAATTTACAAATCAAAATTTGTGATGTGTGATTTTTATCATTAATGATACTTTGACATAAATGTTAAATTTTCTTTATATGAATTTTTGTTATTAAAAAAAAATCAATTGTTAAGATTTGATAGAAGAATTAGGTATGGATATAAGAAAACATTCCTAAATTCTGTCCTAATTATTATTAAATTAATTTATGAAAAATTCTCTAATTTTGGACAATACACAAATAAGTAACCTCGTTAATTTTTATAACTTAATAATCAACATTCTTGAACTTTTACACACACACACACATATATGTGCAAGTAGCTACCGGCATTACTTATATATCCCCTTAATTAAACTCTATTTTTATAAGCACTTAATCTATAAAATTTTGAGTTATATGCAGATAATTCTTATATACCCTAATTGTAAGGATATTTGCATAAATATAAAAGTTTAAGGAGATTTATTGTAAAGTTTCAAAAATAAGGAAGATCATATGTACATGACATAAACTTCATGTGGGTTATATATAATTTAGTAGCCTCATCATCATCATTATTCATTACTTAGGCTCAATTCTTTTCCCCCCCCCCAATTATTCAAGCACGCATGATCTATTAAACACTGAGAAAATAATTGTGGAATAAGAGTCACCACCTGATTTGAATAGATTGCATTTATTGTTAAGGAGTTCATCTTAATTAGGAAAATTTTAAAAATAATTGTTGTAGGAACATGTGCTCAATAAAGTATCAAACTTCACGAGTTGTCTACATAACAAGTCTTTACTCCCAGCTCGTTGTGAGAGATAAATATAATTAGATGATAATAAAATTGGAAGAATATTTTGTAACTCTCCCCCTACTCAAAAAAGAAAATCACATAAAGAAAGTAATGTAGTAAAAGATAAAAATAAATTACATATCCTAAAATTAAGAAATATACTGCTGAAGAAAGGAAATATGATTACTCAGTCAATGAATTATAAAAAAAAAAAAAAAAAAAAGGCCATGCACTTTCACATCAAGAAACATACCTCTGCAATTTAAATAATATGAGATTTCATCAAAGCCAATGTCTCCATTTTCAGAACAATCACTATTATGATGCAAATTCTAATATGAATAGAATCATAAAGAATTGGGTTTATTAAAAAAAACAAAGAAATCACCTAGGTGAGTATTAATTACCTGAATAAATATTTATTAGGACATAATGTTAGGATATTGAATTACTTTATGAGCAGATTGAGGAATAAAAGTAAATAGGAGATTGAAGAAATAGTCAAACTTCTTGAAATTAAGGAAAAGTGTAAATATCAGGTAATAATTTATAATAATGTCTAGATTTGTTGTAAGGTGGAAAACCCGACCCATGTTTAAATTAAACGGGTTTTAAAACGGGTATTATAAGTTTTCATATATAAAGTTGATTGATTGATTAAAGAAATTTTGTATCAATTTTAAATTGAATAAATTCATTTGCATGAGACTAAAAATTAAAGAACAAAATTTTGTATAATTTAGCCATATAAATTAGAAAAAGTTTCATTTTTAATTGGGTTAAAGTATAAAAATACTCATGAGCTTTTACCAAAAGTGCGTCAAGGACCATATGCTTTTTAAAAATGTAAAATACCTATAAACATTCAAAATAGATAAAATAAATGTCATAACCGATAAATATAAACTAACACTATTACTTTTTACAGTGAAAAATGCACTATTTTGCAAATACATATGTAATGGTGCTAGCTATATTTAATGGTTTCGACATTTTCGCTCTAATATTTAATATTCATGGGTGTTTTTTGCATATACAAAAATCATATTGTATTTGATATAGTTCTGGAAACCGGACCGGACCGGCCGGTCCGGCCCGGTAACCGGCGAACCGGCCGGTTGGCCGGTCCGGTTTCCATTTTTTTTAAAAAAAAACCTTTTTTTTACTATTTTCTTTAAAATTTCATACCAATAAGCCTAAAATTTCCAATTTCTCACCGGTTTGGTCCGGGTTTAGCTCCGATTTGGCCCCGGTCTGACCCACTGACCCTTAACCCAGTACCCCGACCGGTTCAGTACCCGGTCCGGGCTTTAATACCTTGGTATTTGATGTATTTTTGGTAAGAGCTCATGCTACTTTTGCATCTTAACCTTTTTTTTTTTAATTTTATAGGTGGAATAATTAAAAGAATACATCCAATAAAATCGCCACAAATGAAACATTGACGACAAAAATTAGTAGTTGAGTTTTTTAATTTAAAAATATTCCTCAAAATTTAATGTGCCACATTTTCTTGCCTGATGCCCCACATGGATAATTTCCAATAGATTAACGTGGAGGTGGATGGCAAAAAAAAAAAACGTGGAGGTGGTCACTGGTCACTGTAAATAGCGCGTCAATTTTTTAATGAAAAAGAAGCAGAAAAGTAATATAGTTTGACTTACCAAAACGAGCCAGCTGGCTGAGAGTGAGTGGTTGACAAAGTTTACTACGCGTTAATATATAATATAGCCTCTATTTCATAGTGCCTACTTTTATCCGTGAAGTTTACTCTTGAGTCTTAATTTTCTCTATATAATTAATAATTACTATATAATACTTTATTTTTAAATAATACAGGTCTTTTCTTTTTCTCAACACATAATAGCTAGGGTTTGTCAGAGGGGGAAAAAGCTATATTTTATCTTAATTTTAATTTAAATAAAAATATATGTTTATTAACAACAAGTGGGATGGACTGAGATTTCTCTTAAATGAGAGTGAGAGTTGCAATCTTGTGAATAAGATATTTTTAATTAAGTAAAGGCATGTTTGAGATCACGATTTCTTAAAAAATAAATCATTATTACGCAAGCCGAGATAAAACTTCTCTCACATACTTACCTCGTATGCTGTGAATCACGATTTATAAGCGCTTATTACCAAAAAATAAACTATTCCAAACGAACACTTAATACTTAAGTATATATAGAAATTGATTTATTTTGTGAAGTTAAAAGTACTTTATTACATACTTTTTATGAGAGATATTTCTTTTACAAACCAAAACACGAAAATGATTAACGTAGAGGGAAAGGAAGATTAGGGTTCGTTTCCCGCGTCGGAGTGACAAGAAATTGCTGGGAAAAACTCAGACGCGTCTAGTGAAAAATAAAAATGCATGATATATATAACTCAAGGGGTATTTAAGAGATATTACTTGGCGATTATTTAAAAATAACCGACAAGTATATATTATACTGTTTAATGTCAAATAATAATCTTCTAATATTTGATGGTGGTTTTCAAATAATCGTTAGAGTTTTAAATTTCTAGAACTTAAAAAAAAATACAGCTATTTGACCGTTGTTAATTTAAGTATAATCGTTAAATATTTGCTCAAACTTCTTTGATGATCAGCATAATAATAACCATCAAATAAGCTCTTGTTCAACCTCTAACACGCCTTACTTAACTCCTCTGCATGAACCATATAACGCTATGATTCTGCAGCAATTTCAAATAAAGCCGCCATAAATACGTACCCTAATAGCAATGTTTTGGTTACAATAGATTAGAGAAAACTCATGACGATTTGAAGTGATAAGCAAGGTATTAAAATTCGGACCAGGTATTGAACTGGTCGGGATACTGGGTTAAGGATCAGTGGGTCAGACCGGAGCCAAACCGAAGCTAAACTGGGACCAAACTGGTGAGAAATTGAAGATTTTAGGCTTATAGTATGAAATTCTAAAGAAAAAATATAAATTTTTTTTTAAAAAAATTGGAACCCAGACCGGACCAGGAACCGGATTGGTCCACCGTTCGGTTCGCCGGTTTTTGAGCCAAACCAGACCTAAACTGGGACCAAACCGGTGAGAAATTAAAAATTTTAGGTTTATAATATGAAATTCTAAATAAAAAATATAAATTTTTTTTTAAAAAAATTGAAACCCAGACCGAACCGGGAACCGGACTGGTCCACCTTCCAGTTCACCGGTTTCTGACCCGAACCAGTCCGGGTTCTTGAACCTAGGTGATGAGCAACTATTTTGCTTAAAGTTGGAAAACCCCGTCCCGATTTATCCGAGTATGGAATGGGAAAATCTTGAACACCCCTAATAAGTTAAATTGATTTCACCACCATCTTAGTGTGTGTATATGCACTAATTGAAATTATGATTTTATTCTGTTGATGGTGGGTTATGTGTTAAAAATGAAATTGACTTTATGGAGATACACTAATTAATTGCATGAATTATGCATTAGCCACAGCTGAGTGGCCAACCATTAATTTTTTTTTTCAAAAAAAAATTGATTTGATTGAATTAACATATGAAGCATCTAAGGTTGAGATATATAAGAACCGCGTCGAAATTAAGAAACAAAGTCAAATTAGCCCCAAAAAATGTATAATATATAGAATCAACCCACAAATTTAGGGGATACCCACTAATAATAATAAAACTTGCAGAGCATTTCATGGAGGTCGTTGAAGTTGAGCAATTATTATTGCGGTTTAAATATTAAATATTAATTTAATCAATTCTGTTCTTACTAAACAAACGAATTTGCGGGATGTTCTTGAGCTGTCACTAAGAATTCAAACACAATCAAAAGGAATATTTGCTGTGGCAGCTGAGATTATGAAGTATAACTCTATCAGCCTTTATTTATTTATATTTTTTTGAGGTTAGGTGGTAAGAAATAGAGTTATTAATCCTCTAATGAATTCAGCAAATTGTCATTAATTACTAGTGTGGGTACTTGAATCTCGATACGAATATTATCTGTCTTTTACTATATAAAGCAAAATGTACCTAAAACTGATTTAGGTACAAAATGTATATGTGGAGCCCATCAGTTATTTATTATGTCTAAAATTGAATTAGTTGTAATATGTTAAAGTCAAACTGTCAAATTGTATGAGGAATAATGTTATGAATTCTTTAATTCCGACACTAATGATAGTGTAGTTTTGAATTGAATGTAAAAACTTTTTTTTTTTTTTTACCTAGAGGTTATGGATTCAAATCCAATAAATAGGATGAGACCCAAAAAAATATATCTCATCCATATATTTTTCCTATAGTATTTACACTGAAAATTATTTATTGTAGAATACAATGCTATAGGAAAAAAATAAGAAGAAAAAACAATAAAAACTAGAAAAACGAAAAACTCTAGATTATATACTTTTTTAGGCATAAGCACCGCATTGAACATAATCATATTTAAAACAGTTGCACATTAAATATGAGCAACTCTCTTAATATGAGTTCGAACATTGATCCATCATATTAAGAGAGATTAATCCCTTTTGTTAAACTCAACCTTGTTACCAATATTATACACTCTTCTTTGGTCTAGATTATGCTATATTGATGGATAATTAAAGTAGAAGTTTAATTTTCTGTGTTGGCAAAAAAAAAAAGAAGAAGAAGAAGTTTAACTTTTGCTGCCGTAAGCTAAGAACGTGTTGTACGGACTCGCGTTATGAATAAAATTCAGTGCCCTTCCTTTCAAAATTACATCCAACAATTATTCATGTGCTTGGCATCACTTAGTTTTTTATAATAAGTCCTTATTATGCAAGTCGAGATAAAGTTCATCTCATATACTTATCTCGTATACTATGAATCACGATTTATACGAGATAAAGCTCATCTCGTATACTGTGAATCACGATTTATAAGTACTTATTGCCCAAAAATAAGCTATTCCAAATGAGCACTATATTTTGTACTACTCTAGTTCTCTTTATAAGTTCTTGTTGACCCAAAAATTTGATCATATTTATAAGTTCAGTTTTAGGGTAGTAAATGTATTTTATACTTTTTTATCCCTACTAATTGCAATAAACAAAAGGAACTTATTCATGTTGACTTTTGAAACCAGTCATAAATAAGAGCGAAATTGAAAATTTAGCTTATAGTTAATGAGTTAACTAACTCTCCTTGATATATGAGAATTAGTTAAAAGTTAAAAGGGACTTATAAATAAGACCAGATCGAGTTATATAAGTTTGGAGATTGATCGGTTAGTTTTGATTAAATATATGTATTAATTTGATTAAAACAATTCAAAGTAGTTTTGTTTCAAAAGTTACAAAAATTAGCCATTTTCACTCTAATTATAATATATTTTATCTTAAATGGTCACTTTAATTTATAATAATAATGCTGGCAATATTTAATTAGCTTAAGTGGTTTAAACTTGTTCTTCTTAAATAAGGTTTTGAGTTCGAGTTATCTTGTGCATAATAAAAATTGTTATTAAATTACTTGCCATAAATACAGTTCAATTAAACCTGACTTCATCTGAATTCTTAAGTATATTTTTAGAAATAAGTTGGCATTAAAAGTGACGGGTCGGTGAGATCCAAGTATAGGAGATCTTGAATTCTAATGTGAGGTGAATTAATAAGAGAGACAAAGAAATTTATTAATGATTTTATAATGAAAAAAATTCAATGGATTTTAAAATAGATAGATAAATGCGTAAGGCACATAGTTGGGGGTTGAAAAAATAGGGAAAAGCACATGGGAGTGTGGAGACACATGATCATTATGATATATCATGATTTTTTTTTTTATTTTGACCTGATTTTTTTTTTGGGCATGGTTTAATTGTGCCAATATTGTTGTGTACAAATATATATGGGTTAATATAATATTTAGTCCCTTAAGTTTGCATTCATTTTGGTCTTGGTCCCTTAAGTTTCAAACTATAACTTTTGATCCATAAAGTTTCATTTACCTTAAAATATTTGTCTCTATAAGTTAATAAAAACCTGGACCATTATGGCCCTATAAGGGCAAAAACCATTGGTTTGAAACTTGAGGGATTAAAACCAAAATGAGGATAAAATTGAGGGACCAAAGATAATATTAACCCAATATATATTTACAGACAGTACATTGCACATATATATGTTGGTGGTGGCGTGCAAGCAAGGGGCTTCTCAAAGACATTCTTTGTGTTGAATGCTTCAAAGGGATTTTATCATACGAATAAAAGAAACATCTAAAAGTACATCACATTTGCTTCATTCTCAAGAAACTTAACTACCATATGTTTAGCATTAATCTTAGCATAGAGATTTTATTTTGAAAAAATTGCTAAAAAAATTACCCATAGTAAATTTTTTTACTCAAATGTACCTTAAGATCTAGATCCTTGAACGAGTATAATTCTTCTTTAACTGTGTGCTATATTAATTAAGGAAGAGTTGCACTAACAGAAAATAGGTTAAACTTAGGTTCTTTAACAAACTTCAAGTGCTTTAGGACAATAAATGTTATATTGTGGGATTTTCCAACTATTTTTTCTTTTCGATTTGGTTACGGGCATCATCCTTTTTTAGACTTAGAGCGCAAAGAGCTTTCACCTCTTTTAATATGTGTCATTCACAAGATTCAAACTTTATTTTTGTGAGGTAAGGCCATTTACTACCTCAGCCAACAATTAGTTGGTTTCCTTTATTTTTGTTATATGCATATTTGATTTGAATTAAGAGGATTATAAATAAAATTTAAAAAATTAATTAGTGAAACATGAGTCGATAATATTTATCTAAATGGGAATAAAGAAAATTGTTTAGATCAAATTTATAAGCAAGGAAATATATCATGATTTGGATATTTAGATTGATGTTGTACATGTTAACTACTATTGTAATTGAATATCTAATGCTTTTTACCTACAAGTGCGCAACATTATACATTTAAAGTATTGCGTGTAGTGTTTATTAATGGCCTAATTTAATATTTAATATTTAATTTTTATTTGATTTATACGGGTGCTAAAGATAAGATCATATCTTTATTTCATTCACGAAACCAAACAAAAATGAAGTGAAAAGAAATTGCCTTGGAATGAAAATTTAGATATTATATAATTAAATATAATTTGTTTTGTAAATCTAGTGGAATAGTCATAAAAAAATAATTGAATTATATAGTTTTTTTTTATAATTATCTTTATAGCTGTATGACTTGATGATTGATGAGAATCTAATTTATGACTTCTGACTTCAATTGCAACAACATGCATTAGATTCGGAAAACAGGAATATTTTAGATTTCTTTATTTTATCCCTTTTATTTTGAATTATGATTAAATGAATATAATTGGCAACAACGTTAGTCAAAATCTCTCGCACGTTGTGGAACTAACTATAGAGGAAGTTGCTTGCATGTTTGCAATGTTTGTTTTCACTCAACAGCTTTGAACTTCTTGTGTTCAGCTCATTTGGTCAAATAAAGCAAGAAAATTGTATAATACTCAAAAGCACAAAACACTATTTAAATTAGAATTTATTAAAAAAATAGGGACTGGGTATAGAATATAGATAAAATTTCAAGATTAATAAATAAATGAATAAATGTAAATTTAAACAATAATAAATTTTTCAAAAAACTGAAGTTTAGTTTTGGTACAAAATCACAATTTAGAAATATTTTGTTACAAAGAGTATTTTATCTTTTTTTTTTGGAAAAAAAATAAATAAATACCACTTGAACTTTAAAATCTTAAATCAATGATTTCTTAAAAACATTAGTTGTTAATTGCTATACTCTTTTTATCAATCACATTATTTTTATTGTCAACAAAATCAATTTGGGATTTTGGAGTTCAAGTGATATTTTTTTTTATCTTTTTCCCTTCTTGTTTTTTATATTCTAATAATTTTTTTTTTTGTCAATGTTTATATTCCAATAATAAAATATTACAACATGGTGAGAAGAAGGATTAGAATACAATAGAAACCTCTGCAATTAGCATTGTTCTAGGCCCATTGGCCTGAAAAACTGTTAGGCCCATGTTGACCCAATCAATATCTCTCAACTTAAATAGGTCAGGCTAGATTTTAACTAAATAGATCTAAGTCTGCAATAAAAATCTAAAACCTAAACCTAGGCCTGAGCTTGTATATAGGCTTTAGGCCTAAGCCTTCAAAAGATCAAAAGCCTTTTTAAAAGCCCACATAAAATATAGATCTTTAAATATGCCTAAAATCTATATCTCTAAACCTATTTAAAAGCTTACGTTATATCTTAAAATTTTAAAATCCATTCTCACCTACAATATAAGATTTGGTGAGGAGAAAAATCAATAATCTATTGATAAAGAAGATACATTTTCTAAAATCAACCAAACATCACAAATAACGTGTAAAAACTAGAGGTGGGAATAGGTACGGCCTCTATCAAGGACTTCCAACCTACCTAATTTAAGCCTACTATAGCTTATTTAGTAAATAGGTAAAGCTTAGGCTCAGACTTATTTAGGTAAATATAAGTCAAGCCTATTTTCATGAGATTTAGCCTATAAGCCTTTAGGTCTAGTCTATTTAGCTTTTTTATTTTAAAAAAAACACTATTATGTATAGTTATATATAATTTAATCTAAGTTAGGTATATGAATTATACTATTTATAAAATTACTAGTCTTATCCTTAAGTTTCATATCTCATTATTCACCCATGAGCCCAGTCCGTTCATTTATCAATCAATCACACATACTTCTCTTCAATGGCAATGCTAGCTCACTCTTTCCCTTGATTTGTATTGCTAAAGTATAATAATTGGAATAAGTTTATTTTAGTTATGTCCAAATGAAATATAATAATCCTTATAAGAAGAGTTTGTCCCAGTTTCTACAAGAAAAGCGAAAGAGCTAAAATATAGTTGTTACATATCACTTGTGATACTTGGTTGATTTTAGAAAATGTAACCCATTAATTAGAGCTGGGAATATGGGCCAGCCTGTGGGTTGTGGGCTGGCCCGCACCAACCCATGGCTCGCACTTCTACGGGCTGGCAAAATGCCAACCCTAACTCGCAGTGTACGAGTTGCGGGTCAGCCCGCGAGCCCGCATTTTTTTTTTAAAATAAAAATTTCTATTTTTTTAAAGAGGATTGAAAATATAAGACACATATATATGAGTCATTAAATTTACCTTCTTAGCATCAATCATTTCTCTTATAAAAATTTAAAAACATAATCTACAATTTAAGAAATAAAGTTATCAAATTTGTCAAAGTTTATAAACAAAACATAAACTCATTCTCAAGCAACCAAGATATAATAATTTTGTTTAAAGAAGGAGGGAAGAGGCTAAGATTTTTTCTTTTTGGATTGTGAAGTACCAATATAGAAGTGAAAAACTTATAAATTTTGTAAAATTATCATATGTAAAAAAAAATAAAAAAATTTGCGGGCTAACTCACCAACCCGCGAGCTGGCCCGCATTAACCCGCGGGTTATGCCGTATGGGCCTATCCTCCCACATTTTTGCGGGTTGAGATTTTTCCAACCCTAACCCATCAAAACCCGCGGGCTTGCGGGTTGGGTCCATATCACCGACTCTACCATTAATCAATAGATTATTGGTTTTTCTCCTTACCAAATCTGATATTATAGGTGGGAATGGATTCTAAATTTTTCTCTTTACTAAATATAGTTTTTACATAGGGGTTTTCAATCCTGATTCTGGACATTTTGATCCCAAAAATTTTCTTTCCAATCTGGGATTGAGACGGGAACCAGGATCACCTTTGAGATCCTGGTCTTGGTCCTTTTTTTTTTTACCTTATAAATTAAGTTATTATTTTATTTTTATATTTTTTACCCCAATAAAATAATTTATCATTTGATAAAATGTGTATCAAATCTTTAGTTAGAGTTAAACTGCATATATTGTAATAATAATTCTAACTATATATACTGTATAAAGATAATAATGAAGATGATGATGATGATGAATGCTATTTTTCAACTCTAGATTAATTTGTATAATTATTATGTCCTTATTAATTGTTAAATGATTACTTTAAACAATAGAATATGAGAAATTTAACTCATATAATGGTATTTTTTAAGTTTATTTTTTAAAAAAAATGTAAGGATTTTTTGGTCCCAATAATGCAAGGACTTTCCCGAGACCGTGACCGGTAACAGTTTTTAGCTCCCGGCCTCTTACCGAGAAGGTAGTCTCAATCTTTTTACATGTCGCTTATGATGCTTGGTTGATTTATACCTCTATACCTCCGTAAGTGCTCGTTGAGCTAGAAGGCATGTCATGCCCTAATGAATTTTTGGGATCCAAATCACCTAAATTTTTGTGCACAAAAGAAATGTTACTATGTATGCATTCATTCCCCCCCCCCAAAAACTATGAAGTATTTTGATACTAATTGATAAAAAAAAAAATACTTCTATAGCCCTAATTATACGAGCTAGTCAAGAGGTTGATTTTGATTCTAAATTTAAAACCTCTATCCATTTCATCTTTCATATTTATTTGTTATTCCAAAAACTAATTTACTTAATTTGTAAACTGACATACATACATACATTTGATGTTATATAGTGGCATTTTAGGAGATCAAATGATATTTGTTATGAGCATAATTAAAAAATATATCATAATCTATCTAAATTAATTAACTAGCTCTTATGTTAAACGACTAGAAAACTATCTAATAAACTCTCAATTTCATTTGTGTGGGTTTTTCTGCTTATTCCTCGAGCGCTGGTTTGGAATGGTTCGGGGTTCAATCCCTCTCCCTATTAAAAGAAAAAAGCTAGACTGGTCAGTGATTATTTATTTTAATACTTAAGCCACGTTTTAAAGGTAAAATATAAATAGCTTATTTTTAATTTTATCAAAGTTACAAATATTCAAGATTTGTACCTAATATTAAAAATATATAAATAAATATTTAGATATATAAATAGAAAATTGATTTTTTTTTTCAAATATGTGTTAGTTAAGTACTAAAAGACTGAAAATTTAGAATTTCAAATAAAGATAAACATAAAAAAAATATATGATAGCTACACTTGTTATTAATTTAAGGTGTTACTGGTCTCAAATTTAAAACACAACTTGTAATAATTTCAGTAAGGCTGTTGTTTTTATAAATATAATTGAGGAGGGTCACATTTGCAAATTTAGAGATTGTCAATTTACTAATACAGATATCCGGTGTTAAATTTTACTGAATTTATAATAAGTAAATCATAACATATAATTTTCAGAGTTTTTAACACAAGGAGAGTCCCTATGTGAGAAGGACGGTTGGGATTGGAGGTTCCCTTCCTCTCCTTTTCCCTTTTTAGCCTCCGCTCCTGAATTGAGATTGTTGGAAAGAAAGATGAGAGATAAAAATTTTCATTATACAATTAACCTTAATAAAATAATATAATTCATTCCGTTTCCTGAATTGAGCTGGTTGGAAAGAAAGATGTGAGAAAAAAATTTTCATTATACAATTAACCTTAATAAAATAATATAATTCCTTCCGTTTACTTCAAGTTTTATAATGACCTCCCTCACACTTTCATTTTTCTTCTCTTTAAGCTTCCCATTTTTCCATGCTTGTCACAGATAAATTGAGACAATTGATAAATTGATGGATGAAGCATGAGATTTTAAATATACTGAGAGATTTTGAAAAATGAGAGATGAATACCAAAAAATAGAACGTTGTATTTGCACAGTGAACTTGTTGCTAGTTCTGGGACACACACAGGGAACCTGTTGCAATCTTCTCATTCCCTTTTTATGCCTAGCCCAAAAAAAAAAAAAACAGAAAAAAAAGGAAGAATTGCCCAAAAATACCTTTGGGGCAAATTAATTACTGATTGCTATCAAGCGTGCAAGTGATCTTCCATGTGTGTAAGCAATCTTCCGTTTTGTGCAAACCATCTTCCGTGTGTGTAAAAATCTTCCATATAAATGTGCAAACAATCTTTCGTCGTGTGCAAAATATCTTCCGTTATGTGCAACAGATCTTCCATGGTAGTATTCAGCAATTAATTTGCTAAAAATGTATTTATCAGCAATTCTCCCAAAAAAGAATGGTACATTTGCTTTCAGCTTATTGAAATTTTTAATTGTCTATGCTATTTTGTGGGACGATAAATCTTTTGGTTCTTGATTCTCTATGGTAAAATCTCCTTTTGATATATATACCTACATAACCGATTACTTGAAACACATTAATCTTGGATAAGAATTTACTTGAAGCTTTAAATATACCAACCTATAGTAATAATAATAAAATATAATTAACCTAAAATCTAACTTATAGTAATAGTGAGCGAGGGATATATAGGAAATGAAGGTCACCGCCTTTATATGCAGATAGTAGTTACAGCAAGACTAAGTGCTTGTTTGGATTAGCGATAAAGAAGAAGTTTTTTTTACATATGGGCTTTTGAAAAAGTCATATAGAAAAAAAGTCAGATTGTAGATGTGATTTGTATTTGGATTGACGATGATAAAAGTGACTTTTTTTGATCTCCATCTGAGTAAAAGCAGCTTTGATCTCCATCTGATAAAAGCTTCATTTTCTCTAGAAGCCCAGCCATCACAAACGCTCTTCCAAACACATCAAATGAGCTTTTGGAGCTTTTAGCCCCCAAACGGGCTTTTTTAACCTCCAAACGGGTTCCCAAACAGACCCTAAGAATGAAGATAGAAAAGGATATAATTTTTGGCTGCAGAGACAAGGAAGGCTATACTCAAAAAAAAAAAAAAATTCTTTAGCATTTACCTTGGCTCTCTGATTATAAGTTGCATTATACGAGTATATAAAAAGAAAAAAAAAATCAAATTAACATTTATAAAATTAAAACGGTTAATTTTGTATTAGCTTTCATCTCATCTCCTCTTAAGCCAAATAGGGTATTACTAAAGTCCCTCCTCTCCCTTTTGTTGAGCCAAATTTAGCATAAAGATTGGATAATTGAGAAGAAGTGCTTTCAATCAAATTGTCTTAATTTATACAAAATCTTAATAGATATGTAAATAAAAATTTAATATACTCAAATAATTATTTTGATAATTTAAAAATATGTTTTAATTAATCAGTATAAGCTTAAAAATGTTGAAATTATGTCTTCTTCATCTTATCAAAACTATATAGCGATGCAAGATTTATACAAAATCTTAATAGGCATGTCAATAAAAATTTTAGACATTTAAATAAGAAATTTACTGGATAATTTTAAAATATGTTTGAATTAACTAGTAAAAGATTAAAAATTTTGAATCTCATCTCAACTAAAGATAAAAGAAAATAGAAACTATCAGCTGTTATTAATTTGCACAGCAAGATAAGAAGGTATGCCAAGAGACCAAAAAGTTGAATGGTCTCATGGTTATGCCAAGAATACTGGTAAGCATTGGGAAGGACGTTTTTCTGAAGTAAAATACACCATTTTGGTGATTATCTACTTAAAATTTATTTCAATTCACATAACACTACTATTTTTAGTGAAATCTGGGCAAATAACAAAAATTATTTTAGTGAAATCCACCATTATTTGTTATTATCCACAATTAGTACAGACCATGTGCGATGCACTTAGGAATGTTTATAAAAAAGGTCAAAGTTTTAAAAATAACATAGTTCAATAAATATACCATTAATTATAAAATCCATCCTTTCATTAAACATTTCTATAACATATACCTGTGCAATAACAAAATAGTATTAGGTAACTATAGTTAAATTTATAAAGTAGTTTATATTTTATATAACTAATAAGCATTGCAATATAGAGTTATTGAAAACTTGGTTTCCTTCCTTTTTTTTCCCCGCGGGAAAACTCGGTTTCCAACTAAATCAAAAATAATATAAATATTTTGTAGAATATTGCAAAACCATCCATCATCTTGAAACATAATATTTTGACCATTGATCGGTTCACCATTTTCAAATAACGAATTTTTAATTAAGCCTAAAACACAACTGTCAATATTGTTCATGGGAGAAATTTTTTTCCTAATTTAATGACATGAAATACCTTCAAAAATCAGTTACTGATTGACTAGAAATTTTAAAATGCATTTCATAATATTTCAACTCATTATCATCTCTGTGTATTAGTTGCTATCCAAAGAAACAAACCTGATTATACATAATGAAGCAGCCATTGAAACTGTATTGTCAAACAAAGAAGTCACAAAAATAAAATGATTCATCTCACAACATTTAGCATTTTCTCTTCTTCTTTAACCAGTAGCTTTCCCTCCACAAAATCACAGCTCAATATTGGTATCCCAAGCTGCTTTTGCAGTTTCTTCACAACAAACACTTCTGGCTCTTCACATAACGAAAGCACTGTACCAGACCTCCCAAGCCGCCCTGTCCTACCGGCACGGTGAGCATAGTGAATTGAGTCTGTGGGTAAGTCCAAATTAACAACAAGATCGCATTCCGCTACATCCAATCCCCGTGCTGATAATTCATTGGTCACAAGCACTCTCACCTCACCATTCTTGAACTTCTTCAGAGTTGTTGACCTGGCAAGTTTCCCAAGATCCCCATGTAACTCTGCAGCTTTCATCCCACGTGCCTCAAGCTTGAAGACAACATCCTTAAGTTGCTTAATATGGTTCATGAAAGCTATAACATATTTGGCATCTACTGCGTGAATACACCTTCTCAAGGTATCGACTTTATGCTGTAACTTTGAGACACAATAATAATGTTTTAATGCAGGAGGTAGGGACTCTGCTGCCTGTGTAAGAGTAGTAGAGTTAGCATTTGAGCCCGGAGCAGATCCTGATAAATTGACCGGCGTCTGAGGAGAAATGGTTTCAAGCAGGCCAACTTTATTGGCTTGGACAAGAAGTGGGGCATTTGTCCAGCTCCGGGCTGCCCTGACAACAGAAAACGGAACAGTTGCAGATACCATAATTGTTTGACGTTCAGCCCATCGAGGAGCTGTACTATTTTGTGCTCGTGCGTCAGCTCCTGATCTTCTCCCCACGTGTTCTAGTATCCGGTGCATGTCCTCCCGGAAGTTAAATGACAGGAGTTCGTCGACTTCATCGAGGACCAAATAACGACAGCCATGAGTGTGAAGTTTCCCAGCTGCACTGAGCTCAGCTATTCTACCTGGTGTGCCAACAACAATGGCAGGTTTATTTTTCTTGAGAGCTTCCTCTTGCCTGGATCTGTTCGCGCCTCCCACTAGCTGTTGAACAGCCTTTTTGTTAGCAAGTCCAAGTATCTTCTCAAACTCCCTCACAATCTGCATACCTAGCTCCCTAGAGGGAGCAACAACGACAGCCTCTATTCCCATTTTCTTCCCGGGTTCACCACCACTGTTGCCTTCAGAAATTTTGTTCCTCAAAGGGCCGAGATTAGATAGTATGGGAAGAAGATAAGCCAATGTTTTCCCTGATCCTGTGTAAGACTGAATTATGACATCATGATTATTCAAAATTGTAGGAATGGCTGCAGACTGCACTTCAGTTGGAACCGTCAAACCTTCATTTTCCAATCTCTCAAGCAACAAATGAGGGAGGCCAAGTTCAGAAAAAGACTTGGCGGAAAACGGAGCAGATTCTATATGCTGCTTCTTTGTGACTCCAACTGCTTTATTTTTGTTGATGCCCATGGTCTTTGCTCTGCTCTTTGAGGCTAAAGAGGGGGAACCCAACTGCTTCAGTTTATTGACTTTGTTATTTGTCCTAGTTTCATTCTCATTATTCAAACCGATGCTTAAGGGAGTAAGGGGAGCATGTTGAGGCTCTACGTGACTTAAACAACGGACACCGCAATGCAAATAAGAAGTACAAGAAGCCGGAAAGAACCTTCGCAAAGGCAGTGTTTCTCCAACTAGCAGAACCAACCGTGCAGAGAACAACACTGGCATCACTTTCTTTATGAATTATACCGTCTTGCTTCTTTTTGTGGGAGAACAAGAATATGGCTTCCAAAAGCCTTTAAAAGAAAAATCCCACGTCAAGCTACTACACCAAATATGAACAGATGGAATTAGAGATTTAGAACACACCCATGGATAAGACATAAATTGACAAACTATGCCTTTGATTGGAAAAATTTACATAAACAAAACTCATATATCATCATGATTCAAGAAATTCAATCGCACAAAAATAACACTGATACCCATACATTTAAAAATATCAATCCTTCAAAAGCCAACAACAAAGGAAACATTGTAAATCAACGGTGTGATCCACATCTACCTCAGAAGAAAACTTCCCCAAATGGTTTCATAGCTCAACTGATACACATAAAAATACATAAAATAGAACCTTAATACTCAATCCCCATCAGAAGAATATCCTAGTTATTGTTTTCTTCAAAATAATCATATTAATATTTGATGTCCCAAAAGCCTCACAACACTTATTGTCAAGATTTTTTTTTTAATATGATGAAATTTAACATAATCATTGGCAACTATATATACATGTGAGGGTGTATAAACATATGGCAATTTTAATTTGAGAAACAAAAATTCCTTCTCCTAAAATGTAAATGAAAAGCAGGTCCTGGTTTCTCACCATATGCTGCTGTAGTTTAAGCTCTGAAGTCTCACATGATATTTGTTTAGTAAAAAAAAAAAAACCTCCTAATTTGTCTTAGAAAACCATCCCTTCCTTCTATGCTGATCACTGCAGTCTAATCACTTCGACAGTCTTCAAACTCCTTTAACTACCAACTACCTCTCAATACGCTCCTCCCCCCCTGAATTCAATAGCTTCAAATGTTCTTCTTTTTAAATTACATTAGCATGTTATATACTGAACTAATCATCCCAATCTCATTTTCCTTCCAAGTTAAAACTTCTTAATTTTAGATTACCTCTAATTTGATTATTTTGAAGGCAAATCCTTTATTTGTTACCAAAATAATTTAGCACAAGTATTCACAAGCCATTTCAATACATTTCCAAACGCAGGAAGGAGATCACAATCCAAAGTAAAATTATCCCAAAAACAGTGAAAAGCACGTTGGTTTAAAATCAAAAAGCATAAGTGGCCTCTGAGCTACTTCTGCATTTCAATTATGTGGAAATGTGTTTGTGGGGCGGCTAAGACAGTGACGAAAATAACGAAAAGAGGATATCAGGATTGAAAAACAAACACGACTCAAATTTCCATGTCTCGTGAATAATGATGCACAAGCAATTTAACTAGAGAAGGATAGCCCTAGGAGAAGTATGGAGGAGTATGGAAATTAGAAACTCGTAGACAGAGATAAAATATTCACTCACGAAGTCTAATTCTTTCTATCTAAACAAATACCGTACAGAAGAGAATGGTAGTAACCTTCCCAAAGTAACAATTGTATTTAAATAGAGAAGCATGAAGATTATTATCATTACTTACCTTCAACTCAAATGTAGGCCCAAAACCAAAGCAGTGGGCATTGAACTGAGTAAAACGATATTCGCCAAAGCTGTCAAGGAGAACGGTGGATAACGACGGAATAGAGTGCAGGGTCCGCCGGAGGGACTGGAGGAGAACGACGAAGTGGCCGAACGACACTCCCTGAAGACCTGGAGATCGCTGGGGTAGGAGAGGATTGTAGATATTTCTATGCATATCACTTTCGCAGAAAAAAAAAAGGGCAAACTGAAAATCGAATTTTAACACAAGCCTATTGGCTATTCCTGTGAAGCTCCCCAAATATATTTCGACAAAAAAAAAAAAAAAAAAAAAGTCTCCCAAGTATGTTAGAGAAAATGACATTAAAATCTCAATTAAAAAAAATAATATTAAAAAAGTCCTAAAACTTATAAATAATAATTTATCTATTTATTAATGATTACTCTTTCACTTATTATTAATAAGTTATGAGATTTTTTCCCTTAGTGTCATTTTTCCAATATATTAGGGATAGATTAGTTTTAAGGGATTAGTATAATGGTTTAACCCAAATACTAAAGATAGAAACAAAAATCAAAGTAAAACAAATTTAAAAACCCATTGAAATGAAATGGGAACTACTTGTGAAGATTTGTTTTTGCTCAAACACATAGAGAGGATTTAAACCCAATATAAATTATTTGTTGCTCTAGCATATAGATAAAGATATCAAAATGTCATATGTCATTTCACACAAGACCTCTCATATATCAATAAATGAGTATCCATTTTTCCCGCAAAGGCTCCGCTTTGTAATGATATAAGCAATTGTATTAGCTTTTTTAAGGGTGTATTAAATATCATCAAAATAATTTTGCAAAGAACAAAAAATCAGATCAGGTTGTTGGTTCAACCGAAAAACCGGATACCGGTCCGGTTTGATTTGAGACAAAAACCGGGAGAGCATCAACTCGGGAATATCTGAGTTGGCTCGCCCAACTCAGCATTGACTCGGGCAACCCGTCGGGTGGTGTGGGTTGCCCGAGTCGAGATTTATTCAAAAATGTATCTCAAAAGACAGATGATGGATGAAGGAGGTTGAAGGAGGAAGGGAGGTGCATTATGTATCAACTGAAGAAAGGAAAACCCGAGAATGAGGACAATTTCACTGATTGCTGGTGATCAGAGGCAATGGAGGTTGAGGAGGGGAAGACGAAGGAGATGACCCTAGTAATAGAAGAAGCGGCGTCCTCCCTGGTACAAACGGCAAGCCTTCTCTCCCTTCAATATCATCTTCGTGGAGCACTACAAGAGAACAAGAAGAAGGAGGCAGTGACAGCATAGTCCAAGACAGCGTTCTAGGGAGAGTGGAAACGGCGTGGAGTTTAGTGTGTGTTTGGATTAACTTTTGAAAAATAGTTTTTACAATTTACGAAGTAAGTATGTGAGAGAAGTTTTATTTCGATTTGCAAAAAAAAACTTCTAAAACCATGATTTCACAGCTACCCGAACATACACTGTCTAGATGAAAAAGTCAAGAACGGCGCCCCACCGCTTAGGTTTTGCTTCTTTTCTAAGGTTTTACCTTTAGAGAACTCAAAATTATCTTCCTTGTCTGTAACCAAAAACCAAGAAAGGAAAAAAAAAAAAAAAAAACTTCTCCACTAACGCCGTGGCTTGCTTTCCTCTGGAGCATAAACTTCATATTAGGGAAAAATGTATATTCACACCACAAAACCTTAAAACCACGTTAAAAAAAAGAAAGGGAAAAAATTAAATAACAAGAGGATGAACTGAAATAAAATAAACTGACATTTGTTTTAATTTTAGAAAAAAAATAGCAAATTTCCTGCTCCTAAAATTGTGGCTACTGTTACAATCATGCTCCAACAATATTTCCATAACATGCGAGCAAAGAACTTATTTGTTTTATAAAAAATTATTACATATGATTTGTTAGTATTAAATATTATATATGATTTGTTAGTGTGACTTTACATATTTATTCATACCAATATTATATATTTATTACTATTTGACATTTATCCTTATATCTTTATCTTTATTTTAATTTTCATTTTAAATAACTAATATATATTCTAAAATATATTATTTTAATCATTACCGGTCTAACCCCGGTTGAACCCGATCAGACCTTTTGACCCTTAACCCATTGCTTCAGTTGGTTTAGTGACCGGTCTGGTTTTTGGTTCCTTACAAAATATGTTGGAGGGGTTGGATCTTTAATGAGTATAAGAATAAGAGATAAAGAAGAAAGTATTGCACAGTGTCTTCAAGACTTGGGTAACACTTTCCTTTAAACTTAATTCACCCCCATTTATTTCTATTTAATAGGGTGCAATTTGAATTGATGGACGAATTTTTTGTATGATACAATGAAAACCATTAAGCATGGATTGACTTTATCTTTGTAATGCACTCAATGACAAAGACAATGAGTTTAATCTCTTGTTATTGTGTGATTTTTGATTTGTCAAAATGGACTGATTGTGCTGGGTATTCTAAAATAATGTCTTGAAGTGGTACCTCGTGAAGCAACACCTCTTCAATTAAAAATCATAACAATTTGTTAGATTCATGAATTTCATATGCTGATTCATATATGAACAGACATATGAAGAATTATATCTTTATATTATGTAAAGTTTTCTTACAAATACAACATAACACAATTTCTCACCAAGTGGTAACTGTCACGCCTCTGGTTATAACCTTTTACATATGCATCTAGAAACTAAAGAGACATAACTTTGATGACTTTTAGTGTTATAACTCCTTGCACAACTATTCATATAAATCCTGTGATTTAATGTACATAACTTTACAAAAAAAAAACATATCTCTTCATTTTAAAATATTTCAACAAACTAATTACATCTCTTCATCTCTTTTACTCACATCAAAATCATGGGAAATCACGTATTTGGATGTCGAGTCATTATTGAGCATATTCGCGAAGTAGTTTGCAATTAGATTCAAGAATAATACTCTTAAAGTCCAAACACATCTTGTGATGATTTTCTTAATTACCAACACACAAGATTCATCCTGTATAAATATAAGTTTTAGTATTTACCCTATGTTAAGATATAGGGTTTGGGAAAATTCAAGTATTTCATGACTATGCCGAATCCATATATGATTGTTTACTTCAACTTTTGATAGCAATAATCTATTTTGTGACATCATCATTCAAAATATTTGCATTTTCTTTAGAAGGTGTGACAAATTTCACTTTGTTTGATGCATAGAGTAGCTAATCAGTCTGCCATTTTTTTTTTAGCAAGAATACCTCAGTTTTGGTGCTGATTTTTGAGCTTTTAATCAATCTTCACCATTCTTGCCAAAAGGTGATGAACGATGAGAGAAGTGCTTTTGGGTTAATTTGAAGAATTGATTGGGACACTTGTTTTTGTAAATCAACTTCTTGTTGGGAATGACAACTGAAACATTCAAAAGTAGTTTTTCTGGTATGCAGGGTAAGTTAACATACACTTACAAGCAAGGTTCATGAATCCGGACTGGGTATTGAACTGGTCGGGGTATTGGGTTAAGGGTCAGTGGGTCAAATCAGGGCCAAACTAGTGAGAAATTGAAAATTTTAGGTTTATTAATATGAAATTCTAAAAAAAAAATTTAATTTTTATTTTAAATAGGAACCTAGACTGAACAACGAATAGGACCGGTCTACTGGCCAGTTCGCCTGTTTTCTGGCCGGACCGGATTCTCGAACCCTACTTACAAGTTGCAAGTGGCACTAAGACACATGCTTTTTTGTTTGCTTGCTTTGGAACATGTGTTAACTAGACTGTTCTAGTCTTTTTATTCTTTTGGTTTCTCACAGCTAATTATAATACTCCATTTGGTTCTTAAGAGCTAAACAAGTGATTCACTTTGATCATGTGTAAAAATAAGTTTTAAAGCATAAAATCATTCTCATAAATCATGCGGGGTGGCTGATGTGCCTTTTTTGCTATCAAAATGTCGTCCATTTCGTATAGAATCTAGTGATTCAAAGAACCATAAAAAATATATTTGGGAATGTGTCAAATTAAAGGGGCAACAAGATAGGCACATCAGCATCCCCTGCCCCCTCATAAATCATAATATATTATTTATATACTACATATCACAACTATCCCTAAACCCTAATAAAACAAATAGAATGTTACATGCTCTACTATCATTTATAATTTTCTTAGATGTTGGCCTTGTTTGATATCTCATATAAATCAATAATTTGTTGTCTTGAATAGCATAAATTTTTTTATTTAATTATTAGAATAATTTTCTTTCTTATAAGAATAAATACTAACAATTTCTTCTATCAGTTTACATTTTAACTGTATTTTAAGATTTGGTAAGAAAACTGAATTTTAAAAAAATATGAGCCCAATTTTGAACCCAAAAAAAATGGGCCCAAAACAGGAGAAATTCAAAATAACGAGATGGGTATATTCGTCATCTGACAAACTAGGGTTTCGTTCATTGCTATCTGCAACAGAACGTGTCGAAGCTCTAAAGTGAATTACGGCTCTCTGGTCTCTGCTTCATCTTCAACTTGAGGGTTGTGCATCCCAAACAAAAGCTAAATCTCCACAGTAGTTCTCCTGCTCGGAACCATGGCTACCACCACAACCGCCGCTGCCGCTCCTCCGCGCCAGCTTTCCCAGAAGGAGGCTGACATCCAGTTGATGTTGGCCGCCGAGGTCCACCTCGGAACCAAAAACTGCAACTTCCAAATGGAGCGCTATGTGTTTAAGCGCCGCAACGACGGTTAGTGTTGAATTCCCAAATATCTCAATACATCAGTTTATGAGATGGAACATTTTGATTACTGATTTTTTTCACCGAAGTTTCATTACTGATATTCAAGTGTCTATGTTTCATAGTACCACATGAAATGATGAATTAATAAAGTTTCCTTGTATCTATGCATCGATAGTTTAAAGTGGATTCAAGTTATGTTCTGTTATGTATTTACTCTCATGACATTTATGTTGCACTTAAATTTTATATATATAATGTCTCAGTATCTCCGGTCAATATCGAAGATTCTTTTAATCCTTTGGCAGGATTGAAATATTTTCTCCTTGCAGTCTCCGGTCAATTTCTTTATTTGTTCTTTCGTTTTTTCCCCTCATTGTACTCTTTGTGGGAATTATGCTCTCCTTGGTGCAGAAAGAAAGAAATATCGAGTCATAGAGTCTTTAAGCAGGCCATAAGCCTCTATAACTTTAATGAAAGACCAAGGTTCTGTACCTCTAGATAACCAAACCATGTATTCGTTATTCTTAATATTCAGTTAATCAGAAGAATTCCTTTTTAGTTACTTACAGATAGATGCTCAATTTTGTCGGGAAATGTAAAATGGATTGGGAATGACCTGGGGACTGCTTTTATGTCAGTGGTGTGATGTTTACTTGGACTTCGATGTATCATGATTTTGAAGTTTAATTTTATTTCACCTTAAGAATTTCAATTTTAATGTAGAATTATGATGGAATATTCTGTGGCATGGTGATTGCTTTTGTCTGTTACTTTGTTGATTTTGGTTATTTTTGTAATCAGGTATCTACATCATTAATCTTGGAAAAACGTGGGAGAAGCTTCAACTTGCTGCCAGGGTTATTGTTGCCATTGAGAACGCTGAAGATATTATTGTTCAGTCTGCTAGACCTTATGGTCAAAGAGCTGTTCTCAAGTTTGCTCAATACACTGGTGCCCATGCACTTGCTGGGAGACACACCCCAGGAACCTTCACTAATCAGCTCCAGACCTCCTTCAGTGAGCCTCGCCTCCTAATTCTAACTGATCCAAGAACGGACCATCAGGTCATTATTTTCTTTATTTGAATTGTTAAGATGTCATATTTTGGAAATAGGTTAAACTTTTAATTGTAGTTGATCTTATTATACTCACATTTTTCTTTTGGTACTGATTTATGTGCAGCCCATCAAGGAGGCTGCTCTTGGAAACATACCAACTATTGCTTTTTGTGACACTGATTCTCCCATGCGATATGTTGATATTGGGATTCCTGCCAATAACAAGGGGAAACATAGCATTGGCTGTCTTTTTTGGCTTTTAGCAAGGATGGTACTGCAGATGCGGGGCACTATTCGTCCTGGGGCTAAGTGGGATGTCATGGTGAAGCATTTGTTGCTTTTATTATGTCCTATTTAGAAGGGATGCTAACATATATAGTTAACGCTATATGTTGTTAGAGGTCTGTCTTGTAAATATATCCGTGTTGTTTATGTAGAAACATGAGTCATTGTCTTGGCGTTGGTTCTGCTGAAGTGTCTTAATATTTTGCTAATTTCTATGATGAAAGTAGCTTTCTTTGCAAGTTTCCTTCGAATTCTTGGTGGTCTCATATTTTCTATTATGCAGGTGGACTTGTTCTTCTACAGAGAACCTGAGGAGACGAAGCAACTCGAGGAAGAGGAGGCGCCTGCTGTCCAAGATTATTCTGCTGCAGATTTCGGTGCCGGTATTGGTGCCATTGCTGACGGCCAGTGGCCTGTTGCAGCTGATCAATCATGGACTGAACCAGTACAACAACCTCTTCCGGTAGTTCCTAGTGTCAGCTGGACCCCAGAAGCTGCTGCAGGTAAATCTCTGTGCTTGAATACATTTGGTTCCTTACTCTTGCTATGTTAAATTAAACGCGTGGTTCCTATGATTATTTTAGATTAAATCCAGCTTTATCCCTGCCCATGATATAGTTGGTCTTGCAGATTTGTTAGTTTGTTGATGTCTGCCCATAACTGTCAGTGGACTCTCATTGTCTTCACTTTGATACCATGCAACAGATACTTAATCTCTGTTATTTAGTAATTAAATGAAATTATGGTGTAAATGTGCTTGTTCTATTGTTTAAGTGTTTTGAATTCACATTTACTGAACCGAGTTCTTATTGCAGCGGATTGGGGTGATGCTGCCCCAGCCCCAGCTCCACAAGATCCTGTTCCACAGGGAAATCAGAACATCATTGCTACCGGCTGGGATTAACTCCATACATGAGTTTTGGCTGTCTTGTTTTATGTTTTTGTTTGGGTAGGGAAGGAGACATTCTGTGGTGCTCCAGCCGCTTGTTTGAGTCTTAAAGATACATGTGCATTGTCTATTTACGTAATATATTTTTCTAGGCTAATATAGATGTTGGATGATGGCTTTTAGTTCACGTAAAATGACAGGCTGAGTATTTTTGTTTTATATTTTCTCGGTGACAAGAGTAGAGTTGAAATTGGTTTTGGCTTTCCCAATCATGCCCGCAAAAATTAATCTTTTAATTTATGTTTTTCCCTTCTCAATTTTGCATGATGCCTACAAGAGTTAGGTTTGTTACATTGCCCTAAAGTATTTTGCTGTTCACCGAGTGTGCTGAAGTAATTTTTAAGAGCCGACGACCTAAAGGACTTTTATGTGTAATTGTGTATTTAACAATTTAGATAATTTAAAATATTGAATACACCTAAAAAAATATTTTAGGGTGTTGGATGAATAAGAAAAAGTAGTTTATAGTAATGGACCTACTTAAAAAAATACTTTAGGTTGTTAGATACATTAGAAAAAATATTTTAAGGTATTAGATGTATCATAAAAATACTTTAGGACACTAAATATACTTAAAGAAATATTTTGGGATGTTGGATGCATCTTAAAAACCGTGCTAGTATGCCCCTCTTAAAGTTTTGGTTTAGTTGACGTCATTTTTTTTATTTTTAAAACGCATT
This sequence comes from Inga oerstediana, assembly GCA_963210345.1. Classification (NCBI taxonomy): domain Eukaryota; kingdom Viridiplantae; phylum Streptophyta; class Magnoliopsida; order Fabales; family Fabaceae; genus Inga; species Inga oerstediana. The sequence continues at coordinate 67,266,662 of OY723406.1, read as the reverse complement.
AGTTTCACGTAAAATAAAAATTATACCTTTAATTTAGTTATATATATATATATATATATTTTGCAAGTTCAAATATACTTTTAAATGCTATTTGAGTGGTCGTGGTGGGGTGAAGAGCGGGTAGAAATGTAAGGCTTAAACTGTCACTACTCACTATGTCCAGGTCAAAAAAAAAAAAAAAAAAACCTCTCACTATGTGCCATACTGAAAATTAAATGCGTATATATTTTACCAATGAAACTGAAATTATGACAAAAAAATACTTGCATAATCATATCTATGTATTTATTTGCCATTTACATGTGGTATCTCGAATGATCAACACTTCATTACCTCCCTCTTACCAAGAAATTTTCATGCTACCAAGCTACAAGACTATTGACTAATAAGTATCATTCTGGTCTTATTTTTAAGTCATTTTTGACAAAAAAATTTGGTACTATTTATAAATCCAGTTTTAGTGTAGTGAATGAGAATGTGAAAATTTTATCCCTATTTATTGTATCAATGAAGAAATAATTTAAAGATAGATAGAGAAAAAAGAGTTGAAAAATAACCATTCATAAATAAGGGCATAGTCGGAAATTTATCCAATAATAATTGAGTTAACTACATCTCATTGGTATGTGAGATTTACTTAAAAAGAACTTATAAATAAGATCAGAATAATAATCTTCTGGAGGTCTCCAATTCTCACTTCTGGCTGCACCCCTGCTTGGGTTATGGGCATGAACATCATTTTCCAGCCACCTGTTAATTAATGGGCCAAAATCACAGCAACTTACAGAGAGTACTCCTTCCGATCCTAAATATAAGACTGAGTTGACTTTTTTTAGAGAGATTAAGGAAACTAAAAAAATTACTTAATAATATCATATGTTATGTACCATTAGATTATATATTAGTTTATATGTTAGGCCAAATAGTTTGAAGAAAAAACGATAAATATAAATATTTTAAAATAATTTAATCAACTTTTTTAATATCTCCAACAAAGTCAACCCTATTTTACATTTAAAAGCGGAGGAGTATTTAGCAAAGGCTGATTTGTTATTCTTAGAGAAAAGGATTTTGATGTCAATAAGATCACAAAAAAAAATCAAGGACATCAGAAAAATGTGAGAAATGGAGAGAACTTGTCATTTTGCATTCTCTTGTTGATACTCCGTAGCATTCAATGCAGATAAGAGAAAAGCTCCAAAAAGGTAAATCATAAAGAAGGCAAATGGACAAGACAATATAACCATTCCTTCAGTAAAGGATTTGGTTTCTTCATGAAGCAGATTCAAAAAGAGCAAAATATGCTGATCAGTATATCATTATTAAGCTAAGATTAAACTGCTTTCTAATGCAGGAGTTGCATTCTTCTTCAATATCACCTTCCATGGAATGTGATAGCTTCAGTTCAGAGCTTCTTCAATGCTGCTTTCAAGTGTGGTTCAAGACCTATTGTATTGGTAGCCATCTGAACTTCATAACAAAGATTCCCATCAACCAGCTGGAACACTCTTCTTATCTCCCTAACCTGTAAAAAATTTTGGTATAATTTGAATCATAGGAAGAGGTCTAAGGGTCTATTTGGTATGAGAGATATGGAGGGAATAGGAGGGGAGGGAAAATTCGTATGAATTGAATTAAAAAAATTGGAGAAGTGGGGTTAAGAACATTTTAATAAAGAGAATATGTAAGTTAAAATAGTAAGAAAAATTAATTAAAAATTTTAACCCCGCTTCTGTCATTTTTTTAAAATCCAACTCAAAAAATACTCTCTCCGCTCACTTTCCCCCTCCCCTCGCACCAAACAAGCCCTAAAGTTTCTACTTCTATAATAGCAACCGAATGGCCAATCTAATCTAAGAGCATGTGCGTGTGTGTAATAAATCTTATTAAACCTCATTAACTTTATCTTAAAATTTAACAACTTTCCAACTTTATCCCTATATAATATACAATATACCCAATGAAAACAAAGTCAATACAATAATGAATAAAAGGTGAAATTGTACGTCTATATGAAAAATTTAATGAGGTGATTTATAGATAGGACCAAAATAAATCTCTCTTTACCTTATAAATAAAACTGGAGGAGTATAAGATATGCAAACTATACATAAATGAGCAGGAATCACTTGCATTGTTGTATTTTTGAAAGACCAATTTCATTACCTTAGAAGCATTCCCCACTGTTTCACTCTGAAGCTCTATCACCTTCTCCTTTTCATTATAGGTCCCTTTCTGGATGACATAAGCTAGGGACACATCAGAAGAAGAAAAAAACAAATAAAAGAGAACTAAAAAAATGAAAAAGAAAAATATAATAGAAAGATCTTATATGTGCAGATAGAACAATAATTGTAGAAAACCAGACAGCAGTGTATACAGCAACTTGTCAAAATATTATTGCAAAGCACCCCCAGCAACTAATTCAAACATTAGGCTGCGTTTGATCCATGAAAAAAGGATTTAAACAAAGGGAAAATGTTAAATTAAAAAGTATTTTTATTGTGCTTGGTAAATGATAGAGAGGATTTCTTTCTTTTTTTTTTTAATGGAAGGGAATATATTCATTCAAAAATTCCAAAGATGGCATATAGTGACTTTCTTAGAAAGAGAGCTTCCCATATTTATAAAATGGAGCTTTTTCATTCTCATTCTTTTTTCTTTTGTACCAAAAGCCTTGCTATACTGGGAATATTTATCAAATATTTAACTTGAACATTCTCACAGGGTATAGTGAGGCGTATTAGCTAATTTAGGCAGTGCTTAGAAATTATAGAAACATTACAGGGATGTTTGCATGAAGGTATTATTATGCTGGTTGTTACGAGTGTAGATGATTAATTAAATAGTGTAAGTGTACACTGTCGTAATCAAGTAATATAGAAGTGAGTAGAGTATCGTTCCCACAAGGATTGATCACTAAGTACCAAAATGGGTAATTTTAATTCTATTTAGTCAATCGAATAGTTGGTGATTGAGAGTACAAAATAATAATAATAATAATAAAAACAATTAAATATGAGTGCAGATGATAAGGAAGCAAATATGAGAAAAAGTTCTAGGGATCAAATTTCACCTAACAAATTCCGGATTGAATCACTTATTTATTCTAGCCCAATATACTCCATATGATTAATAATCGAGTTTCCCTCATTTAATCACTAGCCTCTTCCAAGGTCAAGCAATTCTATAATTAATTGCTAATCTAATATATTCCTATATGAATTTAAGCAATTAATTATGCATTAAGATTTATAGAACTCAATAAGACTACACAACTCATATGAATATATTCCTATTTCATATGCAAGTTATGATTTTAATTATAGAGTCTACACACATGTATCTCCTTCCGGTCTCAACATGTATTTTGAAATCATTTAAAAGATGGCCTGTCAATCAAAAGCATTAAGAATAATAATTAAAACTCAATCATGAAGGAGAAATTAAAACTAGATTTAATAAGTAAAGATTCAATCCGTCATTAGTAAGCTACGTCATCACTCTAGGAAAATGGAAATTTAGCTCATGATGAAATTAAAAATACAACCAAAATAAATTGAAAACTTCATAAATGCATAAAGCTTGAATGAAATCCTCAAAAATACTGCATAACACTTGAATATTAAATTCTAAAATATAAATATACAACCAAAAGATGTATGAAAAATGGAGAAATTTAGCCGTCCATTTAGGAGGTATAACCTTCCATGTAGGTGGCGACCTATACCATCCATATAGGAGGACTACCTATACCATCCATGTAAGAGGTCTACAAAAAGTAATACAGTGTATGAAATTAAATATAAGATATAATACAATATCTTACTCAGACAAGACCACACACATACACACACTGTCAGAGTATTTTTTCGTCCATCTCTCTTCTATGCTCCATTTCCCGTTTCTGCACCTAAATATTTATAGGCAGATTTTTGTCATTTTTTATTGCTACAGTAACTCCACTTTGCATTTTTTTTTATTCACTGCTACAGTACTTGTCCCCCACTGCTACAGTACAATGATTTTTTTATTTACTGCTACAGTGACTTGTTCCCTACTGCTACAGTACCCCATTTTTCATTCGTATGAACAGTACCGCTACAGTGCAAAATGTCGGCAGGAGCTACAGTGTTACCGCTACAGTGATCCGGCGCTACAGTACCGTCAGCAATAGTACTCCGGCAGCTACAACAATAGTAGTCCATAAAATCGTAGTACTGTAGCAGTGGGGGACAAGTTACTGTAGCAGTGAATAAAAAATGCAAAGTGGAGTTACTGTAGCATTAAAAAATGACGAAAATCTGCCTATAAATATGGAGATGCAGAAACGGGAAATGGAGCACAGAAGAGAGATGGACGAAAAAATGCTCTGACAGTGTGTGTATGTGTGTGGTCTTGTCTGAGTAAGATATTGTATTATATCTTATATTTAATTTCATGCATTATATTATTTTTTGTAGACCTCCTACATGGATGGTATAGGTAGTCCTCCTATATGGATGGTATAGGTCGCCACTTACATGGAAGGTTATACCTCCTAAATGGACGGCTAAATTTCTCCATTTTTCATACATTTTTTGGTTGTATATTTATGTTTTAGAATTAATATTCAAGTGTTATACAGTATTTTTGAGGATTTCATTCAAGCTTTATGCATTTATGAAGTTTTCAATTTATTTTGGTTGTATTTTTAATTTCATCATGAGCTAAATTTCCATTTTTCTAGGGTGATGACGTAGCTTACTAATGACGGATTGAATCTTTACTTATTAAATCTAGTTTTAATTTCTCCTTCATGATTGAGTTTTAATTATTATTTTTAATGCTTTTGATTGACTGGCCATCTTTTAAATGATTTCAATATACATGTTGAGACCGGAAGGAGATACATGTGTGTAGACTCTATAATTAAAACCATAACTTGCATATGAAATAGGAATATATTCATATGAGTTGTGTAGTCTTATTGAGTTCCATAAATCTTAATGCATAATTAATTGCTTAAATTCATATAGGAATATATTGGATTAGCAATTAATTATAGAATTGCTTGACCTTGGAAGAGGCTAGTGATTAAATGAGGGAAACTCGACTATTAATCATATGGAGTATATTGGGCTAAAATAAATAAGTGATTCAATCCGAAATTTGTTAGATGAAATTTGATCCCTAGGACTTGTTATCATATTTGCTTCCTTATCATGTGCACTCTTTTCACCCTTCCCTCACGGTACTACTTCACTATCGGTCACCCAGGAGTATTTAGCCTTGCAAGGTGGTCCTTGCTGATTCACACGGGATTCCACGTGCCCCATGCTACTCGGGTCAGAGCGTAAGCTAGTGATGCTTTCGGCTACTGGACTCTAGCCATCTAGGGTGCAGCACTCCACCGCTTCGCCTAGCAGCACGACTCATATTTAATTGTTTTTTTTATTATTATTTTGTACTTTCAATCACCAACTATTCGATCGACTAAATAGAATTAAAATTACCCATTTTGGTACTTAGTGATCAATTCTTGTGGGAACGATACTCTACTCACTTCTATATTATTTGATTACGATAGTGTACACTTGCACTATTTAATTGATCATCTACACTCGTAACAAGTTTTTGGCGCCGTTGCCGGGGATTGTAGTCATTAATATCAATATCAAGTAATTTTAATACTAATTTGGTCTTTATATTACATTTGTTTTTCTTCTTGGTGTCTTGTGTTTCTTTTCAGGCTTTTGCTTAGTATATGACCAGATCGAAGGAGACTGAACTATTGCCTTTTGATTCAGAGATCGAAGAACTTGCCGAAGAATTCGGAAGCAGTCTACTTCAATCCTAAACAATCCGATGGCAAATCCGGGGGGAGAAACAACAGATACCAAAACACTCCGTGACTATGCAACACCAACAGTCATAGACACAAACTCTGGAATCAGGAGACCACCAGTAGCAGCTAACAACTTTGAAATCAAGCCGGTAATTATCCAGATGATGCAAGCAAATCAATTTGGTGGTTTACCAACAGAAGATCCTAATGCACATATAGCCAACTTCCTAAAAATCTGTGACACATTCAAGCATAATGGTGTTACTGATGATGCCATTAGACTTAGACTTTTCCCTTTCTCACTTAGGGATAAGGCTAAGAGTTGGTTACAATCGCTACTAGTGGGAAGTATAACAACATGGGAGATCATGGCGCAAAAATTCTTGGATAAATACTTTCCTTCAGCAAAAACTGCTAAACTGAGGAATGAAATTGCCTCATTCACCCAGCATGAACAAGAAAGCCTCTATGAATCATGGGAAAGATACAAGGAGTTGCTAAGGAGATGTCTTCATCATGGGTTACCAAATTGGTGGCAACTGCAAACTTTCTATAGTGGGATGACCCACATCTCCAAAATTCTTATAGATGCCGCAGCTGGAGGATCTTTAATGGGGAAGAACATAGATGATGCTTACAATCTACTTGAGGAGATGGCAGCCAATGCATATCAATGGCCTTCTGAACATAGCAATTCAAAGAAAGTACTTGGAGTGCACGAGCTGGATGTCCTTACAACTTTATCTTCTCAAGTTGCATCTATATCCAAGCAAGTAGGATCATTGACAACCCAAACAAATGTAATCAGCACTCCTACAGAAGCTTGTGATCAATGTGGAGGACCTCATGTGAGTACGCAATGTCAAGAAGGACACTCATTCATGCCGGAGCAAGCTCAGTTCATCGGAAACCAAAGAAATGACCCATTCTCAAACACGTACAATCCAGGTTGGCGAAATCATCCAAACTTTAGTTGGAGGAATAATCAAAATGCATTCAAGCCGCAAAGGAACTACCAGTAGCAAGCTTTTCAACAACCAAATCCGCCACAACAGAAAGTGAATTTGGAGGATGCACTGGCTCAACTAACCATGAATACATCTCAATTCATAGCTAGGACTGATGCAGCAATTAAAAGCCAAGATGCCTCAATAAAGAACTTGGAGATCCAGATGGGCCAAATTGCAAATATGTTGAATTTCAGACAACCAGAAACTCTACCAAGTGACACCGAAAGAAACCCAAGAGAGCATGTGAAGGCCGTTGCACTAAGAAGTGGGAAAGAATTGAAAGATCCTTTAATTAAAAAGAAGGATGATGGAGAAAAGAAAGAAGGTGGAGGAGAACAGAAGGAGGAAGTACAAGAACAGAAGGAGGATGATGTGATACCAGGAAGAATCAGCTTTCCAGACAATCCTCCTCCATATGTACCACCAGTTCCATACCCTCAGAGACTTGTGAAGGCAAAGCTAGACAAGCAATTTGCAAAGTTTCTAGAGGTTTTCAAAAAGTTGCACATCAACATTCCTTTCACAGATGCTCTTGCCCAAATGCCCAGTTATGCAAAATTCATGAAGGACATTCTTTCAAATAAGCGTAAGCTTGAGGAATTTGAAACAGTTGCACTTACTGAGGAGTGCAGTGCTATTCTCCAAAAGAAATTACCTCTAAAGCTGAAAGATCCAGGAAGCTTCTGCATACCTTGCACCATAAGTCAATGTCACTTTGCAAAAGCACTTTGTGATCTTGGAGCAAGTGTAAACCTCATGCCTCTATCTATCTACAACAAACTTGATCTTGGAGAGGTGAAGCCGACCACAGTTTCATTACTTCTGGCTGACCGATCAATAAAACATCTGAGGGGTGTCCTAGAAGATGTTCTGGTGAAGGTGGACAAACTCATATTCCCAGCTGATTTCATAATACTCGACATGGAAGAAGACCAAGAAATTCCTATCATTCTTGGGAGGCCATTTCTAGCAACTGGGAGAACGTTAATAGATGTGCAACAGGTGAAGTTAATCTTGCGAGTTCAAGATAATCAAGTATCCTTCAACATTTTCAAGGCTTTATCCTTTCCAGATGAAGGTGACACTTGCTACAGAGTTGACACATTATCCAGTTGCACAAAAGACGTGGTGAACGAAATCTGCATGGATCAACCATTAGCAATAGGAATGGTAGATGTATAAAAATCTACTAATCCTGAAGTCTTGGAGCAGATTAAGTACCTGGAAGCAAATTCCCCAATTTTTATCAAGAAACCATTTGAAGATCTTGGGGAAAGGCCAAGTAAGCCGGTACTATCAACAGAGAAACCACCAGTACTGGAGTTGAAAATACTGCCATCCCACTTGAAGTATGTGTATCTGGGAGGAAATTCAACATTACCTGTAATCATCTCAGCAGCTCTTACTCCTGAGAAGAAGAAAAGTTATTAAGAGTTCTAAGGGAGTATAAAGCAGCATTTGGATGGTCAATAGCTGATATAAGAGGGATTAGTCCTTTAATTTGTATGCATAAGATCTTGATGGAGGATAACTACAAGCCATCAGTCGAGCACCAGAGAAGACTCAATCCAAACATGAAGGAGGTGGTGAGAAAGGAGGTAATAAAGTGGCTAGATGCTGGCATAATCTACCTAATCTCTGACAGTCAATGGGTAAGCCCAGTTCAAGTTGTGCTAAAGAAAGGTGGAATGATAGTAGTGCCCAACGAGAAAAATGAACTGATTCCACAACGAACGGTGACTGGATGGAGAGTGTGCATCGACTACAGAAAGCTCAATAAAGCCACTAGAAAAGATCACTTCCCTCTGCCATTTATAGACCAGATGCTTGACAGACTAGCTGGGAAAGCCTATTATTATTTCCTGGACGGGTACACAGGATATAATCAAATTACAATTGCACCAGAAGATCAAGAGAAAACAACGCTTACATGTCTATATGGTACCTTTGCCTTTAGAAAGATGCCATTTGGTTTATGTAATGCACCAGCAACATTTCAAAGGAGTATGATGGCGATCTTCTCAGACATGGTGGAAAGGTTCATTGAGGTATTCATGGATGATTTTTCAGTTTTTGGAGAATTATTTGATCATTGTCTTTCAAATTTGGCAAAAGTCTTGCAACGTTGTATGGAGACGAACTTGGTTTTAAATTGGGAGAAATGCCATTTTATGGTGAAAGAAGGAATCGTGCTGGGTCATAAGGTATCTGATCGAGGCATTGAAGTGGACCGAGCTAAGATTGAAACAATTCAAAAGCTACCACCTCCTTCTTCAATCAAGGGCATTCGAAGTTTTTTAGGACATGCTGGCTTCTATAGAAGATTCATCAAGGACTTCTCAAAAATTACAAAGCCACTTTACATGCTGTTGGAGAAAAACACTCACTTTGTGTTTAAAATGTAAAAGAAGTTTCTGGCTGATATAAGGCATTACACTACTACAGAATTATGATATAACCACCCAAATAGACGTCCCAATTTTAAAATTGGGTGGTTAAAAAGGAAGGCGGTGGCATTTTCGTAATTATGTGTACGTAGAGAAACCTTTAGACGTCCCAAATTTGAATTTGGGATGCCTAAAGTAGAGTTTAGACGTCCCAAATTTTATTTGTGACGCCTAAAAATTTCCACTGGTGCGAAAAAAATAAATTAAAAAAATTTAACTTACTTTAGACGTCCCAAATGGGATTTGGGACGCCTAAAGTTTAGGCGTCCCAAATGGCATTTGGGACTCCTAAAGTCATGTCAGAAATTCTGACATGCGTAAGACTTTTCTTCCCTTTTCTTCATTCCCATGTCAGAAACCCATCCCTCCTTTTCCATCTTTCCCATCCCCCATGACTTCTCTTCCCTTTTTTCTTTCATTCCCGTGACTTCGTCTTCTCTATCTACACCATGGGTATGCTTTTTCATTATTTTCTTTTCTTCATTACACTTCGTCTTCCTCTCTTCCTTTTCTTCATTCCCTTTTCCTCCACCTCCTTCCATTCTCATAGCGCCTTCTTTGCTCTCACCCTCCGGCGAACGCTTCCTCCACCTTTTTTACCCCCTCCGGCGTAGACCTTCCACTTTCATCATTGCTTTCAGCCTTCGGCGTACCTCTTCTCTCTACTGTGCATAAACAACTCCTCCAACGTCTTCTCTCCACCTTGGAAGCACATAGATACCGTTGGTGCCTTCTCCCCTACTTTCATCAGGTTTATTTTTTTTTAAATATAAATTTACATGAAGAATTAAGTTAAACTTGCAATGTGAAATTATTATAATGCTTTCAATTTATTTACATGATTCTAGTTATTGGAGTGTTTTTCCCTTGATTGTTTTTTTTCCAGAATCATAAACTAGTTGTTAGTAGTTATGCAATACTAATAATGTTTTTGTTTTATACATTTGGAGCTTGGAAATAGAGGGAAATACATATGTATATTTAGTTTGATGAAATGAATAACAATTAGTTTATAGTTGTTAGTGACAAACATTTTGACACTTTCTGGTTGTTGTTATACATATATAATATTAGGTTGTATGAGTTGTTGTTATTATACATATATATATATATAGTAAAAAGATTACAATGCTAGATGTCTTTATCATTTTGTAAGGAATATTTTGTGGTTTATGAATCCATCTTCAATTCTGTTTCTGCAATTTTAATTTGCTGGGTAATGAAGAATATAAATAATAATTTTAAAAAAATAAAACTTTTTAATGTCCCAAATTAAGAATTGGGACGTATAAAGTCCCCCGCCTCCCACATTGAGAATTGGGACGTCTAAAGTCCCCCCGTGCAGCACTTTAGACCTCCCAAATCTTATATAAACAAAGCCCAGATCGAATTATCAGGCGATGTGTTCCTGAAGAAGAGATGGACAGCATCTTAAATCACTGCCATTCATCCCTATATGGTAGTCATTTTGGAGCAAACAGAATAGTTACTAAAGTCCATCAATCAGGATTTTACTGGCCTACACTCTTCAAGGACGCTCACAGACTTGTGGCAACTTGTGACAGATGTCAAAGAACGGGAAATATCTCAAGGAGACATGAAGCCCCTTTAACCAACATGTTAGAAGTTGAACTTTTTGATGTATGTGGGATCAATTTTATGGGGTCTTTTAAATCTTCATTTAGCAACCAGTTCATTTTAGTAGCTGTTGACTATGTCTCCAAGTGGGTTGAAGCAGCTGCCTTTCCTACAAATGATTCTCGTGTAGTTGTGAAGTTCTTGAGGAAGAATATTTTTACAAGATTTGGAGTGCCTAGAACTATTATCAGTGATGGAGGAAGGCATTTTTGCAATCAGCAACTTCATTCGGTATTGGCTAAATATGGAGTAACTCATAAGGTTGCAACTCCATATCATCCACAAACTAGCGGGCAGGTGGAAATCTCAAACAGAGAATTGAAGTGGATCTTAGAGAAGACAGTGAATTCCATCCGGAAGGATTGGGCTCAAAAGTTAAATGATGCACTCTGGGCTTATAGAACTGCCTTTAAGACACCAATTGGTACATCTCCATATCAATTGGTCTACGGAAAAGCATGCCATCTTCCAGTAGAAATGGAGCACAAAGCATATTGGGCAGTAAAAGCATTAAATTTTGACTTAAAGGCAGCTGGTGAGAAAGGCTTCTCCAACTCAATGAGCTTGAAGAATTCAGACAACAAGCTTATGAAAATGCTAAGTTATATAAGGAAAAGACAAAAATGTGGCATGATAGAAGAATTTTGAGGAGAGAGTTTACACCAGGACAAAAAGTGCTTTTATACAACTCAAGGTTAAAGCTCTTTCTAGGAAAGCTGAGATCGAGGTGGTCAGGTCCTTTTACTGTAATTCAAGTATGGCCACATGGAACTGTGGAGATTCAAGATGGTGATCGAAAATTCATAGTGAACGGGCAAAGACTCAAAGAATATAATGAAGGTGCACTCAACACTTTGAAATCTGTCATCACATTTGAGGAACAAACAGGTAAGTCCTCAATCTAGTAATTTTTTAAAAATATACACACACACACACACATATATATATATATATTATATAAAAGAAAAAAAAGAAAAAGAAATTGGTTTGGTTTTTGTCTAACTAAAGACGTTAAAGAAGGGCGGTTATTTGGGAGGCAACCCCAAAATTTCTTTCATACTCTCTAATTTCTTTCCTACTCACCGAAACATACCGCACTGCATTGATATTTTAGTTTTCATCGGCTTCTTTTTAAGTTACAAGTAGCCCATTTTTCAATTGCTTTATTTCTTTAGCCTTTCATATCGTTCCTTTACCTTAACCCCATTACAACCCTTAATAAGTTCTTTTGATTTGAATTATGCATGTGAATTAGGTAGTGGAGATTGAGATTTTTAGCAAGCCTATGGTAGTGCAATTTTTTCGGTTGAATTTGAGCGAAACACTTACCCTTAAACACTTGAGAGATTGGGAGATTGAGTTACAATTACGAACTTGGTTTATTCATTATCAATTAAAATTACCAGTTTATATTTTCGTTGATTCATGAATACTATGATTTCTTTATTTTTCAATTGTATTCTTACTTTTGACTTGACACTTCTAATTTTGTTAGAAGCACTTACTAGTTACTCCTTGTCCGAGGACGTCCAAGAGCTAAGTGTGGGGGAATTTGATAAGTAAAATATTTACATATTTATTTTCCCTTATATGATGATTTTATGGACGATATTTGATCTTAATATAATAAATTTGGGTATGATTGATAAATAAATAATATTTTTTGGAATAAATAATATTTTAGAAAAAAATATTCAGAAAGGAAAAAATCACTGTAGCTGCCGGAGTACTATTGCTGACGGTACTGTAGCGCCGGATCACTGTAGCGGGAACACTGTAGCTTCTGCCGACATTACACTGTAGCAGGTGCCGTTCATACGAATAAAAAAATGGGTTTACTGCAGCAGTGGGGAACAGGTCAATGTAGCAGTGAATAAAAAATCATTGTACTGTAGCAATGGGGATAAGTACTGTAGCAGTGAATAAAAAAATGTAAAGTGGAGTTACTGTAGCAATAAAAAATGACAAAAATCTGCCTATAAATATGGAGGTACAGAAACGGGAAATGGAGTTACTCAGACAAGACCACACACATACACATACTGTCAGAGCATTTTTTCGTCCATCTCTCTTTTGTGCTACATTTCCCGTTTCTGCACCTCCATATTTATAGGTAGATTTTCATCATTTTTTATTGCTACAGTAACTCCACTTTGCATTTTTTTATTCATTGCTACAGTAACTTGTCCCCTACTACAGTACAATGATTTTTTATTCACTGCTACAGTGACCTGTTCCCCACTGCTACAGTAAACCCATTTTTTATTCGTATGAACAATACAGTGCAATGTCGGCAGGAGCTACAGTGTTACCGCTACAGTGATCCGGCGCTACAGTAGTCAATTTATTATCCGGCACTACAGTAGTCAATTTACTAATTTTTTTAATCTAAATTAGATAAATATGTCTTATATTAAAAAACAATAAAAAATAATTTATTAACTTTTTTAATCTTATCCACAGGAGTAGCATCTAAAACTAAATTAGAGACAAGTGTGAAATAAGGCAGGCAATTTATCGAACAGTTTGTCTGCAACCAAGTACAGACACCAAAACACACTTATCAGTCATCAATAACAAGACAGAGTACCTGAACTTCGACAAGGCCAGTGCTTTGTGCAATCACAACTTCAATAGTACCATCAGGCTTTGGACGCCAGTATCCACTCTCAGCGTGCATTGGCTCACAAGAGCTCAGTTTCCAAGTCTTCTGGGTATACCCAATCACAGGCTTGTTTCAACAAAGAAAAACCCCAAGTCAATTCTTCAATTTAAAAACAACAAATTGTAATCCTAGTCCCTGAGTTCTCACAGATTCGCAACAAAGCCCCATGAAAAATCCTAAAAAAAAGTAAAAATAGAAATCATATGAGCAGTTATTGTTTGTATCAGATACCTTGTTCCCAGAATGGGAAAAATGAAGCTCTTCACCGTAAGAGAATGAATTTATGGTAGGGAAGCCGCCTTCTCCTTGGCCTCTCCATAAGCCCAGAAGGAAGGAAATTGGTTCCACTGCTGGGTGCAAAATCGGCTGTTCCGGCGGTGGAGCCGGTGAGCCCTTGTCTACGTCCATTTTGCTCTGAGAATATTTTTCTCACTCTTGTTCCGTCTTCCTGCCTGAGTTCACAAAGCAGCGAAGCGAAATGAGGATATATATATATATTACTTTAGGCGTCAACTACAATTATGTGGGCAATAGTGAGATAATTGAGTTAGTGCTGTGGAAATGTCCAGGTAATTAAACCGGTCTTGGGATTGGTTGAGGTTATAAATCAAAGGTGGATGGATTAGATCGGAGTTAAATCAGAAATAAACTGGATAAAATGACGATTTTAAGTTATTAATATAAAATTATGAATAAAATTAAAAAAAAAAGTCAATTAAATATTTTCTTAAAATAAAAAAATATTGATCCGAGGTTGATAGCCGGACCAGACTGATTAGATAGTTGGTTCGTCAGTTTTTAGGTTGAACCGACTCATTCGGTCCGAATTTAATATCCTTAGAAAATGGATGGATTTCTGAACTAAATTTAAATATGTGTGTATTAATTTTTTTTATTTCTAAGATATTATAATTAATGACTTATAAATAATAAATATTATCATAATTTTACAGTTTTCTTATGATAAGCCAAAATATTATAACAAAAAATAAAACGATAATTTAACAAATTAGAAACAGAGAATTCAATTCACCAAGCTCAAGGCGGAGTGATTTTTTTCTTTCATGCTCTAAACATAGCGAGATCCTTGAGAAGAATTTAAGTACGGAATAAATGTACAGTCAATCTGCATCCCTTTATAGCAACTTCTAAACTTTTTTGAAAAATCTCAGAAAAATAAATGAAGGGACAATATCTGAAATCTTATTTTAGATCTTAAGGAGAAATTTGGGATTTCAAAATCTTACCAAATGACCAATCTGCCCCTAAATAAAATTTAAAACATAGGCGTATTGTTGTGAGTTGTCTTGATCTTCCTTCGCAGAATTCAATTTTTTGTCTTAGAATGTAGAAGAACCTCTGTTCCGTTCCATGTCTCTCAGACTCACCTCTTCCGACACCTCTGAAACGGCGAATCCCATGATATGTAAACGACACAAGATCAACCATTAAAAACTTTTATATACAGATTTGGAAAATATTATATTTTCTTGAAGCCACATATACATTTACAATAAAGATCGAGGCTTATGTAACAGCCTCGGAAGGTATGAGCTCTAAACAGAACATTAGCAAAGGCCCAATGATCAATAAGGAGCCCAAAATCATTAGAAGGAGGTTGCTGATTAAAAAGTAGGGGTGTTCAAATCCCAGGACAGGACTGGGATCACCCATTCCCGGTTCCCGTCCTGAGGGTGGCTGGGACAGGAATGTCATTCTCGGTCCCGGTCCCGGTCCCGGGAAATTCCCGAGACAACTGAGACTGGGAATTCTCAGGACCGGGATCGGGAATTCCCGGTTTTAATAATATAATTATATTAGTTAAATTTATTATAATATAGTATTTAAAGTGATTATTTAACACCTAATAAGATCATAAAAATCACACAAATTGAGCTAGAATTGAAAAATAACATTATTATCACATTCATCATTTTTGTTATTATATTTATACATTATATAGTTAGGATTTGTATCACCATATACACGATTTAACTCTAACTAAATATGTGATATACATTTTATCAAATGATAACTTAATTTATGGGGTAAAAATATAAAAATAAAATAATAATTTATTTTTTAAGGAAAAAATAAAAAAAATAAAATAAAAACCGGAACCAGGAATTCCCGGGATCATAAGGTGTGATCCCGGTCCCAGGTTTTTTAGATCCTGGTTCCGACTGGAACGAGAAATTTCCTAGATAAAATATCTGGAACCGAGATACTTTAAAACACCCCTATTAAAAAGAAGTCGTGGGAGCTGAGGGATTTGGGGAGTGACGAGTGATATAAAAGAAGTTGGTTAGGAAAAAGGTTTGAAAAGATTTGACAAGATTCTTACTCCCTTCTCTCTCTAGTACCTCTTGGGTTCTTCCTCTAAGCATTTATTTTTGAGAGAATTATAATCAGGTCCCAACTAAAAAAAAAAAAAAGATTGGTCCTTTGAGGTTGTTAATCACATCCCATAAACTATCAATTCACATTTTTTGTGTCGTTAACGGAATTATTTTTTTATTTTTTCTCTTAAATGAGACCTTAATATAATTCTCCCTTTGTTTTCTCTGTTACTTTTGCATTATTCTCGTGTTCCGTCATTGCTTTGTAAACATGGTTTTCACCATCGATTGATCAATATAAATACACATTCGGAGCAGGTCGTTCTGTAATTTCTAATTTGAGAAATAACACTGTTACAGCTTTTTGTTCTGTATGCAGGAAACTCCATGCATCGTCTTCTTTGTTGAGTGAATTAATCTCATATGCAAATAATCCAGCCTCATTCTTGAGGCTTTTGTTCCTTTTCCTTATATTTCAGACGATTTCTTTTTGTTTATTTTAGACGTGGGGGATGAAGAAGGAGGAAAAAGTTGAATGAACAATCGAGAAAGCTTGGATGTCATTTGGACATTTTTATATCCCCAAAACCAACAACTATGTAGGTCTCATCTTTAAGACACAAATTTGCGGCATTAATAACAACTCATTTACAAAGACTAACACCTTCATAATCAAAATTAACAACTTCAATTTTATATCCCAAAAAACTAAAAACACTGTAGGTGTCATTTTCAAGGCATAAGTTTAAGACGTCAATAACAACTTATGTATAAAGATTAACACTTTCAGAATCAAAATTAACAACTTCAACTTCATATCTAAAAAATCAACAATGCTATAGATGTAAATTCAAGGCATAAGTTTGAGGCGTCAATAACAACTTAGGTATCAAAATTAACAACTTGAGAATTGAAATTAACCATTTCAATATCCATTTTGACAACTTTATATCCCAAAAATCAACAACCCTTGTGGGTATAATTTTTAAGGCACAAGTTTGAAGTATCAATAACAACTTATATATAGAGATTAACAACTTTTAATTTGTTTTTATTTGCCACATATTTAGAAAGGTTTGGAAATTTTAAATTCCTCCTTGACCTCTTACATGGGATTTAAAATATTGGCTCCTTTATTCGTCTTTTACTTATTTTAACAGTATTTTTCTAGGATTTTCCCAAACTTCTTTCAATTATTAATATAATACTCAATTGACTTTTTTTAAGAGAGATTAAAGAAGTTAAATAAATTGCTTTAAAATATTTTTAATTCATCATTTTTCTCTAAATTAATTTGTCT
Source organism: Inga oerstediana (assembly GCA_963210345.1). Taxonomy (NCBI): domain Eukaryota; kingdom Viridiplantae; phylum Streptophyta; class Magnoliopsida; order Fabales; family Fabaceae; genus Inga; species Inga oerstediana. The sequence goes on along the minus strand of OY723406.1, from coordinate 67,249,436 downwards.
AATTTATAAACTGATATATATATATATATATATATATTTCCAAAAAAAAATAATTGGGTCTTATATTAAAGACCGGAGGGAGTACTTCTCAACACAAGATTTCCTAGGTGTCTACTTCTTAGTGCGTGTTTGGATTAGCGGTGGTAAAAGTGACTTTTTTGTTTTTGCAATTTGACTTTTGGAAACGTAAGTTAAGGTGGGAGTTAGATAGTGTAATGTGATTTATGTTTGGATTAGTGGTAGTAAAAATGACTTTTTTTCATAATTGAAACTTGTTTGAATGATTATTTAAAAAGTAAATTGAGGTGGAAAATGGCTAAAAATAACTTAAATTTTATTGAAAAATTTGCCTTAACCAACGAAATTTTGAAAAAGAATGTTGCAGTTATATATGTTTATATAAATAACGGACATAGAATCCAAGTGCTCACAAAACCCTGTTTGATTCCCTTGCCCGCTTCATATTAAATCTCAAATTTTCTATCTTGATTAACACTTTATAGCCAAAAACCAGAAAAAAGGAAGAAAGTTCAAACAGGTTTCTATTGTGATGGCATGATGTGTTGTGGAAAAAAGTTTGGCTTTTTCAGTAGTTATTTTTGGGCTAAAAGCCAAACACTCAACCGCTAACTCAAACAGATTCATTAGATTTTACTGTGCTTTTTCTCCTCTCGCCGTAAGTTTTGTCTCCCCCAACTCCAATCCAAAGTATATTTCGTGTGTAACATCTTGAATTTTATTCTTAAAATTTAATAACATTAGGATGGTATTTATTACATATATAGTTGGCGATTCAGAATAAATTAAATTCATTGTTTAAAGTATGAAAACATAGAATCGAGAAAAAGAATGAAACATAATTGAAAATTGAAGAGAAAAGCACTAATCAAATTAAGTGCTCGTTTGGGCAATAAGTGCTTATAATTCGTGATTCACGGTATACGAGGTAAGTATGTGAGAGGAGTTTTTTCTCGGCTTGCGTAAATTGGGCTTATTTTCTCAAAATAAGCTCTCCCAAACATGCCTTAAATGGGGAACAATCATATGAAAAGGAAATACAAAATTAAAGACAGTAACTACTTGATATTGGTTTCAATTTAATATAATATGCTTCTGTCAACTTCTCGTACACTTAGGAGGCATGTAAGGAAGGGGGATGCTTCAGACTGGTGGACCATAATGTAGTATAAGAGTGTCTTTGGATTAGTTTTTGGAGAATAACTTTTAGAGAATGGATTTTAAGCATAATTGATTATGAGAAAACATGATTTTGATAAAATGAAAGTATTTGGGTATTGTGATCAGAATAACTTTTTTCAGGGATTTATGTTCCGAATTGGAAGCGGGTCTGTGATCACAGCAGAGGCATGGGGAATCCTGTGGGGTATAAAGTTGGCTTGGGAAGGAGGATTTAGAAATATTCTTGTTGAAAGTGATTGTAGCAAAGTATTTGAGCTTATTCAAGGAGCGGTCTCTGATGAACATCCTGATGTTACAGTAATTTTGGAGATTCAATCGATGCTGGAACGTGAGTGCGAAGTGGAGCTGTTACACTGTTGTCGAGAGGCGAATAGAGTGGTTGATTGCTTCGCAAGGATAGCATGGGATATGGCCGTTGATTTTCTTGTACTTCACAGAGAACCTACTTAAGCGAAATAATTGCTTATAGATGATGTTGTGAACCAGAATTTTTGTACTGACTTAGTAGGATAGAGCCCTTGGGGCTGTTTGTTTTTTTTTGTTTTTGTTTTTATTCATTCACTATAAAAAAATAGCTTTTTTTCATGGTCAAATTACCAAAAAGGACATTAACTTTTGTGATAATTACATATAAAGAATAAGGTTATATTTTATCTATTATTTAGGGTTAAGGTCCAAAATTTAACAGCCAAGTTTTTTCCTGAGGGGCGTCCGGTACAAATAAGTTTTGGAAGATGCAAAAATAACAATGAACAATTAAAAAGGATATAAATTTAACAAAATCATTACATTTGACCTAACGGCGTAAAATTATAAGAGAAGAAAACCCTTAACAACATTAAAAAGGATGCATCTTAACCCATTATTTAACATTAAATTTCATAATTAATACCAAAAATGAAATAAATTTGTCTATATGTAATGTTAATTAACTTAACTAATTTTTCTAATATAATCAAATTAGATAAATAGATTTTATATTAAGGATACGATGGAGCATTAACATTTTAAAATTCTAAAAAAACAAAATAGACAGACGAGAAAGAACATTGAGATTCTAAAAAAAACGATGAGAGGGTGGGGTGGGGCCCACAAATATGAAAAGGCCTAATGAAAGAGAGAGGGTGGGGCCCACATCATAAAAAAAAATAAAGTTAGCTTTTCGTTCAAACCATGGTTTTGACTTTTGATACTAAAACCATGATTTCACTAAAAAAACGGGATTATACATAAATGTTGAATGTTTGGAGGGGGTTTTTTTGACAAAACCAAGGTTTTGTTAGAAAATCACTTTTTTCAATAGAGAGGCATTAATACTTATTTTTCAGTTTTGTTTAAGTCAAAGACACCCAAATTTTTAAGGTTATTAAACTTGAACCAGCCATTGAATAGGTCGGGGTGGTGAGTCACGGTTAGTGGGTCAAACGAGAGTTAAACTGGAGCTAACCTGAGGCAAAACGAGTAAGAAAATGAAGATTTCAGGATTAATATGAAATTCTAAAGAAAATAAAAACATCAATTAAAAAAAAGGTGAATCGGCTTGATGGAAGTTTACTGACTGACTCATCGATTTTCAGGCCGAACCAACTAACTTGTAGAGCCGGGAATTCGAGCTGAGCCCGTCAAGGGCCGGGCCTATGATTTGGAGGCTGAAAATGGAAGCAGGCCTAAAAGGGCCGGCCCTCTGAAGCCCTGAGGGCCGGCCCTTTTAGGCCCGTTTAACTTTTTTTTTTTAAATGGGCACAAGACAATGGGCAGTAAGCATTGGTCAGAGGTAGAATTAACCTAACCTAACCTTCATATCAAAAATGCTCTCACATTGATTCAATCAAATTTCGTTGATAGTGATAGAGAAGAAAATGATAATATTATTCGTATTGTTTGATTATAGCTATGAACTTCTTTGGTTGTAGTTTGTGAACTTGTTTGATTGTGGTCTTGTTCTTGTAGACTTATTTGATTATGGCTTTTGTCTGTGGTTTATGAACTTGTTTGAGTGTTTGACTGGTTATGGATATTAATTATAGTTTGTTTGTTAGGTTTTAGTGTTTATGTTTTATTGAATATGGATGCTATATATATGTTTTAAGTAGTTTTAATAATATTTATATGTTAGATTATGTATTTTAGTCATTAGGGGCATAAAGGAGAGGGAAAACACTAAATGGGCCTGAAGCCCGCGGCCCGGCCCGCGGGCTTCAGTTAAATGGGCCGGGCCGTCAAATAAGGGCTTTTTTTAGGACTCGGGCCTAAACAGGCCGGTCCGTTTAGGCCCGAGCCCGTCACATTACCCTTCAGTTAATTATGGGATGGTGTTCTAATCCTTTAACACTAATTAACAATTTATGAATGTTGTTAAATGACCACATTACCCTTCTAAGTCATCTCTTATTTCCCAAATCATCTTTATCTGCTAATTCAATTCCCTCTTCGCTCTCTCATTTTTAGTTATGGTTATTATTAGTGTATTAATTAAAAGCCCACAAAATCTACTCTATGATTTAATATGTGATTTAAAAATAGAATAGGCGCATCAATATTCATTAATTTTCCTTTAGAAGGAGGGACTACAGATTTCATTGCATCAATGTTAGAGAAATGCAACAAATGAAACTTCTCAACCATCACATGCGAAGGTTTTTGATGAAATAGAATAATGAATCCACCCATTGTATTTTGAAAAAAAGACATATAAATACTATTTGAATTAGGAAAACCCCAAAAAATCTATTAACACACGGAAAGGGCAAATAGGTATCAAGAGACTAATATGAGATTTTAAAATTTTATGCTTTTACCAACATGCCCATTAAGCTTTTTTTTCCCAAACAAAGAAAGAACCTTTGTTGGCACCGGAGCTCCTCTAGCCGGCACCACCCCACTGGCTTGGGCCTCCGGCACCGGCGGCCAGAGCTTTGATGACAACTTGAGTAATGAGATTTGATTATTTGAGTATAGGGATTGACTACTTAAACTCTCTAAGCCTTATCAAACATCATTGACAACTTGAGTATTGTCAATGACAAATTTAGTATGGTCATTTACAACATTGGGAGTAGAAGTTGTCAATCGCTATACTCAAATTGTCATTTCCTTTATTCAACTTGTCATGACGCCAAATAGGGTTTATGGAGCTCAAGTCGTCAGTCCTTATATTTAAGTAGTCAATCTCATTATTCAAATTATCACCGGAGCTTCGATGGTTGGAGTTAGAGGCCTTCCGGTGGGGTGGCACCACTTGATTGAGCTCCGGTGGTGAAACTCCAACATCGGTGAGGGTTCTTTCTTTTAAAAAAACTTGAGGAGCATTTTGATAAAAACACGACATTTTAAAATTCCAAATCCCTTGAGACTTATTTGTTCTTTCCATGTGTTAACAGACTTTTCGAGGTTTTCCAAACTCAAATAGTGTTTATTTGGAATTTTTTCTTGTATTTTTATAGTTATATAATATCTTGGTTGGACAAAAATATTTGTTGTGATTGTATTGGATATATAAAAATATGAATAATTTTATATTACATTTTTTTAAAAAAATTATATTGTACATATATATATATTCTTATATTTATATAATATCTTTGCCGGACAAAAATATTTGTTGTGATTATATAGAATATATACAAATTTGAATAATTTAATTTCAATAAATAGCACAATTTTTTTAAAAAAATTTATATTGTGTATATATATATAAATATTTGTCTGTTGTACGGAAAAAAAATCATAAAAAAAACAAACAAACTAAAAATAAAGAGAAAATCTTAATTAAATACCATTGAAATAATAAAAAATGGGCTGCATTTACCTTCAATTTTCCATTTTAATTATGGGATGGTGTTCTAATCTTTTAACAACATTCAAAAATCTCTAATTAAGCCTCTTGGCCTCAACAATAATTTATTAAAGGTGTAGGTCTGAATTTGAATTTTGGTATTTTATTTGGATTTATATGGGATTTTCCTTTTGTTTTTAGTCATTTAAAAAATTAAAAATAAATAAATTTCAATAAATATGGTGAAAAATTAAGACTATCAATTTTATAATTTCAAAACTAATAAATTTTTAATATATTAGAAAGTTAAAAAAATATATTAGAATTAAAATTTGATGGTATAATTTTTTGGGCCCATATATATGTGTGTGTGTTTAGATAATTCTAAATTTAATCCAAAATTCAAATTTAACTGTCAAAAAATGATTTGAGTTGATCAAAATATAATATCAAAATATAAGGGGGTTTGTATAATATATATTTTTATTTTAAGAGAGGTCTATATGTATTTTTAAAATAGAGGAGATATTTGTGTAATTAGGGCAAAATAGAAAGGTAGTTAAAACATTTTACTCTATTGACTAAGTTTTCCTTTTTTTTTTTTTTTTTGAGTAAAGGACAAAATGATATTAAAAAGAAATTAGAGGTCTTACAAGTAAAGGCGGGAAGGGGAAGAAATCTAAGAAGACTTTATATTAAAGTTTTCCATATTTCAATATAAATTATTAAATAAAGTATTTTGGAAACTAATATTTGTTCATTTCCTTGATATAGGATCTAATTGAGTAATTGATTTTGATTGTAAGATCTATTTACTATATTTGTCAACATTTTCCTATTTTATCGTTATTGATACTCCCTCAACAATAATCAAGTAAGAAAAGGATATAGGGGATCAAACAAGATAATTAGGTCGCTTTAAGAAAAAATGTCGTATTAACTAACTTAACTAATTTTCTTAATCTAATCAAATTATGTTGATATTTCTTATATTTAGGACTTATAAAAATAATTATATTTTTTTACAGATAATCGATCCCATTACACTTTGCAGTGTAATGGTAATGCAATGCAATATTAATTACAGGGGTAATGTTTGGTTTGAGTTTTAAGCAACATGCAATGAGTTAATATTTTAACAATTATTTAAAATTAATATATTGCATAAAGTCTATTTTACTCTTAATATAATCTTTATAGAAAAAATAGTTAAGAGCTAGCGGTAGCAGGGATAGAGGAGGAGGAGTTGATGGCAGTGGAAACAATGAGGGTGGAGGGGGTGACGGCAGAGGAGGAGGTATGGTGGCAGTGGCAGCTGCGAAGGAGGAGGTAGTGGCGGCGGCTGTGGGCGGGTGGCGGCGAAGGAGGAGGTGGCGACGAGCAGGCGGCGGCGGAGGAGGTAGTGGTGGTGGTGGCGGCTGTGGGTCGGTGGTGGCGGAGGTAGTGGTTGTGGCGGTGGGCAGTGGCAACAGCGGTGGGCCGGTGGCTGCAGCTATAGCGGAGGAGGTAGTGGCGGTAGCGGCGGCGGAGGAGAAGGAGGTAGTCGCTGCGATGGCAAAGGTGGGGGTGGCGGTAGTACAGGAGGAGGAGATAGTGGCGGCGATAGGGGTGGAGGTGACGATGATGGAGGAGTTAGTGGTGGTAACAACGGGTGGAGGTGACGACAATGACAGTTGTGGCGTGATGTAGCAAATGAAATGAGATAAGTGAAACAAAAACACAAGAAACTAAAAGGTAAATTGGACTTTTTTTAACTATGTAATGGGATGGTAATGAGGATTCATATGGGGAGGTATGAATGAGAATTACCAATTTTTTGGTAATAATCATTATCACGGTAAACCCTATTACCATGCTAAAGAGCAACCAAACACTATTCTCTTGGTAATGCAATCATAATTACCATTACAGACATACAATGGGATTGAACCAAACAGACTCTTAGTTATTTGTTTTGATGGGTAAAAACTATTTATTTTATTTTATGTTTCTATTAAGGGAAAAACCATCATTTACAAGTTCCTATACTTTTTCTTAATTTTTAATTTGGTGCTTGTATGTTTTTTCTCTTAATTAAATTATTAATTTTGATCTGTTAATATTGTTAGCTCTTGTAACTAACAGTAATACAGGTATTAATGGTATTTACGGAACAAAATTAAAACATTTAATTAACCCAAAAAAAACACACACACACAGAGGTAGGAGGTAGCAAAGGAATTAATGACTACAAGAAGATGGCGTTCTTTTGGGCTATCTTCTCCTTCTCCGTCTCTTTCCGAAATTCACTGATTCAATTCCGAAGAGGTCTCCAAAGTCCCGAAACCGGAATACCACCGGCGGCCACGACTACGTCGAGAACAGTGCACCGAACTCCGACACTTTTACTGTTCTTTGCCATTCAGGTTAGTTGTTCATTCTCTTCTCCCCCACACCCAACCTGGGAATCGGATTACTTTGCTTCTTACTTCAGATTTCATCTCCATTTTCATGTATTAGTTTCAAATTACCTTTCAATTATATAATAAAATTTGGATTGAGAAACACTCGTTCGATGAAAAACCTGCAGAATTCACTTATTATGGTTCAATATACAGCGCGGTTAGGTTTCATGATTGCGGCTCTCTATGGTCTTGCTTCTAATAATTTCAAAACGATATGTGCTTTTTCTTTGTTTGGTGTAGCACTTGGCTCCAAATTTGTTGGGAAATGTTCTCACTTTGTTCTTTATGCATAAATCTGTGTAGCAATTTTCCCCTTTGTACGTAGATAAGGGCGAACAAGGAGAATGAACAAAGGTGGTCCGGCGGGTGGAGGAGTATTAGGGGGTGGAATTGGAGGTGGTTCTGGAAGCGGGCCAACAGCTGCGGCGGCCGCAGCTGCTGCTCAGAAGCAAAAGGCTTTGTTACAAAGGGTAGAAGGTGACATTGCCAATATTGTGGATAATTTCAGCCACCTTGTTAATGTTGCCAGGGTATGTTTGATCACAATCTGCATTTTCACCGTTTTTTCTCTTATTAAGTCGCCCTTGCATCATATTCTTGTGATAAGTTATGATCTAGGTATGTGAATTATTGCTCAAACTGGCAATTTTTTTATTCTACATGCTGCGAATCCAGATGTCGTAGTGGAGTATATAATTCTTGGCATCAAACTGTATGATGCTTAAGATTAGAAATCGTGCTGCCAATCCTGGTGTTGCCGTGAACACCACCTTTGTTACTCTTTTGCTAAGAAGGATATATCTATAAAGATGAAGGATTATATCCCCATTAATTTGTCTACCTTATCAGTTTATATCAGCTCACCTCATCACCAAGTTTCTCTCTATTAGATTGATATAGCTTTATCAAATACCATTCATGAGGTATGAAGTGCATTTATGTTTATGAAAGATAACTGGATTTTAGGGGTCATCAATTGTGGTGAATGAGCTGGTTGCTGATATGAGAATAAGGAGAATTTGGGGGTTTATGTTGAGGAAGCATTTTGGAAAATTTATGGTTGTGAATATTTTTCTTTCTCAAGGTTCTCTGTGGATACGGCTTTGAATTTAATTGATACAGTTGTTGATGTTGGTCCTCTTGGTTTACTAGTCTTCAACTCACAGAAAGAGCTTTTGTAACTGTTGGGGAGTTTGAATGTGTTCTTGTGTGGTTGAATAATTGGTCATTTTCCAATGACACAAGTTGCAGTCTTGTTTTTTTTTTATTTGAATCTTGTGTGCTAAATTGGATGTGTAGGGTCATTTCATGCAATATTTCATTCCTGCAGGTAAATGATCCACCAGTCAGAAATTCCCAGGAAGCCTTTATGATGGAAATGCGTGCTGCCAGAATGGTAGGATTGAAATTCTGACTATTCTATTCTTCTGTGCAACCATGGAGTGTTTTTTCTTCCCTACCAATATGCATCATAGTTCTAAGGATTATTGAGAGAAAAACACCATCTATCAGTTTCTTACTTTTGTACTAGAAGTGCCAAGGAAGTTATACGCCTTGAAACTATATGCATCAATTCCACATTTTATAATAAAGTACATCAGTCATGTTGCTTGCAGTAAATTCATTATCAAACTATGGATATCAATCTAATATACATGTTTATGTCTCATTTGTATACTGTACTTTTTGAAACAGAAGTCACAGTAGTAACAACTCAATCGTAAGATACAAGTTTGTTTGGCATTGTGACAGTATTAGTGCTAGCTTTTTCTAAGTTATAAAGATCTGATTTTTTTATTGCCACCCTGCATTGGTCAAAAACCCAGGTCCAAGCAGCCGATTCGCTTCTTAAATTGGTGTCGGAGCTGAAGCAGACAGCAATTTTTTCCGGATTTGCTTCTCTTAATGATCATGTTGAGCAAAGAGTGGTTGAATTTAACCAGTTAGCTGAAAAGACAGACAGAATGTTATCTAGAATTGGAGAAGAAGCTGCCGCTAGCCTTAAAGAGCTTGAGTCTCATTATTCTTCGTCTACACAGAAGAATATTGATGGCCAAGAACCATGACTGATATTTATGTTTATCCACTCTTCACATCTATCCTGATGAAGAATATTTTCAAGTTGAGAAATAGATGAGTTTTCCTGTTTTTAAGAATTCATAGAGTTTTCTTTGTCTGAATCACTTGAATTTAGGAATAGGTTGAAGAAATTGGTATCTCATTTCTGATACGTACAATGTGTGGTAGGCTTGTGGCACATGGAATGAGGAACAAAGTTTAGCTTTGCACACCATGTGTAATCAAGAAACAGTTTAGTTTGAAGAACTAGAGAGGCAATGACAATTGACGATGAGCAGTAGATTATTTTAGGGTTACAATTGTTGGTTTTTTAAGTTTGCTCCTATTTTAGTTTTGGTCTCTATAGCTTTAAACCATAAGTTTTGGTTTATCAAATTTCTTTCCGCTTAAAACATTAGTCCATATATTTTAATAATGATTTGAATCAATTTGTCTTTTAAGGATCAAAACTTGTAGTTTGAAATTATAGGAGTCAAAACCATGAGCAAACTATTAAACATTGTATGAACCTATTCTTTTATGATGAACCTAATATCATCTCACCTTTTTATGATGAACCTTACATCATCTCACCTTGCTTTTCTTTAAATATATAATTGCATTAATGTTGAAAAGGAAAATAATGAATAAGGAGACTAAACTATCAAGGAAGAAGTAATTTTTTTTTTTCAATAGAAGCCCTTACTTTTTTTTATTTAGGTCTAATAGAAGCCCTTATCTATCAAGAAGGTGTATGCTTATCCAAATATAAAAGTATCGTCATCCACCAACGGGGATTGCTCTGAGTGGTAGGCGGTTTGGTTCCGCTTAAGTAAGGTCTCAGGTTAGAAACCTAGTCAGGGTGAAGCTCTGGATACCAGGTGAGCTACCAAAAACAGAAAGTATCGCCATTCCCAAATGATATCCAAATTCTTTTTGGTTTTTGAATTAGCCGCTTTCATCATTAAAAAAAATCTATTAATGATACCCATGTGTTATTGATAAATACTCGTTAATGATCTAAATACTAGATTGCTAATGAATCCTCCAGGTTGGCACCAACACAAAAAGAGAAATACTTACATACTTCAGAAACCTCACATCTTCTATACTTTAATTAATTAAAATACAATAATTCATTTTATTTTAATCCCACATAGTTGATGAGTCATCTAAAGAAATTCAAATTTTATAATTTTGAAAAATAATAACTCAAGGGAGGAAATTGCGTTTTTGGTTTTTCTAAATTATGAAGTTTATGTTTTTTAAAATCATAAAATTTGAATTTCTCTGGATAACTCATTAGCCACGTGGGATTAAAATGAGATGATTTGTTATATTTTAATTAGTCAAAGTACAGATGAGGTTACGCTCCTGGAGTAAGTAAATATTTCTCAAACAAAGAATCCTCTTAATAGTCCTTTCTAAATTATTTCACCTTGCCACTAGTCTCAATCTTGATTTGTGGTGGTCGATGTGGTGATATTTATTGCTGTAATTTGTACATGTGGATCCTTATTATTTCCCTACATTCAGATTTTGATAATTAAATCTATTGAGATTGGTGAGACAATCCGAATGTGGTGAAGGAGACTTTATTGTGGCTCCATTGGTCTGCATCTCTTTAGATTTTTACGACTTATGAGGTAAGTGTGTGAGAGGAGTTTTGTCTCGGGTTGCGCAAACCATGGTTTAAGATATTACCAAACACAACTAATAATGGTTCTTCCGTGAATTGGCTACCTTCTTAATTGTATTGGCTACCTTCATAATTGTGGCATGGACGGGTAGAAAATGTGGGAACAAATTGGAAGGGCCTAAATAATTATGTTGAACTGGACATTCAATTGGAGACAGAGTGCTGCGTGAAGATTTCACATTGGAAACCAGTGTGATAAATTCAAGAAGGGCTTATTTGAACTAGCTCGCCATCAAAACTTGGAATTGCTGCACAGGAATTGGAAGAAGAATTAGGAGGAAAAGGAGGGAAGACTTTATGCTTTCAGAAAGAAGAGAATGGGAGGATGTTGATAGAAAGATATGGTTTTTTTATTTTTTATTTTTTTCCTATTAAAAATCTGACCTAAAAAAAGAGTGTGGGGCATTCACCTTCATGTACTTTAATCAACAAGTTGGATCCGAAGGGTTACTAATGGAAGGTGACATTGCCCTGTTTTATAAGCTTCCAAAACGAGATTCTCACTTGAAAACTTCAAGACATTACGTGCTTATTGATGAAAACTTATGGGGCACCTTTTCCCCTTAACCCTTTATAAAACAATAACCTTACTCAATTCTTACAAGTTGCATTCTAAATTTGTTACAAGTAACACCTTAAATTAATAACAATTGTTGTCATCATATTTTTTTTTTTATTTAAGCTTATCTTCTTCATTTTCAGTCTCTCATTAATTAATTAAAACATATTTTGAAATCAAAAATTAAATTTTCTATTTATATATCTAACTTGTTATTTATATATTTTTTAATACTCTGCACAAATCTTGAATATTTATGGCTTTAAAAAATTTAAAAGATATAATTAAATCCTAAACACTTTCCTCAACTGATTGATGTTTATAATTTTGAAATATATATTTTATATTTTTATTATTAAAATTTTAATAAATCTTAATGATAATTAAAATTAACTTCATATTTTAATAAGAATATATAGTTTTGTACCCAATGTGTAATCAAGAAATAGAATAGCTTAGCCCTATTTCTTTAAATCGTGTAACTATATTCAAGGGTGATTGTCTAGTTGTAGATCAGTTAGACTATAAAGTAGGTGAACTGAATTTAAATCCTCATCTTGTTAAAAAAGATCCTATGGAGAGGCAGACTTACTCATATACTTAATAATATGATTCAGAACATTAGAGAGAATTGAGGCCTCGCACTCTCTATATGACTTTTCTTAAAATATATAATTGTATAAATATTGAAAAAGCAAATAATGAGAAAATATCAATGAAGAAAGAAAATATTTATATCCATTTTTACTATTTTTTTAAAAAGTGTACACTCATCAAAATTTAAAAGGATCGCCCTAACTTTTATCCAAGAAGATAAAAGCAATTCTCATCATTGAGAAAAAAAATCCATGAATGTACCGCACATCTTAGTGTGTGTTCGGATTAGTTTTTGGAGAATAGCTTTTACGATTTATGAGGTAAGCATGTGAGAAGAGTTTTATCTCAATTTATGAAAAAATGCTTCTGAAACCATGGTTTCAAAGCTTGTCCAACACACACTTAATCTATAGCCACGAATGATCTAAATGCAAATGAATTCTTTAAGGTGAATCTGAAGATTATTTTATTCAGGTCAAAAAAATCTCAAGATTCTTTTCAAATAATTTTTGGCATTTTGCTTTAATGCCCGGGCTGGTGGGCTATGATGATTCTCATAAATTTTGACTTTAGGGAAAATCCTCTCCAACCAATTTAAAAAATATATCTCAAAAGATCATAACTGATAATGTAAAGGGAAAATTTAATTTAATTTAATTTTTTTTTATAGATTTTACTCTATCCTTAAACTTTAACTTTATGTAACTTAGACTTTACATTATAGTTTTGAATTGGTTATAACTCAGTGTTTAAATTTCAATTCTAAAATATTAATCCGATATTTTAAAAAATAAAATTATATACTTCATGAACCTTAGAGATTAAAGATTTAAATGGTTAAAATTATAGGGATGGAGTTATATTTAGGTAAAATTCAAATATCGAGTTTCAGTTGGATTAAAACTATATGGACTGAGTCATACCAGGTCAAATTCGAAGATTAAGTACGTTATAACTAAGTCAAACTTATAGGATTAAAGGATTAATTTTACCTGATACAAATATCATACATTTCATATAACACCCATCAAGCAGGATTTATAGATATGGTACCAAAATAGGATAAGTCAAAAATGGAAAAGAAATGAAAATGTGGGGGAAAGAGAGATTTGGCTTACAATAGCAATTAAGTTACAATAGCAATGGATGGTTTAACCATAAGTTATCATTTCAGAGAACAAGACGCTTATCCATTTGTCTTCTCTCATGTATGACCATTTCTTTCTTTCTTTTTTCCTACCTATCTTCACTTTTCTTTCTTGTTAAACACTGTCTGTTGATTCCAAGATAAAAATCGATTCAACAATTTTTTTTTTTTAAATTTGATATTTCTGTACAAAATTATGAGTTTTCCTAATTGTGGTTCTGTTTCTATATTATTCCCTTTTGCTTCCAAAATTTCCTCTCAAGAACTCTCAATAGTGTTCCTTATGCCATTTCCTTCTTAATCATTAATCAATAGCCTTCACATTTTATTTTATTTTTTTAAATCCTTGGCTTCCTTTTCTTTCTCCAATTTCAAAAAAGCTTTTGGCAATTCAAAGCCTGAGCAGTTATCAGGATTGTTGTCATTTTGAGTTCAGGTTTGTCCTCATTTCTCTAAATTCTGTTTCTCACCTTCTCTCTTTTTCTTGTTACATCAATATATACTATTTTCCTTGTTTTTCCCCCCTTAAATTGTGTGTCTTAAGATTTTGACCTGAAATTTTCCTTTCCAAAAACTATCAATGAAAAGACTTCCATTATATCAATATGGTGCATTTAGAGTTTCAGTTTCAATTAAATTAACAACCTTTGGTTGACTTCCAAATTCCAATTTTCTATATGTCATAGTATTTCATTACATGCTCGCCATGAATGGAATTTTTAGTTATTGCCGTCCTTGACATTTTGATTTGTGCTGTGCATGATCAACAATAAGCACTTTTCATTCCTTTTATATGTTCTTTTTTTTTCCCCTCTCCATAAGATCATATTTGTAGAAGTGGGGCCTATCCCCTTCTTTTTATATGTTATGCCTTGTTAAGAATTTTCATTACTTGTAAGTACATTTTTCTTCATATTTGTAGAAGTGGGGCCTATCCCCTTCTTTTTATATGTTATGCCTTGTTAAGAATTTTCATTACTTGTAAGTACATTTTTCTTCATATTTGTAGAAGTGGGGCCTATCCCCTTCTTTTTATATGTTATGCCTTGTTAAGAATTTTCATTACTTGTAAGTACATTTTTCTTTTTTGCAGAAAATTTCTTGAGGGCTGATTTATTTGAGGTAAGTGTGGCTACCATGTTTGTTTATTTCAATACAAACATCATCTTCTCAAGAACAAAAATATGTCACAAATGGATGCTTTGCTTCATTTTGACCAAATAACTGTTTAACCGATAACCTTTATAGCCAATTTTTAGGAAGAAATTAAGGTTTAAGGTGCAAATCTGTCCTAAAAGTTTTCACTAAGGATTAATGTTGCTCTGAAAGTTTTTTTAGATTCAATGTTCCCCTGGAAGTTTCAAAATATAACAATGTTGCCCTATACGGCTAAAAAACTAACATTAAAATTTAAAAAATCACTGTTGACTACTAACTTTTAAATGGTAATAGACAACATTGCTACTTTTTAAAACTTCTGTGGCAATATTGAACCTGAAAAAACTTCCAAAATAACATTGCTTCTCATTGAAAACTTTCAGGACAAATTTGTATCTTAACCCAAAGATTAAAAGAAAAAAGAGTTAGTAGAAAGAGAGTGAATTCTAACAAACTTCACTCTTTTGTGTCACTTTTCTATAAATATATGGTATTACCCGTTGTTTCTATTATAAGATGTTTCTAACTAATTCACACGAACCAATAAAAACAGTTAAAATCATTAAATTTGTAATAAAATTTTAGTAATTTCTAATATTAACCTTATTAATCATACTAAACTCCAACATCATATCAATTTTAACTCTCTCTCACTACCATTATTAAATATGAACATGTGGAAAAAATATTTAATGCTCTTTGAAAATGTCAAAATGTCTTGTGAAAAACACCAAAAATTCTTTCTAGAAGACGTTTTATAACAAGGACAAGAGAGAGTATATGTTATCACAGAGAATCACAATCTATATATATGATTTCCTGTGGTACCTAACACATTTCTTCCTTAGAAGATCATTTGACTAGATATTGAAAGAGATTGAGCAGTTATTTTAAGCTATTAAGTGGGGATTTTGATATGGGGTTCTGTTTTTGAGATTTTCCTGTGATTTCTAGAATTAGTTGCAGACTCTTCTCTTTCTGATACACTCTCTTATAGCATGTGGTACCCCAAGGCATCTCAAAATGCCAAACCAAGCTGCAAAAAAGACATTTGAATCCCAGAAATTAGAACTACCAAGCAAGAAGATGATGTCTGCAAATCCTGATCCTCAAGCCACCTCATCTACGGTAACCGCAGGAATCATAAAGAGTCTTCCTTCACCTTCGAGGACCAATAACCATGGCTATGGCAGTGGCAATAGTTCACGTAGTGACAGCTTAGAAAGCACAAGTACACACATCAAGCCACACACTGGTGGTGATGTAAGGTGGGATGCCATTCACATGGTTTCTAGAGGAGGAGGCCATCTTGATCTTAGCCATTTTCGGTTTCTCAAGCGAGTCGGCTATGGGGATATTGGGTGTGTGTATCTTGCAGAACTCAGAAGGACTAAGACTTGTTTTGCCATGAAAGTGATGAACAAGGAAGCTCTTATAAGTAGGAATAAACTACTAAGAGCACAGACAGAGAGGGAGATTCTTCAACTTCTTGACCACCCTTTCTTACCTACTCTGTATTCTTATTTTGAAACTGATAAGCATTCTTGTTTGGTCATGGAGTTCTGCAGTGGAGGTAACCTCCACTCTCTTCGGCAGAAGCAGCCAAACCAGCATTTCACAGAAGAAGCAGCACGGTTAGTGACTAATCTGACTTTTTTTGTAGTTTCTTAATTAAGAAATACTTTCAAATAAATCTAATCTGCAAAATTTAACAGATCAAATCAATTAAAAAAGGACATGCACTTCATGCGGTCCTAAATATAAGACCTAATTGATTTTTTTTGGAGAGATTAAGGAAGCTAAATAAGTTGCTTTAATCAACTTCCTTAATCTCTCTAAAAAAGTCAACATGGTTGCAGGTAGTAATTAATAGAAGAGATTATTCTGAGTTTCTCTGATATGAAATAAAGTGTCTGTTGCCAAGAAGAAGAAAAAGAAGCGCCATATTATCATATATTTTTGGTAAAACCTGTCCAGTTGACTTGTTTCCTACATTTCCTCAGCTCTTCTATTTTTCTGCATACTTTTGGAAGGAGTCTTGTACATTGGGCTGCCCTTTTTCTTCATCCTCTGCTTAATTTTCCTATTTTGGGTTGTCAAAATGTTTAATTTGATTCTGCTTTCTGATATTAGACTGTAAAAACAATCTAAGACCTCTGTGTTTGCATTCTCATGTTAGGTTTTACGCTTCAGAGATATTGTTAGCTATTGAATACCTGCATATGCTAGGCATAGTGTACAGAGACTTGAAGCCAGAGAATGTCTTAGTCAGAGATGAGGGCCACATAATGCTCTCGGATTTCGATCTATCACTTCGCTGCTCGGTCAATCCAACACTCATCAAGTCTTCATCTGTCCATGCAAATGGTAGCAGCAATAGCAGTAGTAGTGGTTCTGGGGTCATTTCGGAAGACCATCAAACGGCGCAGACTAGTACTCAGCCATCAACTTTCTTCCCACGCATTTTACCAACAAAGAAAAACCGAAAATCAAAGTCAGATTTCGGCCTCTTAAACGGAGGAACAGCCCTCCCTGAATTCATGGCAGAGCCTTCAGATGTGAGGTCAATGTCCTTCGTTGGGACACATGAATACCTTGCACCTGAAATCATCAGAGGAGAAGGCCATGGCAGTGCAGTAGATTGGTGGACTTTCGGGATCTTCTTGTATGAGCTTTTAGTCGGGACAACACCCTTCAAAGGTGCCGGGAATAGGGCTACACTTTTCAATGTTGTAGGACAGCCCTTAAGGTTCCCAGAAACTCCACAGATAAGTTCTGCAGCAAAAGACCTTATCAAAGGATTGCTTGTGAAGGAACCTCCAAAGCGAATTGCATATATAAGGGGTGCCACAGAAATAAAACAGCACCCATTTTTTGAGGGAATGAACTGGGCTCTTGTTAGAAGTGCCACGCCTCCTCATATACCAGATCCTGTAGATTTTTCCAAGTATGCTAGCAATGATTCAGCAGAAGCAGCAGACAAGGTGATAGATATGGCAAAAGATAAAAATGGCCCACATGGTCCAGCTGATTCTTCTTACATAGATTTTGAATATTTTTAACAGAAAAGTAGTCTTGCTTTTACAGAAGAACTGTACTGTACAAAAGTGTCATCTCCTTTTCTCCCCGTAAAGAAAAGAGTGGAGGAGGAGAACCTGAGTAAATAATGACTGCATGCATACAGATATGTGTATATTTCATCCAAATTATTGTTTATACTTTTGAGTTTCTTTTAGTTTTAGGTCTTCATTATATTTTTTTTGAAAATGAAGGATTGAATTTTTGGATGAGTATTATCCCTACAGAGACTGTAACATATGACGTGAGTTACTGTAACTAAGACCAAGGTAATATGGGAAGCTTGATCTTACATTGAGTATTATGAAGTGTTATTTGGAATACTTAAATTGATTAATTCTCCCATCTCAACATCTAGCTTTTAGGGTAGGGTTCTCTAACCCACTTGAGTGTCCACCATCTTAAAACTATATTAATACCTCCAAATGAGCTAAATCAGAACACAAATATATTAACTCTAATATGTCCTGTATTTTTTTATATAGTCCAAAACTGAATACATATTTAAGGTTTCAGCTTCATTTCCCATTGCTATGCATGACCAGTAATCCTTGCCCCATCAAATAGGTGCTCAAGAACCAAACTGCCTTTGTGCTTCCATGGAGAAAGATTTTCAGTTGTATACTGACGTGGAGAAAGTGATGAATACTCAATTTAAAAGCAGTTTTACAAATATAAACTTGTAGGTTTCTTTTTCAAAAATTGTAAGGTCAAGGTTAGAAATCATAAAACAGGGAACTTTGTATTATATGACCAGAAAGTTTATTACACAAGACTAGATCACTGAGTCAATTTATTTCCCAGATAGATTAAATAGTCTGTCAGTGACCATCACATTCCCAAATTACCATGATATGGGAGATGGATAAAGATGTAAAATACCAAGTATAACTAAAGAAAGGGCTTTTCCCACATATAAGATGTCCTGATCTGAGACAGAAATTGTTGGAAATCTCAGCCAATATTTAGCTTGAACTCTACAGTTTTGCCTTTGTAGATAGTCTGGTTCTCAGCTCCTCAGCTACGGCATCAATGAACTGTTCGGTATTCAAATACTGGGACCTAGAAACCCTGCAAAAAAGAGGAAGTATATGCAATCTGTAACTATGAATAAGCAGAAACTAGTATTTACCAAAAAAAAAAAATTATCCACTGGCTATAGTTACTTTGGCCCATGAACAAGAAGCGCGAGATCCTTAGTCATCTTTCCCAGTTCAACTGTTCCAATGCAAGCTGCTTCAAGTTTCTCCGTAAAGTTCAACAATCTGGCATTTCCATCCAACTTTGCCCTGAGAAAATCAATGTTCTTTAGATTTTTCATCCAATCTAGGGAAGGATTCAACATTTTTTTTGGGAGGGAAAGGGGAAGTAGCTGGAACAAAAGAAATTGATCAGTTTTTAATAGTTACCGGTGTGCAAGGCCGCGTGACCAAGCAAAAATGGATGCTATACTATTTGTACTAGTTTCACCTCCCTTCTGATGAACCCTGTAATGACGGGTAACAGTGCCATGGGCTGCTTCTGCTTCAATGGTTTTTCCATCTGGGCAAACCTGTAACCAAATGTAACATTTCAAGCTTCTATTTCAGAGATATAACAGAAGGAAGAATGACAAGAAGAAACAAAGAAAGGATATATCTGAAAAGAAGGAATACTGCAAAGGGTTAGAAAGGAGATACCAGTACTGATGTCATCAAGCCTAAAGAACCAAATCCTGTTCAAGGAAACAATTGCTCGGATCAAACTATGACTCAGATTATTTGGTCACGAATTTCTGAAAGCATTTTCCCATTCACGAATTAATTAAAAGGCCACAAAACTTTCAAGGACCCATAACTAAAAATAGTTCACAACTGTAAGTAGGTATACACCTTGGGCTAAGAAATCGCTCTGCACATCACCATCATAATTCTTGCAGGCCCATACGTAACCTCCATCGCTTTTAAGAGCATAGGCAACCATATCATCAATAAGACGATGTTCATACCTAAAAGCCAAAAATATGGATTAGAAATTAACTTAACAAAAAGTTTTTGATAAGCATGACAAGAATATTATCTGACCATATCCCTGCAGCTTTGAACTTGGAACTCCATTGACTGTCATAAACTTCCTGGAAAATGTCCTTGAACCTTCACAAAAGCAAAGAGAGAAGAAAATTTAATGAAAGGAATGCATGATTCCACTATATCCGGTAGAGTTATGACACTTCTTATAACGAAAAAGATAAAACAAAAAAAAAAGGGACAGAAGTGCCTAAAATAATTCGTTTAACTAAAATTACAATTGTATTCCATTTACACTTCACATGAGGAATAAAATACTAAAAATGAAGATGGACCACAAACATACCAGCATACCTTCCATCATATTTCTTGAGGATTGTATTTTTAGTGCTAAGATAAAGAGGCCACTTTTTCTGGTAAGCAACATTCATTGAAGCCTCGGCAAAAGCTCGAATGGACTGTTTCCAGACCAAATAAATTATAGTTATAGCCAATGAAGTCCCATATTATTTCGTGGACAAAAATAAAAGCACCACCACCCATAGGCATACCTCATCAGTGTTATACATGGACAAAGCTATGCCTCCACCACCAGTAAATTCGTAGACTTCCAACTCTTTTGTTTGATCATGTCCATTGGGTACTGTGAAAGTACAGATAAACTTCATAAGATGCTTGTCTAGTGTGGGATTGATTAGGCAAGCTGACAATTGTATCAAAATTGAACTAACTGAATCTCGAGAAACTGTTAACTAGAATCAGAATTTACCAAACACCAACTTTAGCTTTCCCTGCCCTTTTATTACTGTATCAGTAGCTCGGTACTGATCCCCAAATGCATGCCTTCCAATGCAGATGGGCTTTGTCCAACCTAAAAGATATAGACGGATTGAACTCCCCAGATACCATCATAAAGTAAATTTTACATACTAAGTTTGAGTCTTTTATGAACCTGAAATGAGACGAGGAACGTTTCTGCAGATAATTGGCTCTCTAAAAACTGTACCTGTAGATTCAAATAGTCCCCAGGGACTCAGGTAATAATTCAACATATATAGCAGGATTACAAGAACTATTAGAAAGATTAGTTGACCATTCAAAATGTTCCGGATTGTGCCATTAGGACTCTTCCACATCTGCTTTAAGTTAAATTCCTTGACACGAGCTTCATCTACAAAAAATAAATCCTTTGCATGAGAAATTTATTTATGCAAGAAGTTACTAATTGGAAAGATATCATAATAGAAACACATGAACCATCCCACACAAAGTTAATTACCAATACCTGGAGTTATAGTAGCACATTTGATTGCTACATTATACCTGCGAAAAAGAAAATGAGAATTGCAAGGCGAAATCAGGAAGCTTCAACAGGCGGGTGGCTTAATTAAAAAAAAGAAAAAAATAAATTATTATTAGGTTGATATCCTAACTAAACACATCCAACAACCATACACTACATAGAGTCAGACAAAATTTAGTGCATGCTTTCTTTCTATGCAATCTCACATGTTTCTTCTTCAAACAATTCAATCTTCTAAAATGTAACACCAACTGTCAAGCATAACTATAATATCTTATTTGACTTTAAAATATCCCCAACCAATAACAGCTTTAGATCTAAGCAAAGCATCTTCATTTCTTTACTTTCTTTGTCTTCTCACTGTATAATTTAATGACCTCACTACCACAAGAATCAATTCTGTGAATAAAATGTTTCCTATAAACTTGCCTTCTAACAGGAAACTAAGTATAAGCAGCCAACATATCACAACAGTCAAATGACATATACTCAAAAGTGAAAAATATGCAAAGAAATGTCCAAGAAGCGAGTAAATACTTGAGAGTAGCTTCAGCACTTTCAACAGTAACTCTATCATTAGTAGCATCACGATGAGGAAGGCCAAGGTCAAAATACTTAATATCCAACTCCAGATAAGGGAAAATAAGCTGCACAAAGCACAAGGAAGAGAGGAAAATGCATCTAATATTCAAGAGGGGAAAAAAAGGAGCCTGACTATTTCATGAAGATGATGCAAGACATAACTACCTTGTCTTTTATCATTTTCCAAATTACCCGCGTCATTTCATCTCCTACATGTGTGAAAAAACAATGTTTAATCACATAAAGAAAGTGGAAACATGATGTTTTCTTAGTACCTATTCAACTACAATGACATATCAATAACAAGCTCAATGTTAGTATTGGCTGTATAAAAAGTTTCAGAAATCAGGTGAGTGACACAACCATTTGCACAGGTTAATTGATACCTCCTCACTGATTTAAGTATCAAATCACTGATTAGTCAGACAGCAGGCAGATGTGCGGAAATTTGTTACAAGTACCAACATAATGAACAGCTATGAAGCACTGGTGCTTTGAAAACATTTCTGAGATATGTTCTATACTTGCGGTACACTTCAAATTACAACAAAAATACTCTATTATTTTAACTTACAACGCCCATATTGTGCTACTCCCTCTTATCCTAAAAAAAAGACGAAGTTGATTTTTTTTGGAGAGATTAAGGAAACTAAATAAGTTACTTAATCATATCATATGTATTATTAGATTATACATCAGTTTATAAGTTATGTAATATAGTTCGGAGAAAAAACGATAAATATAAATATTTTAAAGTAATTTAATTAGCTTTCTTAATATATTAAAAAAGTCAAAAGCGAGGGAGTATCTCTCAAAAATGAGCAGGGAAATGGAGGCATTGAAGCATTCAAGTCATCAGAATCTTTTAAAAGGCAAACTATTTCAGCCCTTTACGTTTAAACTATATTCAGGATAACTAAAAACCTCATCAGGTTTTGGTATCTTTACCGCTCATAATTCAAATTTCGAGCTTCGTATAGATCAAGCCTAATCAAAAGTAGTTGTTTTGCACAAAAGTCTTCTAAACTAAAAGCAGAAAACTGGAACTTGAAAGAATGAAAACCCAATAGGACTCAATTCTCACATCTAAATTTTCAGTAATCATATGAAAGCAGCTCTTAGCAATCATCATCAGAGACCTCATGGACTAAATCAGAGAAATGTCAGAGTGAAAGATGGTTTCTGTTACCGTCCATTTCAACGATGGGGTTGTCAACCCTTATCTTCTGAAACGCCATTTCTATTACTGCAATTTTCTTGAGAGGAGAAGCAAACCGGAGATGAGCACGGAAAGGAAACAGCGATGAGAATTGACGAAAATAAACCCACGTTTAAGTAGTGCTTGATTGCCGCCTTCCCCGGCTGATCGCAGCACCCGACAAAAGATCTGTTCACTTTTGTTTTTGGTTTGGCTGAAATACCAATAGTGTCAAATATTCAATATTTTTCCCGATTGAGGTCAAGAGCATAAATTTCAGATCGTGGTTTCTAAAGTTGTCAGTTAATTTAGTTATTTAGGGTGTTATATTGCAGTAAACTTGGCAAAATTGGAATAATGCAATATGTTGCTGTTTCTTGTTTCAAATATAAGGTCTATTTGAATTTTTTTAGAAATTAAAAAATTTAAATAAATTATTTTAAAATATTTATATTTATAATTTTTACTCTAAATGAGTTAGTCTGATTTATAACTTAATATATTTAATTTGATTAACTTCTTTAAAAAATAATCAACTAAATTTTACATTTAAAAACGAGTTTATTACATAGATAAGGGAGAGGAAGACTGATAAATCCCTTGGGAATATGCAAAAGCATATCTGGAATCCAAAATACTCATGATGCTGAAGTTACTATGACCATTTTGATTTTTTTTTTCCCCAACAATTGAGCTAGTTACTCTTGAGCTTCGGTTAATGGATGAAATGGAGTGTAAATCATGAAGCAGAAAAGTCCAATGGTCAACCAGAGACTGTTCGAGGTGGTGGAAAATAGATGCGCTCATGATAGTCTTGTTTCATGCTTCTTTTTTTTCTTTTTTTTTGGATAAGGCCATGAAAATCAGTGTTCAGGGACCCGGACCGGGCCGGTCCGACCCGGAACCCTCCGGACCGGTCACTAGACCGGTCCGGTCCAGGTCCCAAATTAAAAAAAAAAAAAAAAATTTAACTTTTTCCTTTAGAATTTCATACTATAATGTCTAAAATTTTCAATTACTCACCGGTTTGGTCCCGGTTTAGCTCCGGTTTGACCCACTGACCCTTAACCCAGTACCCCGACCGGTTCAATACCCGGTCCGAGTTTTAATACCTTGATGAAAATACTGGCAAAACAAAAAAAGATAAGGCGAAATGTGTAATGTGTTGGTCAAGGAAATATAGCAACAACAAAATCTTTATTTCATTAGATGGGGTTAGTTATATATATCGCATGATATTATTGTGTTCTGTCGAAAATCATATCTTTAGATATATTATTAATAAAAAAATCCCTTTCTATGACTTTCTTGAGCATTCGCTTTGGCTTTCCTTGACCTTGTTTTACAGGACTCTATACTGCTTGATCAACTCTCCTCACCAAAACACTCAATGACCTTTGTTGAACATATCCAAACCACCTTAAACAACTTTCTACTATTTTTCTTTCAATAAAGATCACTCCAACTCCAACTCGTTCGCATATATGGGTATTACAAATCTTGTCTTTTCTCGTATGACCACACATCCATCTCAACATCCTCATCTCGGCTTACCCCATCTTATATTCATGTTGTCCCTTTAAAGCCCAACATTCATTATCATATAGTATTGATGGTCTATAGCAGTGAGATAAAACTTTTTTTTACCTTATTAGGTACTTTCTGTTCACAAATAACTCTAGTAGCTTTTCTCCATTTATACTATCAAGCTTGAATTATGTGATTAACATCTCCATCAATTTCACCATCTTATTCTATGATTGATCCCAAATATCTAAATTTTGTCACTTGTGGAATGACCCCCTAATTTAACTTCCACTTCACTTCTACCTTATATATTATCATAATTGCAATGCATATATTCATTTTTGCTCCTACTTAGACGAAAGCCCTTCAATTCTAGAGTCCGTCTCTATATTTTCAGTTTAGAATTAACTTCTTCCTTGAATTCAGTCAACATAACTATATCATGCATAAAAAGCATTCATTTAGGGAGCTCCTCTTTCATAGGTTTAGTTAGAACATCTACTACTAGGTTAAATAAATAAGAGCTCAAAGATTATCCCTGATATAGATCAATCTTTATAGGAAAGCTCTTTGTAACACTTCCAAGCATTCTAACACTGGTTGCAACCCCCTCATACATGTCCTGAATGGCTTTGATAAAAGCAACCCCGCACTCTCTTCTTTTCCAAGGCTTTCCAAAATACATCTTTTGACACACGGTTACATACTTTTTCCAAATCAATGAAAATCATATGCAAATCCCTTCCTTTAATTTGCTCCGATAATTTTCCATTAGCCCCCTTAATAAATAAATCTCTTCTATTGTAAACCTTCTTGACATGAATCCAAATTTGTTTTCAATAATATCAGTCTCCAACCTCAACTTGTATTCAATCACCCTTTCCCACAATTTCATTGTATGGCTCAAAAGCTTAATTCCTTTGTAGTTTGCACAATTCTGAATATCCTTTTTATTCTTATAAATAGGGATCAAAGTATTTTTTCCCTACTCATCTGACATTTTCTTGAATCGAAAAATCTCATTATATAATTTTGTGAGCCACTATACACCCTCTTCACCCAATCATTTCTTAACTGCAATAAGAAAACCATCAGATCCAACAATTTTACCATTATCTATTTTCTTAAGAGCTTCCTTAACCTTGCCAACTCGAATCCTGCGATAAAATGACAAATTGAGATTATCTTCTCGAGTTGTCAAATCTTCTTAGTCACAAGGTAACCCTCCCTCTCCATCATTGAACAATTTATAAAATTAGATTTCCCACATATTCTTAATATCTCTATCAGTAGCCAAAACTTTATCTTTTTTGTGTTTTATACGCCTCACTTGGTCCAAATCTTTTGATTTTCTCTCTTTGTTCTTTTCGATATTGTGAATCTTACACTCTCCTGCCTTTATCCTTAACTCTTTATAAAACTCCTCATATGCTTTATTACGAGCTTCACCCACTGCCTTCTTAGTTTCCTTTTTAGTCAAATGATACCTTTCCCAATTTTCAACATTATTACACAAGTATAAGACTTTAAAACAACATTTCTTATACTTGACTTTCTCTTGAACAGTCTCATCGCATCATCAAGTCTCCTTATTTTATCGACCCAAATCTTTTGATTCTGCCAAAATTGTTTTAGCAACCTTCTGAACATTTTTAGATATATTCTCCCATATGATATTATCATTTCTTTGTAACTCTCACTTCTCCAAAAGAGTTCTCCTAAAAATCTCTCGCTTTCCCCCCTTTAATTGCTACCACCTGACCTTTGAGTCTAAAACCTGTTGGCACTTTTATTTTACACACTTAATATTCACATCAAGGATCAAAATCCTATGGGCCCATTTGATATGCTGGAATTGATTTTTATGGAAATGGATATGGAGATGAAAATAGGCTTTAAAAATATGTTTGATATGTAATAGAAATGAAACTTAGTTTTTACATCAAAAGACCAAAATATCCTTCTAAATATTAAAAAAATCCCAAAATAGCACATCCCATCTTCATTTTCGAAAATTAAATCGTTCTCTCTCCTCCCTCTCCTTCTTCCTCTCCAAACATTGTCTTGTAGAGTTTTAATTTTTTGGTGGCAAACTTCCTTCATTAAACAAATAGCTAACATGTCGTCGTCTGAATTGCCTCTAGTGTGAGTTGGTGAACAGAGTTATTGGCCCAAGAACAACAAAAACTTAAATAAATAATAAACAAAAGAAAGTAGCGCCACTGTTCCTCAAGCTTAAACACTAGAGCTTCTAAGCTGGAGCATCTCGTAGCTTAATGGTGAGATTTAGTTGAATATTTGATCTCAATAGCTTTAAATCTTGCGTCCTTGTCTTGATTTCTGTTTGGGTATATTCGGGTGATGTGATTTGTGGTTTTTACTTAATGTGAATTGCTTACTGAAAAGGAATTCATTCCACTCCCCCGAAAAGCAAAGTTTGAACTTGCTTTCAAATGTTCGGGACTAAGTAAAAAATTTGGTCAAAGGATGCAAGTTTGAATCGAGATCTGCAACCGTCGAAGGGGATGGAGAAGGGGAAAGTGCCACCATCGTTGCAGAAGGGAGTCGCCGTCGTTCCACTGGATCAATGGAGCCATTGTCACTATCATTGCCGGCGGTGGCGTGAGACGAGCTCGTGGTCGGGCGTGGTGAGTAAAAGGCAAAGAGGGTAAGGTGGGAAATGAGGGTATAGAATTATAAATCTAAGCTTTTTTTATGGAATTATTTTGGTGGAATTAGTTGATGTGGCTTCCACCTGCAATTCCAATTTCTAAAGCCAATTCTTTATACCAAACACGCAATCAATGTGGAATTCAATTCCAATTCCATGTCTTTAATTCCAGTGTATTAAATAGGCCATAAGTTGTGCTGTCACGCCATCCCCAAGAATTGCTTTATAGTTAGTACAAAGTCTTCTCTCAAGATACCTTACTAAAGAGAAGTCAATCTGTGTCTTGACTACTCTACTCTTGTATGTTATTAAATGCTCCTTTCGCTTCTTAAAATAAGTGTTGATAATTTTAAAGGTTATATGTGAGGGAGAAATCAATAATATATTGACCCTCATTATTGAGCACCCCAAATCCAAAACCACCTTAAGCCCTTGCATGAAGTCTTGTCTCCTTACCAAAATGTCCATTATGGACTCCTCCAATAAAAATCTTTTCAGTTAGGAGAATACTTTGAATTAGCTCCTCCTTATCTTCCAAAAACTATCCTTTAAGATGTGCTTCTATCCTTATTTGAGGTGCATACGCACTGATATTGTTTATAGTATCCTTCACAACAATCATTCTTTAGGAAAATATTATATCTTCAACCCTCTTAACTTCCACCACATTCTTCCTCCCTTCATTATCAGCGATGATACCTAAATCATGCTTATGTACCAAAGCTTAAAATTATTAATTTCCTGAGACCTTTCTCTTAACCATTTAGTTTCCTAGAGGCATAAGATATTAATCTTTTGATCATTTATTACGCCCACCACCTTCTAAGATTTGTCATTCAGAGTCCCAATGTTCCAAGTGCCAAATTTGATCTTACTCTCATGAACTAGCTTCTTTAGCCACATTTGTTCAGAAGAGAGCGGTAGCCCTTACACATTTAACACTACATCCGGGCAACAATGCAGCGACTATTGCTCACTTCTCACTGTACTGGAGTCATACAACGTGGTACTTACAGGCAACGACCCAACATTAGCACAATTTATTCGTTAATCCATGTTCATAAAAGATTCGACAGGGTTTTACGTTGACTGTCGGGGCCTAACACAACTCTTCTCCTTTACCGGGGTTTAGGACTAACTATAAACATAGGCGGAGTTCAACAGGTTATAGAAATATTGTTCTTTTATTCTAATTGTATTCAGGCTATTAACCTAGTTACTAGGGCCAGTAATTGGAACCGCCCCTTCAAAGACATCATTGATGAACTGGAGAATATTATTTAAACATACAGATAAGGAATAACAATTTGTTGCCTTGATTAACCCTCACCTTATAATTCTTAGGCAGATGCTGATGAAAGAAACCAAGCTTGTTTGTAGTGTCATTTTGATCTTATGAATATCAATACTTACTTAAAAAAGTTAAATGAACACCCATCTCGCCTAGTTCTCCAATAGAATCTTCCAATGTCATCTTACACACTCTGCAATTGCTGCAAGTTTTTAACGTAAAGCTTTGAATCCAACATCCAGATATTGTTTAAACATACGTTGAGAGAATAATTCTTGATGTACGACCAATAATTTAGCCGAGTTTTTCAATGATGTGGAGAATAATTTTTGTATCTTTGATCAAGTCTTACGTCATAGTTATGAGGCAAAGACTAGTGATGGAAATTTTGCTTGTTTGTAGTGCCATTTTGATGTAATGAATATTAGTACTCATTTAAAAAAAAAATCAAATAAACTTCCATTTATCTTACTCACTCTTCAATTGTTGGAAGTCTTCACCATAAAGATTTAAATCAAATATCCAAATATGATGAACACTGAAGTGTGTGAATGTAATGAAAAAGATAGGTGATTTTGTAGCTTTATGATGACTGGTTGTGAGAATTACTTCCGAGATTTTTAATGGATTCAAGTGTGGAGAGGACCACTTTTTGTGGTGTGGTAATAGATGCAATTTCTTGTAATTTCAACTATTTTTTTGGACTGATATGTCTCTATATATATATAAATATAATATCAACAAAAGATTATAAGCACTCACCAACCGAGCAGAAGGGACTCATGTTTGTAATTTCTAGTTAGATTGTAACTTTTTCAAGCAGAAATACCACTTCATATCTTTCTTTTAATTGCGATAATCATATACTTCCTTCGATCCTTAATATAATAATTTTTTTTTCGATTAAAGAAGCTAAACAAACAATTTAATCAGAGTGTATGTTATACATCATTATATTATATATCAGTTTATAAGTCAAAAAAATTAATTTGAAGAAGAAAGATAAATATAAATATTTAATGTAACTTAATTAGTTTCCTTAATCTCTTTAAAAAAAGGCAACTAACTCTTAAATTAAGGATTAGAAATGGTATTCAGTACTGTCAAATTATATTTGAGTATTATGAAGTTCAGCAAAAAATTAAAAAAAAAGTTTCTTTTGGATGTGATTTCCACTTATTCAAAAGAAATTGAGTCATTTCCACTTAATCCAAATATTATTTGTAAATACTTATCGTGAATTTTTTTAATATAAAAGTTTGGAAATAATGTTGAAACTATATTGTCAAAGACAGTAATGATGTACCATATTATGTTAGTCTATATTAAATTGTTAGAGAAAAGGCCTAATATCTTATGAGGACGATACATACTTTGAAGTAAAATAAAAGATGGCATTTATAAATGGGGCACAAATTCAATCATTCATACTGCAAAACTGAAACAACAATATATTTCTGTAACCTAAATAATCTATCTTGGAGTTTTTGAAACCAGAAATTCGACTTCATATCGTCTTCAATCAAGTCCATAAAAAACCAAGAACATAATTGCAATGGAGAGAAAAGGGAATGAATGAAGGTTGAAAACATGTACTCCCTCCCTGCTCTCGTCATTGTTGTCTTTAGCAAGGACTGATTTGGAGGACAGAGTTCCCAATAAAATGATTCCCGCTAGTGCTGGGAAAACGGGCCGGCCCGGCCCTGCAAGGCTCGCGTCTAAATTCGTACCATTTTAGGGCGGCCCGGCCCGTTTAAGTTAGGCCCGCGGGCTTTTGGTCCGTTTACATTTTTTTTCCATTCCTTTTTTGTTTCTTATTCTCATAAAGACTAAAATACCTAATTTAAAATATAAATATCATCAACACTAATTTAAAACATAAATGTTATCCAAGTTTAATAGAACACAAACACTAAAACTTAAGTTCAAACCATAATTAATGTTCATAACCAATTAAATAAATTCACAGCCACAATCAAACAAGCCTACAAGCTTCAAATGTCAGTAATAATATAACACCTGATTTGGATTTTGGCGTATACATGCAAAAAAAGAAAAAAGAAAATCAAAGAAGAGAAGCTTCAAATGATGTCTGAATCAATGTGAGAGCATTTTTGATATGAGGGTTAGGTTAGGTTAACTCTACCTCTAACCAATGCTTACTGCCCATTGTCTTGTGCCCATTTAAAAAAAAAAAAAATTTAAACGGGCCTAA
Organism: Inga oerstediana; assembly: GCA_963210345.1. NCBI lineage: Eukaryota > Viridiplantae > Streptophyta > Magnoliopsida > Fabales > Fabaceae > Inga > Inga oerstediana. Next base: position 67,218,928 of record OY723406.1, on the reverse strand, counting down.
AAGGGCCGGCCCTCAGGGCTTCAGGGCCGGCCCTACAGGGCTTGCGGCCCTACAAGGCCGGCCCTTTTAGGCCCGCTTCCATTTTCAGCCTCTAAATCATAGGCCCGGCCCTTGACGGGCTCGGGCCTAAACGGGCTCGGCCCGAATTCCCCGCTCTAATTCCCGCCAGAAGAATTTTAAAATTATAAAATTTTAAATCAGGTTTGTTATCAAAAATTGATAAAAAAATGACATAACGAATAATTCATAATTCATTTTTTAAGAAATATTTTATTTAAAATTTCACAAATTCAAAATTTTTTTCCTATCGTTTTCTCATATTAGATTTTGTTGTGGGGGGGAAGAAAATGCACTAGAGATAATAAAAGGGAAAATAACTAGCAAGACTAGAAGAGAGACGGGAGAGGGTAATAAAGTCATTTTACCCACATTTTAAAATCCTAAATTAGACCCATGACTTAATTAAGGATTTGTTGAATTTACTAATCTTATGTAGGATTTTATTAGTTCAAATAACTTTATAAGTGGTTTTCCATAGTTAAAAATATGAATTTGAAAAAATTGTTGACAAATCTCCCATTGCAAAATTTATTATCCAAAGGCAATTGAGAGTGTAACTCTTCTCTGGTTATTGCTCAAAAATATATACCAACCTCTACTTATATGTAAATCACTTGTAGTTTCTTGGAAAAATTCCAAAAAACTATATTGGAAATTGTAAAAGGACAATTCAATACATTAAAAATGCGAAAGAACAGATTAGATGGGTGTCAGACTGGTAGAGGAATCTGGGATTTTGAAATCTTGGCCAAATAACGAAAATGCCCTTCAGCTCCTCCATCCCCCCATTTCAGAATAACAACATGATCCTCGGAATTAACAATTTCAATTATTCTTTCATACTAAACAAGTTTTAGGGCCAATAATAACTCCTTTCTCTTTATTAACAATACCGTATCAATATATAATACAATACTCTTCCACCAAAACACTGTTCATAAGGGATAGACGGCATCCAGCATAGCAAAACACTGTTCATAGCAAATGGATGGTTGAAGAATTTTCTACAATAATTAATGCATTCCTCCGGCTCCTACGCAAGCTAAACCTTACTGAACCTTTTTGCAAGAGGACAAAAATGCACATCAAAAGCAAGCCTTACTGTACCATTTTGCAAGAGGACAAAAATCCACATCAAAAGCAATAGGTGGTTCGAAATTTCAAATTCTATGATTGATCCTCCCGCCCAAAGAAGCAGCCAGTTAGTGTTTATCTTCTTGGAAAAAAAAGTCTCCTTTGCATCTCGAGCTGCGCCGTCCGTCTCTTTTTGTTTTGTGGCTTCACCAGCTAATTCTTACATCCTCCGTCCATACTCTGTAAGTTCATCATTTTAGTTTAGTTTCAGAACGTGTAATTTACTATGCTCCATGCCAATGCTGCCCCTGTTTTGTCATTGTTTTCATAGTAGAGTTATTACTAACATGCTCAACATTTCGGAATTCATACTTGAGAATCCTCTTTCTTTGTATTCCAGAAGCCATTCTCTTCTGCCACCTGTGGAGTTTCTTGTGTTGCCAAGAAGAACATCAGGTAAATCATCTTCTTGGTTTTCATTTTCTTTGAAAGTTGCGAGGTTAGAATATATACTGATCTTCAGTTATCTCTGCTCCTTAGTCAGTTGTCATAAATGTGTCTAACATTTCTCCCATTTAATTATACTACTGGACGGTTATTGGGTTGTTGTATGATTTAATGCTAACCCATTCCTTCCTCCACTATATATCCTCTCTGTTTAGTACCTTAATCTGCCCTTCTCGAATGTATATTGCAGATCGCTGTCATGGGGACTTCCGGCGACGTTCTCCGATTTACGGAACTCCATGAAGGAATGTGAGTCTGTTGTTAATGCATATGCTATATACTCATGCCGATTTAGTTTGTTGAATCATCATATCACTGTCGCCAAGAGATTTTTATTTTTAATAACAAAGTTAAAACTTCTTGCTTTAATTCCAGCTCTGCCCATTGAGATAAAGCATAAATGTTTTTTGGCAGGGTTAGGGGAGAACAAAGTAACTGGAAATAATTCTGTTTAGACCATGATTTATGGAAATAACTCTGCTGTTACGTGAACAAAATCTATGGCTTTTTGGAAAATATTGTGGAGCCAGGTTTGGGTTAGTTTGGCGGTATCGTTTTGGAGGCAGTTCTTCTTCTTGAACGTAATGGCTTCAACCCTTCAACATAATGGACGGTTGTTGGGTTGTTATAGGATTTAATGCTAACCCATTTCTTCCTCCCACTGTATGTCCTCTCTGTTCAGTACCTTAAGCTGCCCTTCTCGACTTTATACTGCAGATCGCTGTCATGGGGGCTTCCGGTGAGGTTCTCAGATTTACGGAACTCCATGAAGGAATGTGAGTCTGTTGTTAATGCATATGCTGGATTTATCATGAATTTAGTCTGTTGTTATTTATATACTCCTGCCAATTTAGTTTGTTGGATTTATCATGAGTTATGAGATTGTTTGTGAATCATCATATCGCTGTTGCCAAGAGATATTTAATTTTAATACCAAAGTTAGAACTTCTTGCTTATTCATTATTTTTCCCATTGAGATAAAGCATAGATGATTTTTGGCAGGGTTAGGGGCGAACAAAGATGTGCAGTGTCAACAATTAAGATGACTTTCTATCTATGCTACCTTTTTAAAAAAAAATGCTTTGTGACATTAGGGACTTCAGAAAGCTGCAGTTATTCTGTAGATCGCACAAATGTTTTTTCCTGAGATCAGTACAATTTACAATAGTGTTGAAAATGCTTTGTGACATTAGGGGCTGATGCATTAGCTGCAGTTATTCTGTTGACTTTCTATTTATGCTACCTTTATGGTTTGCATATCTTATGCTTATAGATTATCTAATGTGTCTGCTTTCATTTCCCTTTCTTGGTTACATGAACTAATTTCTTGAAACAAAAGAAGCCAAATTTATATCACTGAGAGGTTTTGACACCTTTCAACCTAAACTAACAATAGGCCACGTGGTCATATTTATATTAGACAAATGGGCAGAATACCTTATCAGGACATACACCTGTGCTGCAATGGAAATAATTGCCAAATTTATATCACTGAGAGGCTTTGACACCTTTCTACCTAAACTAAGAAAAGGCCGCGTGGTCATATTTATATTAGACAAATGAAATAATACCTTGTCAATACATACACCTGTGCTGCAATGCAAATAATTGCCAAATTTATACCACTATGATAGACTTTGACACGTTTCTACAAAAACATAATAAAAGGCCACGTGGTGATAGTTATATTGGTTAAATATAATAATACTCCAGTCCAGACATACACCTGTGCTGCAATGGAAATATCCAGATTTATATCCAAATGAGAGACTTTGCCATGTGTCTACCTAAACTAACTAAAGGCCACGTGGTGATACAGACACGGCACAACCAAAAAGGTAAGGGGCATGCAACTTTAAGAAGCTAACTATTAATATCACTGATTAATGTCATGGTTCAAAATGGTTTTCTGTCTGAAATAAACTTTTAATTTCTTCGTTCGTTTTCGGCATTCACGCCTTCATCCTCGGCAACAACGAACCCTAACTCTGCCCCCAGCTGGTGGCTCGCCGGCAAAGTTATGTCTTCTTCAGCCCTGGGAACCTCAACCACCTCACGTCGGCGATATATGGTCGTGACGTTTCGACGGCGCCGCCTAGGCATGTTTGGAGTTATCCTCATGTAAGAATGACACCAGAAGTTCAAGAAAATCATACCCTTATTCTCTCCCCCTATCATCTGCATTCTCATGTATGGAACATATGATCGTATTATCCTCGCATACTCGCTGTTGAAGTGGAAATGATGTTCGTCTGCTAATTCCCACTCACGATTGGCAACTCCATGATTCCTGAAGATACCGTACAAGCATCGAAATAGTAAATATTTACAGTCATAAAAACAGTATGTTCCAGCCCTTACCTGCCCACTTTCTACCGTAACTATATTAATTTCTGCTTCTTCATTATTTAGTTCTTCAAACACCTCCATTGGCCCACATGTTATTTGTAAACATGACACATTGTTCTCCCTCCAACGACGAAGGGTCCTATACAATGCACATTCAGAAAATGCTACGAACTCACTCATTACTTTGTGTTTAATAATGGATTCAAGTTATTTTAAAATCTCCCTTGACCAACTGACTGTGGTTTATATAGTGGTTCTTCATTACCTTTATGTGTTTCTCCAATGCACATATACTGACCGCTGCATACTGTTTTAGTCCAACGGTTAACTATCATTGAATTTTATGTTGCATTTACCTTATGGTCTTTACCTGGTTTGTTCATCCATAGGTCTTTACATGTTTATTGAACCAAATTCTGAAGATATATTGTTAGTTGACTTAGTTCAGCAATATGACAGCAATATCATTTTCTTGCTTCGGTTGGATTTGTTCTGAATCTCTGTCTGCTCTCAATTTCATTTTTTAATAAGTTACTTTTCTGATCCGCCGAATACTTTATCTATATTCAAGCAACAATAGGACTTTGTGATTTGATTTGACCCATCAACAGCTGGCTTTGTCATAGACGTCTAATACAAGTTTGGTTTTACAATGATGTTAAATCGATTTGTGTGTGATGAAGCTTTATCCTTTTCAGAGGATTTTATGTGTTGGGCTTCAGAAAAAGCTGCTCAAATTGTTCAATATTAGTCAAACCTATCTTATTATATTCAAGATCCTTCCATACTTTACTTTTGTGATTTACTTGCCATACACTTTATGTAAAATAACTTTTCAGACAGCCTTCCGTGTGAATAAACAGCATCTTGTCAATCATTTGTCATAGATTTGATGAATTTTTCTCTAAAGAAATTAATGCCATTCACATGGTAATTCACATCCTTTTTTTCCCCATTACACGGTTATCATTCATTTAGTACATGATGCTATTTTGTGCTCACTGTGGCAGTCTTCTCATATTATAATTAAATATAGAACTATCATATAACCAACATACTTTGCATAATTATATGCATTAATGTCATATACTATAAATATAAATATAGGCGCCAGAGATTAAAATATGCTATCCAACATCATTATGCATTATGCTTGCTTATCTTCATCTGATTCAGTTTTTCTGATCTATTGGTTTATCATATCAGTTTTATTAGTGATATGCTGTTAGTTGGACACTAATAATAATCATTTCCAGCTGTTCTATTTGTTGTAGGAATTCCCAAGTATTGTCTATAAAGCACCTAAGAGATCCAATGGTCAGTGCAGGTTGTCTTATCTCACTTTGTTTCATATACTAAACTATGTATTTTCAACCATTTCTTCTAGGAAATCAGCATAAAATGAACAGATTTGTCAAACATCATTTATGTTATAGCTTCCAAACAAAATTGTGCTTTAAAAAAGCTGTCATATGTAGTGGTTAAGTGAAAAGGTCAACACCTATTGAAGCATTGCATAATGTTTATATTCATCGATTTCTTCATTCTCTTTGTTCAAAGCAGTTCTTGCATTTTCCTATTCCTCTGGCTAACACGTAGCCCCTGTGATTTCAAAACTCAGCGCTGATTTTTACTTATTTAGTCCTACTTCTTCATCACTACTCTGCAATATGCATTTCTGTATAGTATTATTGCTTTTCATACCTAATATGCCCCAATGTATGCTGCTATTGTGAGGCTCGATGCACTGTCAAATTTCCTCACTTCTTGCCTTACACACTACTTAACCTATTCATCATTACTTGGACTCTGCTTCTTTTGGAGTGTAAAGGTTAACTTGCATGTACAATAGATAATTTTAACTTGCATGCTCAAATTGTTCAATATTAGTCAAACCTATCTTATTATATTCAAGATCCTTCCATACTTTACTTTGGTGATTTACTTGCCATACACTTTATGTAAAATAACTTTTCAGACAACCTTCCGTGTGAATAAACAGCATCTATTCAATCACCTGTCATAGATTTGATGAATTTTTCTCTACAGAAATTAATGCCCTTCACATGGCAATTCACATCCATTTATACGGTTATCATTCATTTAGTACATGATGCTATACTATGCTTTTGAAGATTAAAAGCCTTAATATTATCCTTAACATTTCATATCATTATACCCATTAGTGGATCAGCTTCTATATCCATAAGTTATAGCCACAAACCTCAAAAGCAATAATCTTTTCTTTGATCATCTCTTCATCTATCATCACTTGCATTCTCAAGTGCAAACTGGGCATGTCGTCTGACAATGGCATTTGTAACACTTTTAAAGACATTAAGACACTTCTTTATTTTAGAACCTCTGTCATGGACTTATTTAATTCAAGTAGCCCATTGCACTTCTTCATTTCATGCAAGATAAATGATTTTATCGGGAAACTCAATTTTTTTACTCCTCATCTGGTTGCTATCACATTCACACTCAAATGGTAATTCATTTTATATGGCTGATACAATACCTCTGGCTCAACTTGCCCACATACTTGACTGACACTGCGTAGCTTGCATGTAGGTTGTTTTAAATAGTTTTTTGAGTTTGATGCAAATTAACAATAATTATGGAGGCTCATTAAGAATATGTACGCAGGTCAATGTCCTTCATCTTGCAACAGTCAACTTATAATAATAGATCTATGGTTTCTAATGCATCAGCCCCCTTTTTCATTTTTCACATTATTTTCCATTGGCTTCAATTGTCATTTACTGTTATTGCACATCATTTGGTTACTCAGTCTAGAGGATTAGTCGGTTTTTCAGATGTTTTGCATGAATAATGAAAATTTTCCTTTACTATCTAATAAAGTTGTCATACTTACATTGTGGCTATGATTTGAAATAACAGGATATACTTTCATGCATGTTTTGCTATGGATCAACTTTATATATTATGGCTCACTGTGGCAGTCTTCTCACATTATAATTAAATATAGAACTATCATATAACCAACATGATTTTCTTGCTTATATGCATTAATGTCATATACTATAAATATAAATATAGGCGCCTGAGACAGAAGTATGCTATCCAACATCATTATGCATTATGCTTGCTTATCTTCATCTGATTCAGCACAGGTGTACTATTGGTTTATCATATCAGTTTTATTAGTAATATGCTGTTAGTTGGACACTAATAATAATCATTTCCAGCTGTTCTATTTGTTGTAGGAATTCCCAAGTATTGTCTACAAAGCACCAAAGAGATTCAAGTGAAAATTGGGAAGGAATTCCAAACAAAATTGTGCTTTAAAAAAGCTGTCATATGTAGTGGTTAAGTGAAAAGGACAACACCTATTGAAGCATTGCTTAATGTTTATATTCATCGATTTCTTCATTCTCTTTGTTCAAAGCATTTCTTGCATTTTCCTATTCCTTTGGCTAACACGTAGCCCCTGTGATTTCAAAACTCAGCGCTGACTTTTACTTATTTAGTCCTACTTTTTCATCACTACTCTGCAATATGCATTTCTGTATAGTATTATTGCTTTTCATACCTAATATGCCCCAATGTATGCTGCTATTGTGAGGCTCGATGCACTGTCAAATTTCCTCAGTTCTTGCCTTACACACTACTAACCCTATCCACCATTAACACGTCATTTCATGTACCAAATCCTAATATTTTCTTGGCGGGCTAATACTGAAAAATTTGAAGGCGGGAATGTTGTTCATCATTACTTGAATTTTTAACCGCCAATATCTAAAATCAAAATTTCTTCCCCTCTATAATATTGTTGCTCAGACCAAGTATGTCCACCAAACAACCATCATCCTCCAGTTTTACCTTCTCTGTTTCACTGTGAGATAACATCATGAGTCGGTGTTCATTTCTTAGAGAGGTCAACGATCATACTGATAGGTGGTCTATTGTTGTTCGTGTTTTTAGAAAATGGAACGTGTATCAAAAGGCTTCCCCATCAGAATTATTCTGTACTACCATGATCTTAGTTGATGCAGAGGTAAGTCAATGGTTAATTATTATGTTTGTGTTTATCATAATGCATGATGCCTTTATCATTGTTGATCACAGACTAACATCATGCTAATATTTTTATTTGTTTTTTGTGATTCACTTCATTTCGTATAGGGAACTAAGATCCAAGCAACTATTATCCCCAAGAATTCCAATGATACACTCCGCCAAGATTTAGTCGAAGGGAAGACTTACTTTATTGCTAATTTCATTGTCTCCCAGAACTCAAATCAGTACAAGGCTACAACCCATCAGTTTAAGATCCTTTTAACTCAGCAGACTTTTACCCGACCTGAACCTGCAAACATACCACTTCATGCTTACTCTTTCCTATCGATTTCTGAAATTCTGAACTCTCATGAGCAACACTTTGCTGATTATTTAATCGGTTGGTTTATTGTTTATATATTCTTTTCATCCTACTCTTATCATTGTATTTACAAACTTTTATTGTCTTAGATGTTGTTGCTTTCGTCAAGGGCATGGGGTCACTTGAGGAGTATCGTAGAGACAATGAGACCAAGAATAAACTACGGATGTTGCTTACTGACATTGAGTACCTTCTTCAATTCATATGCTGAACTTTATCATTGAAACCTTTTTCTCTTGTGCAGTTGAATATTCTGTCATTTACAACATGCACAAACTAAGTTTTGAACTTGAATTTTTCTGTCTTTCCAGTGATAATGACATTGAGTGCATTTTGTTTGATGAATGTTCTACCAATGCTTACATGGATCAGTTGCAAAACATGGAGACTCCAGTTGTTGTAGTGATCAATCTTGCAAGAATTGCTTTCTCTGAAGATGGTCGTACAATATGCCAAAACATATTTGTATTTTGATGCTTTCATTTTTTATTCACTTGAATGAATTTGCCCTTCCTCTAACTTCTTTGTTTCACTTACTATTTTAGGTAGAGCTCAAGTTTGCAGTTCATTCAGTGCAACAAGGATTCTTTTCAATCCACCATTGCAAGAAGTGAAAGACTTAGTTGAAAGGTATTGTAATGTACATATTAAAATGAAGGGTCTTTTTTAAGATTACCATATACTTTATGAACTATGACTAGCGTCTTTTTTTTCTCTCTTGTGTAGGGCAAAAGAGAGAGCATCACCAATCATAACATCTATAAGTCAAGTAATGCCATCACAATCAAGCCAACAATCTTCATCTAGCATTCTGAAACATAACTATAGAGTATCTGTTGCTGACATTCCCAACCAGAAGATAGTAAACCCATGGCCTTATTTTCATGCTATATTTGGTATCGTTTGATTATGCCTGTCTTACTTTCTTTTCTGTACCTAGGGAGAGAGTTTTGTTGTGAATTGCTTCATACGAAAGCTTGAGACACGCCATGGTTGGACATATGATGGCTGCTCTAAGTGTGGTTGTAAGCCTAGAGATGAGGCCAACATCCTTTTTTGTCCTAGCTGTAAGAAGAAGCCTGAAACTATTGAACCTAAGTAAGGTTATAGGTTTCAGCATGTCTGCACTTTAGTATGCATGAAGAAATACATGACCCATCACTATGTGTCTGACAAGTTTTTGTTTTGGTGTAGGCTAAAGGTGCATTATACAGTTGATGATGAAACAGGGAGTGCTTCAGTCGTTTTTTGGGACAAACTTGCGTCCCAACTACTACAAAAAACAGCTGCAGAACTTAAGCAGATTTTGATAAGTGTATGGGATGCTTTTCTGTTTAATCAACATCATCACTTAAATATTTTCAGTTTGGTTCTTCCATTATAACATTTTCTTGCTTGCATTTTTCTTTTGACAGGATCAACGTGAATATGATTTTCCTGACCAGTGTGACTCAATTGTTGGGAAGCGATTTCTTCTTAAGCTGAAGCGTAATGACTTCAATGCCAAACACAAAGGGTCTAGCATTAGTGTTCAACAATTTACATTTTGTGAGGACTTGAATGAACAGTTCAACCATGCTGCAGAAGACATGGTTGTAATCTAAATTGATGATGCAATTAACCTATATTCTGACTTCTAATAAGTTTTTAAACTAACTCATTCACACATTCTTTCAGAGTGTTGCTCCAAACTTAAATGAAACTCCCATCAGCCATGAGGTAAGGCATAAGAAAACTCCTTCTCTACTTCCATAACAGATTTTACTTCCCCTCATAACCTTACAGATCGCATCTGACTTTGCAGGCTGTTGTTGAAGTGCCCACACCTCATACTGATCATGTAGTTGGCCAAGCAACTTCTATAAAAGATAGTACAAAGGAACCAATACATAGCGTTGGAACTGCTGCCATTGCTCCTAAAGGAAAAAGAAAGGCCTACAGTAAAAGAACCATGGTTGATCAAGGAACAGCCACTGAAAGACAACATGAAGCAGCCTTCAATGCTAATGATCGCATACTGAAGGTTGTCAAGCAAGAAAAGTAGAATATGTCTTTGGTTGTTGTATTTTGGTTAAGGTCATAATCTGATATATCATATTAGCAATGACCTTGTGTCATGTGATTTGTTCAGTCACATACACAATTATCTTCATTATTGTCTTTAAATTTCCAGTCGTGTCTTTTAAGTTTTAGTTTTACTTTTCTTCGTTGTTATTATTGTACTTTGCTATTTATATTTGTGATTTAATGAAACCAGTTTATTTCTTTCCCTCAATTGAAGTTATTCCTATTCCCACCACGTCGTAAAGCTATGTAATACAAGTAACAATACTATCAAGCAATTAAACTGACTTAATAAATGGCACCATTGATTATATATACTAAACGCAACAGCCATCAACTACAAATTAGTGTGCATGAGCATTGAAAATATAAGGTACTGTAACATGGCAACTTTTAAATTTAACAATTAAACAATATGTAATCATTTGAGTTTCCCTTATAATATAAACTATGTTTTAACACTAGCCCTCTTGGTAAATTATGCTACGTTTTAATTTCTCCTCACATACATATATCACTAATACCATGACAATGTAATATTCCATCAATAAATATCACACCCACTTGACGTTTTCTTTTTACTCTCCCGTTACTATCTAAATTTCTTTCCTTTGGTCCAACTTGAAAGACAAGTACAAACTTGACTAACCATGTAGTAAAAGTAATCTTCTATCTAGATATGGTAGCAACATTGGGACTGGTGAAATTTGTCTTAATTCATAGGCATGGCTATAACATCAACCTCCCCTTTGGTCAACGGAAGTTCTTTGGGAAACTTATACAAATGATTATAATATATTATATTATAATATTAGTTAAGTTGAAAAAATATTACAAACCAGCTCAATGATTTCCTCTTCTGCTGCAAGTCAAGTAATAAAACCTGCTGCAAAAGCTCATTTATCCATGCCAAAAGCAAATGCATAACAGATTTTTACAACTATTGCCAAATATCAAGATATGCAAGTGGTGCTCGAGACTTCTGGTGAGACAAGTACAAAGCTTCTTCCTTTTCCATCTCATCATCATCATCCATAATCCAGCCAACTCCAATAGACGACATGAGCAGGCAGATTACTTCTTTGCTTCCAAACAACAAAGAAAATAATAGTCCATCTTCCTGCATGAACGGTCATCAGAATATTGTAGGAGGTAAATATCTTACACTTACTATACCCATATCATCTTCATTGTTAAGTTCAGTAAATCATTGTTGATTCTGAACCATTTTCACATAATATGAGTTATTCTTGTGTAGCTACAAGCCAGTCTAGCTCATTACGGGAGTTGCGCCATAATGGACTTAACAGCATCACTTCTTCTACACCTTCAACTAACTTGCCAAATACTAATGCTTCTCTTAACTCAGCTTCACAAGAACACGTGGATTTGTTCACCCAGCCTTCTGAAGTTATCTCCTTTGCTGATACAAGGACATCAAGAAAACATCCAAGAAAACGAAGAATATTGAAGGATCTAACAAATGTTGCTGAAGACCTCTCCCATCGGTTTTTTTATAGTTCGACATCAGGTCATCAATGCTACACCTTCACAATATTATGCATTGCATGTTTGAAGAGCTTGCCATCATTTCTTTTTTAATTAACTTTCAGGAGGTTATTCAGAAACTGGCAACTCTTTAAACCCTTTAGTTAATGATTTCCTACCACCAGTTGATCAAGTGTTCAAGAGAAAAAGCACTAGATTGAAGGCTGTTCTTAATAATAGTTTGAAAATAAACTCCACATTGTCAGGTTCGTTGTACATGTTCATATCATATTACCAAAGTCTTTGCAGATTTACTTCCTATTCTTACCAAAATCTGTAATACTCTACTAATTTTTTCCCCATTAAATACTCAACAAGGAATTGAAAAGACAAGTAATAAATCAAATACCGATGTGGTCTTCACCGAGACACACATAGGTTCATCTCAAGGAAGCACAAATTTACATGGATCCATCAAAGAAACATCAAAGATTTCAGATCCTACAAGATTAGGTAAAAATCATTACATTTAGGTTCCATTTTTTTCTGAGATCTTTTTTCTTTTTTACATTTCACACATTTAGGTTCATCCAAAGAATCAACATGTGTATTGTGCCACTTGCAGCCGCTATTTATTTCTAAGTTCCATGTCCCTGTTTGTCATCTCTAAATATCATCATACTAACTGCATAACATTTTCTGTTTGTATGAAGCCATTGCTTAATTCACATACAAAGATTACCTTAAAATTACCTATGTGCCATTCGGACTTTCACATAGATGATAGTTGTTGTATATGAAATACACGTTGGTTTTAAAAATTAGTACAACATCCAACATTCTTCAAGTAATGCATCTGTCATTGTTGAAATTTGCAAGCTTAATGGTTTTTATATGTAGTCTCACAGAAGCTTAATTTGCTTCATAAACTACTAAATGGTTATAGTCTTTGTAAAAGTATATTGGTGAATTTAATTTCTGTCAGTAATTTTCTTTCATTCATCATGGCTATGGTGTTTTCATGTCCATGTTGTCAAGCATTTTCGTATAGATATATATTTACTTCATCATTTGTATGTGAATGTTATTTCATTTCATAACAGTTGAAGGTGTCAACTATAAGGATCTTCATTTTAACTTGGACTTCAATGAAGATGATTATAATGATGCTTTGTCCTCCAGTTCGGATGAGGACCTCGGTTAGTTGTTATTTACATATAAGATGTTATGAGTAATTATTGCCAACATATTTTGTCAATTGTCTTATTGGTCAACCTTAAATTTGAAATGTAGTTGACTTAGAAGACGTAGGAACTTCAACAGAAAATTTAGTTCCAACATTTCTACAAATTCCCACTCACAACACAGAAGTTGAAGGTAATCTTTGTTTCTACATCTTGACATATTTGTGCCCCATTAATTAAAAATAGAATTATACAAATTTAATGAAACTTAAGTCTTTTATAATTTATCATATATATTAAACCAAGAAAGTTTGTATGATTTATTGTTCTTTTAGAAGCAATATATGTGGGTTAAAAAATTCATTTAATGTTACTTAAATTTAAAAATCTAAGTCGTTTATAATATCCTAAAAAATACGAAATGAGTTTAGTTTTTATATTTATAAAAAGAGTTTAATTGATATCAATGTTGATAATATAAATTGGGCAATTTGATGATATAAATTGATGAAAATAAAATTTTAAAACCAAACTTGATGATATAAAAGTTTGTATGATTTATGTTTGCTTTAGAAACAAATTGTGTGGGTTGAAAAATTAATTTAATGTTAATAACATTAAAAAATCTACGTAACATATTATATCTTGGAAAATATGAAATAATGACTTTAGTTTTTATTTTTATAAAAAAGATCTTAATTGAAACAATATTGAAAATATAAATCAGGCAACTTGATGATATAAATTGGTGAAAAATAAAAATTAAAAAAATGAGTTTAACTGTTGTTAATTAAATAATATATTTAATTACAAAAAAAATGATTTAATCTTGATGGGCGGTTTTAGTTTTAATTTTATTTATTTTTTTAATTATGAATACAAGAGATAATACAGGAGGTTTGATTAGGGGCAATTTGGTAATTTTAAATATGATATTCGGTCCTTCTATGTAATTACAATTTTTTATGGTCATTTATTATAAATATTATATTCTCTAGGTCCTTTATTTTAATTTTTCCTTATTAAATTTAGAGCCTGATATGATAATTCCATAAACATATTCATAATAGCAGAGTATCTAGATGAAGGAGACCCCGTACATGTGTGCAAATATTGTGGTGCATTGTTCTGGTATAATGAAAGAGCTAAGAAGGATAATAAGAAACGAATTGCCAGTACATTCTCCATGTGTTGCCTCCAAGGGAAGGTTCAATTACCTACAATGAAGGTCCCTCCACCTCTTCTGCATTCATTGTTCTTTGACAAGAATACACTTGATTCAAAGAACTTCCATGCAAACATACGCCAATACAACAACATGTTCTCTTTCACTTCAATGGGAGGTAAAATTGACCACTCAATTAATAATGGTGGAGGTCCATACTCTTTTGTCCTTTCAGGTATGAACTACCATAGCATTGGTAGTTTATTGCCTCCTGTTGGTGCAAGACCAGTTTACTCTCAGCTATATGTTTTTGACACTGAAAATGAAGTGAACAATAGAATTGAAGCTGTCAGGTAATTTAGTAGCAACATTGTTAGCCTTTTTGTACCTCCTTTATATTATATTAGTTACTTGATAGTCACCTAACTATGTTTCTTTACTCCTTTTTATTTACAGCAAACATCAAAAAGATGCGACTATTGACCCACAAGTTGTTACAAAAATCAAACAGTTGCTTGATGAAGTTAACCCATTTGTTAAGCAATATCGATTTGCTAGGTCTCAAATTATGCACCAGCACTCAAATGAAATGAAGCTATGCTTAATCAGCACAAGACACCATGATGGACGTACACACAACACTCCAACTGCTTCTGAAGTTGCTGCTTTAGTTGTTGGTGACATCGACATGACCTTCAATGTCAGAGACATAATCGTCGAACGTCAATTAGGCTCCCCTAAACGAATCAATGAATTGCATGCCTCTTATTTACCACTACAGTACCCCATGTTATTCCCATTTGGTGAAGATGGTTACAGAGATGACATTGATCATAGAGAAGAAACTCTATCTTCTACGAAGAAACGTAAAAAGCTTAGCATCAGGGAATTTTTTGCATACTGATTGATGTCAAGGCTTGATGAAATTTCTATCTTGCTCCATGCCAATAGATTGCTTCAACAGTTCATTGTAGATGGTTACACCATGATGGAAGCCCAGAGACTTCATTGGATTCGAACACACCAGAAGGAACTCAGGGCTGACCTATATCAAGGCTTATCTGATGCACTAACAAGAGGTGAGCATGATGCTTCATCAACTGGTAAACGGATAATACTACCTGCAACATTCACTGGAGGCGCTAGGTATATGCTCCAAAATTATCAAGATGCAATGGCCATATGTCGGTGGGCAGGTTATCCAGATATCTTTTTAACTTTCACCTGTAATCCTGCATGGCCAGAGATCACAAGGTATTGCAAGAAACACTCTCTAAATCCCGCAGACAGGCCTGACATCCTTTGTAGGATTTTCAAGATTAAATTGAAAACTCTTATGAGGACATTAAGAGAGAAGAAAATTTTTGGAACTATACGTGCAGGTACTCTCTTGTGAACTCTTATAATTCACTCTTCAATTTTTTTACATACATTACTGCATTCATGTACTAATCAGTAAACTAATGTTAATACAGAAGTGTATACTATAGAATTTCAAAAGCGAGGTCTTCCACATGCTCATATACTTCTCTTCCTTGAACCATATGACAAGATAACAACCACAGAAGCTATTGATAAAGTCATCACTGCTGAAATTCCAGACAAGAACTCCTCCCCTGAGCTATATGAGTTAGTGCAGAAATTTATGATTCATGGTCCTTGTGGTCCAAGCAATCCAAAAGCGCAATGCATGAAAGATAAAAAGTGCAGCAAGCATTTTCCAAAGAAGTTTAATGACCTTACAACAATGGATGATGATGGTTACCCTACATATCGGAGAAGGGATGATGGCCGAACAATTGAAGTTAAAGGAATACCATTAGACAATCGTTTTGTTGTTCCATACAATGCCTCCTTGCTTTCGATGTTTCAAGCTCATATTAATGTTGAGAAATGCAACCAATCCACAGCCATTAAGTACTTATTCAAGTATATCAGTAAAGGTAATGATAGAGTGGTAGCTGGACTTTTTGATAGTAGCAACCGCAGAATTGGCCAAACCATACTGGATGAGATACAACATTATTATAATTGTAGATATATATCTGCATGTGAAGGTTCATGGAGAATATTTGGCTTTGATATACATCATAGATCACCTTCTGTTGAACGATTAAGTTTCCACTTGCCTAATCAACAGTTTGTGATTTACTCTAACAAAGATGATGTTTCTGATTTGCTGGATAAACCAAGGGTTTGTGAGTCTCAATTTTTGGCCTGGATGAAAATGAATGCAGACGATACATTCGCTGCAGGGCTTACTTATATTGAGTTCCCACATCATTATGTCTATCAAAGGGATAAACGATTGTGGAAGAGGAGACAAAGAGGCTTCGCAGTAGGAAGAATTGCAAATGCTTCACCAAGCTCAGGTGAATTATACTACTTGCGTATACTGCTAACAAAGGTCAGAGGTCCTAAATCATATTCTGACTTGAGAACAGTCCGTGGTGTTACCTATGAATCATTTAGAGCTGCTTGTGATGCTCTTGGTTTGTTAGATGATGATCAAGAATTTGTAAATGCTATCAAGGAAGCTTCAGTCTGGGGAACTGGCATTTCTCTGCGAAAATTGTTCGTTAGCATGCTCTTGTCCAATTGCTTGCAGCGCCCGGATGTCGTTTGGAACCAATGTTCAAAAATACTATCAGAGGATTTATTATATATACCACATAATCATCCTCAATTTGAAAGTGAGTAAATAGCTTATACATCTTCATTTATGCATAATAACATCCTCATAAATTTGTTCATATTCTCTTCATAACAGGTATTACTATACCACATAGTGATAAGGAGGAAGCTGCATTGAAGGATATTAACAACTTACTTATTCAAAATGGGAAGTGCCTTCAAGATTATCCTATGTTACCACGTCCAACAACATCACCGACTATGGATATTACAAACAATCTCATACTACAAGAGTTGAGCTATGATCGAGTTGCTCTTCATAAAGAAGCAGTGAAGCTAATACAGTCACTCAATATTGAGCAGAAGGTGATATTTGATAAGGTTATTCACTCACTAGAATCAAACTCATCAGGATTTTTCTTCGTTCATGGTTATGGTGGCACAGGCAAAACATTCTTATGGAATGCATTGACATCATCTATACGAGCGAAAGGAGACATTGTATTGACTGTAGCATCTAGTGGTATTGCAGCTACTTTACTGCCTGCAGGTAGAACTGCTCATTCACGTTTTGCAATTCCAATCCAAATTAATGAGTACTCAATGTGTTCTATCAGACAAAATTCTGCTCTTGCGGAGTTGATCATACATACAAAGTTAATTATATGGGATGAGGCTCCAATGGTTCAACGGTACTGTATTGAAGCGTTTGATCGTACACTTCGAGATATCATGCATTCCAATAAAGTCTTTGGTGGAAAATGTATTCTTATGGGTGGTGATTTCCGTCAGATCCTTCCTGTTGTGCCGAAAGGTTCTAGAGCAACAATTGTAAATGCAGCAATAAGCTCCTCACAAATTTGGGACTATTGCACTGTCTTCCAATTGAAAAAAAACATGAGATTACAAGCAGGAAGATCTGAGGAAGAGGTTAACAAGTTACATTCATTTAGTCAATGGCTGCTAGATGTGGGTGATGGGAAATTAGGTGAACCCCATGATGGTGTTGCCGAGATTGAAATTCCAGCTGAGTTGTTAGTACCAGAGAATGCAAACCCAATTCAAGCTATTGTGGCAGAAACTTACAAAGACTTGGAAGATAATTTAGCCAGCAATCAATACTTCAATGACAGAGCGATACTTGCACCTACCATAGAAATGGTAGGTCAGATTAATGAATATATGTGCTCTATGTTGCCTGATGAAGGTCAAGATTACCTAAGTTGTGACTCTGTCTGCAGATCTACAGAAGATAGTGATTGTTGTGATCATCTCTACACAACCGAAATCCTCAATACTATTAATAGCTCTGGATTGCCACCTCATAAACTTACATTAAAGGTTGGCGCTCCTATTATGTTACTAAGGAATATTGATCAATCTGGTGGGTTGTGCAATGGTACAAGACTGCGTATATCAAAACTAGGAAGGAATGTTATTGAGGCTATAACATTGAATGGTTCAAATCCTAATAAGAAGGTCTTAATTCATCGTATGGACATGAATCCTTCAGAAAGTAGATTGCCTTTTCAAATGAGGAGAAGACAATTTCCAGTCCAACTCAGCTTTGCAATGACAATCAACAAGAGTCAAGGACAATCCCTTCGCCATGTTGGGATATATCTCTCGAAGCCAGTATTCACACATGGTCAATTATATGTTGCACTATCTAGAGTTAGAAGCATTGATGGGTTGAAGATCTATGTGCCAAGCAATGGAAATGATGATCGAAGAACTACAACAAATGTAGTATATAAGGAGATTTTTAGGAACCTTCATGTTTGATTTAGTTTGTGTTGTACAATTACATATATGTTCCATATGATGTAACTGTATCAGAAACATATTTATTGATGTTAGCTGCATGTGTTGATAGTGAAATTGAACTGATCATGGTAATGAATGTGTGATTCATTAAGCAAGGAGAAAGGTAGATGGAATTAGTGCTTCCCGCGCAACGCGCGGGGGAGGAAATGCTCGTTCTACATTAATAACTCAACTTTCTTCCTGCACTTTGGAATAACAACACCTATTTCTTAATTAACAACTCCTGATTCGACATTAACAACTCCAATTTCTTCTTTCACACTTTATAAGTTTTAGGGTCAATAACAACACCTATCTCTTAATTAATAACTCCGGATTCGATATTAACAACTCCAATTTCTTCTTTCACATTTAACAAGTTTCAGAGTCAATAACAACACTCATATCTTAATTAACAACTCTGGATTTGAAATTAACAACTCCACTTTCTTCTTTCACAATTAATAAGTTTCATGGCCAATAACAACACTTATCTCGTCATTAACAACTCTTGATTCACCATTAACAACTCTTATGTTGTTATTATGATTGAGAGAGAGATGAAGGGCATTTTCGTCATTTGGCCGAGATTTCAAAATTCCAGATTTCTTTGCCTGTCTGACACCCTCCTAATATGTCTTTTCCCATTTTTAATATACTGAATTATCCTTTTACAATTTCTTATATAGTTTCTTTAGAATTTTCTCTAGTTTATTCGAATTCTACATTTATCTTATTCAAATTTTTTTGTCTTTCTTTCTTTACGAATAATTTTTACACCCCTCTCTTCTCTTTCTCTTTTTCTGATAGAAGTTAAATATAGGATAAAATTGAAGAAATGTTATTAATTATCTTATAAGTGAATCAAAGTTTTTTTTAATAAATGGCTTACAATTAGATTCCGAGAAAGAAAAAAAAAGACTTACGTTTAGCCGTGTAGGTACAGAGTGCTAATAGCTTGGAGGCTGGAGCCATAAATTTTTGGAAAATAAAATTTTAACAACAACAATAATAAATTAATAATACCAATAAATATCACAATTCACAGTAGGGGTGAGCATTCGGTTTTTCGGTTCGGTTTTCCATAAAAACCGAAATAACCGGAAAACCGAATTAATCTAATTCTAATAACCTAACCGAAAACCGATTAACCGAATTAACCGAACCGAAGTAATCGAAATATTTAGGTTCGGTTCGGTTAATAACCGAATTAACCGATTTTTTATTTATTATCTATAAAATAAAATATATATAATTAAATTTTTAAAAAGGATTATTTTTTATCTTTAAGATTACATTTAGGGATAAAATATATACAATAAATTAACTAGATTTAAAATATCTATAGATTTTATCTAATATTATTGAAAATTTACACCTATTTAATTATAAAAACATGCATTTATCAAATAATATATATTAAATATAAATATATTATATATATTTCGGTTTTAACCGAAATTTTTTTCTAATAACCGAACCGAAAACCGAAAATCGAATTAACCCAATAATAAAAACCAAAATTTTACCGAAAACCGAAATAACCGAACCGAAAAAACCGAATTGAGTTTGGTTCGGTTCGGTTTTCGGTTTCGGTTCTAATTTGCTGACCCTAATTCACAGGCTTGCCCAATCCCACTAGCAGAATTTTACTGGTCGTCGTCCTCAACTTGCCCGGAGCCAAAACGTTTGGACAAGCCTAGCTCCTTCCTTTTTCACTCTTCTTCGCAGTCTCTCACATCACTCATAACATTCCCCACTTCTTCATTCCTTCAATGGCAGAGAATCTCGCTGTTCCTCTACTTCTTCCAAATCCACCACCACCCAGACCCCTCTTCCCCAATCATCCTCAATTTCACCCCACGTCACCTTCGCCTCCTCCATCACCGCCAATGACTCCTCTTGTTCAAGACCTTCTTTTGGACAACCACGGTTCCTCTTCTTCGCAACACCAGCACAATAATGCTCACTACCCTGTCGAACGAACCAGAACACGAAGCCGAAGGCGCATCGGCAAGTCCTTTGACTCTAACCGTGGCAAGCCTTGGTCGAATCGTGGGCTTTCAGCTCAGGGTGAGCAAATTCTCCAAGTCTTAATTGATCCATCATTTGATTCCAAGCAATTGGACGGAACTTTACGTCAATTTTTTGCTTCTGGTGGGGACTCATTGTCTTCAGATATTTTGGGCATAATTAAGGGTTTAGGGTTTAACAATAAACTTGACTTGGCATTAAGTGTGTTTGAATGGGTTCGAAAAAGGGAAGATTATGTCACGCTTTTGACTGGTTCTTCAACTGCTGTGATTATCAACCTTCTCGGTAAGGCGGGTCGGGTTTCATCCGCTGCTTCTTTGCTTCACAATCTGCAAATAAATGGGGTTGAAATAGATGTCTATGCTTATACTTCTTTAATTACGGCTTATGCTCATAATGGGAGGTATAGGGAGGCTGTGATGGTATTCAACAAGATGGGAGAAGAGGGGTGTACACCTACTTTAATCACTTATAATGTGATTTTGAATGTGTATGGGAAAATGGGCATGCCTTGGAGTAAGATTATAGCGGTTGTTGAGGGTATGAAATTTAATGGGGTTGCCCCGGATTTGTACACTTACAATACGCTTATAAGTTGTTGTCGCCGGGGTTCTTTGTACGAAGAAGCTGTTGAACTTTTTGAGGAAATGAAATTACATGGATTTACCCCTGACAAGGTTACATACAATGCATTATTGGATGTTTATGGTAAGTCCTGGCGGCCTAAGGAGGCCATGGAGGTTCTGAAAGAGATGGAGAGTAATGGATTTCCCCCTGGCGCTGTAACTTACAATTCATTGATATCTGCTTGTGTTAAAGGTGGGTTGTTGCAGGAAGCGACAATGCTTAAAAACCAAATGATGGAGAAAGGGATCAAACCTGATGTTTTTACCTATACCACCCTTTTGTCCGGATTTGAGAAGGCTGGAAAAGATGATTTTGCAATCAAGGTTTTTGAAGAAATGAAGGCAATGGGTTGTAAACCTAATATATGTACCTTCAATGCCCTTATTAAGATGTATGGTAACCGGGGAAAATTTGACGAAATGATGAAGGTTTTTGAAGAGATGAAGTTGTACAATTGTACCCCAGAGATTGTTACTTGGAACACACTTTTAGCTGTATTTGGACAGAATGGAATGGATTCTGAAGTATCAGGGGTTTTTAAAGAAATGAAGAGAGCAGGATTTGTGCCTGAGAGGGACACCTGCAACACCTTAATCAGTGCATACAGTAGGTGTGGTGCCTTTGACCAAGCAATGGCCATATATAAGAGAATGTTGGAAGCTGGAGTGACTCCAGATCTTTCTTCCTATAACGCTGTTTTAGCAGCGTTGGCACGAGGAGGGCTTTGGGAACAGTCAGAGAAAATCTTTGCAGAAATGAAGGGTGGCAGGTGTAAACCTAATGAGCTTTCATACTCTTCTTTGCTTCATGCATATGCCAATGGTAAGGAGACTGAGAAGATGAAAGCTCTTGCTGAGGAGATATATCGTGGTTCAGTTGAAACGAATGCTGTGCTTTGGAAGACCCTTGTACTAGTAAATAGCAAAAGTGACCTCCTGATGGAAACAGAGCGAGCTTTTCTGGAGTTGCGGAGAAGAGGGGTTTCACCTGACATAACTACTTTAAATGCAATGCTATCAATTTATGGGAGGAGACAGTTGGTGGCCAAAACCAATGAAATTTTGAACTTCATGTACGAGAGTGGATTTACTCCAAGCTTGACTACTTATAATAGTTTGATGTATATGTATAGCCGTTCGGGGAGCTTCCAAAAGTCAGAAGAAATCTTGAGGGAAGTTGTGGGGAAAGGAATCAAGCCTGATGTAATTTCATACAATACAGTTATTTATGCATACTGCAGAAATGGTAGGATGGGGGATGCTTCACGGATATTATCTGAAATGAAAGATAATGGCCTTGTTCCCAATGTTGTAACGTACAACACTTTTGTTGCAACTTATGCTGCGGACTCAATGTTTACGGAGGCTATTGATGTGGTTCGATACATGATCAAGCAAGGATGTAGGCCTAACCAGAGTACTTACAACTCTATAGTTGATGGATACCGTAAGTTTGACCGACGGGACGATGCAGACAACTTTGTTAAGAATCTCAGGGACCTTGATCCTCACATTCCAAAGGATGAAGAAGGCAGGTTAATGGAGCGGATTGGAATGAAATGGTTGTAGCTTGTTTGATGATTCTCATGATGCTTCATGGGAATGCTTCTGTAGCCGTTAGTGGTCACATAGTGTAATATTCTGAGTGCAAAGGTAATCCTGAACTTTGTCCAAAATTCACAAATTATTGCTTTACTTTGTCCAGTAAGAACATAACATGTAGAGAGATTATGTTTGTTAAAGAAAACTATCGAGTTGTGAAAGATCTCTACCTGTTATGTTTTTATTAAGGAATCTTATAGTAAACATGTGGAAGCCGCTCCTAAGTTTCCTCATTGAGCTTATTGGTACTTTATCTGAAGGCATGGGAAGAATCAGTAATATGTCTAATGGTTGATGCAAAGATGGTATGGATGTACAGGAATATGAAATTTCAAAGGAAATGGAGTAGATGGTGAGATTTTGTTGTGATGATATATAATATTGTACATTTGATTTAGTTTTTTGCAATGAAATCAAAATTACTTTGTTCAGTGCAATATTTTTTGTTCTGTGATAAGAACACTTCTGATGATATTTTGGAATTAATTTATCTAATAAGGAAATATTATTTTGTATGATCTTGATGTCACTATCTTTCTAGACCTTCATATAGTGATGGAAAAGGAAAATACTTTTGGTAGCAGTAGCATCTCATGTGGGAGGGGAGCCAAGTTCTTTAGTGGAGCTCACATCAAAATGACAATTTTGCTTCTCTCTTTGGTTGCTATGGCAGTGCCCCACTTTCTTAAGATAATCTCTTATTTTTACAGGTAACAACTACCAAAAACACAAATCAAATTAGAAGTTAAACTAAGTTAAAAGTAATAACTGTGTTTGAAATGTAATTTTTTTTTCCAAATATATCCCTATTCTTTCATGGAAAAAATGTTTCCATTTACTTTTTTCTCTATTTATTATTTCCACCATTGGACCAACTTCCAATCTCTAAGATTTAATACATTTTATTAATATTATTGTATCCAATGGTAGAGATAGTAAATGGGGAGGAAAATGAGAGAAAGGTGAATGGAAACATTCTTTTCATGAAAGAGTGGTGCATGTATGATAATTAATATAAATGTATGTATTTAATGAGGATAAATATGGAAAGAGTGATTTTATTTTTCATACGCAAAATGTTGCTTATATTAAAGATAGGAAGAAGTAATAGTAAATGACATTCAATGATTGGACTCATTTCACTATATTTTTACTACCAAAAGCATACTGTTTGGGAAAATCTCAGAAAAATACTGTCAAAATTAGGAAAAGACAAATAAAGGGGCCTAATATCTGAAATCCCAAGTCAGACCACAAGGAGGAATATGGGATTTCCAAATCTTAGTAAGAGATCTTTATTCCTATTTCATTTTTGTATCTATCCCTCTCCTCTCCCCTCCTCTCCTCTCCCCTCCCCTCATTGCAGCATTTTGCACATCATCAACCAACCAAGTGAGTTTTGTGCCCTGTTTATCCCTTGTTCTACAGCCATAACCACAGGTGCGACAATAATGATCTGTTGAGGAATTCCTAGCAAGTGGCTGATGTTGAAGCCAATATTCTGACACCCTATTCAAAGGGCTTGATTCTGAAGGCTTTCTTTGTTCCATCCCTGTGTTATACCATTCCTCTTCCACACCGATTCCATGGCTAATCGGTATGTGGAGGTTCCATAGAGTGGGATTTTATAGTTTTGTGACTATTCCTTGAGAACAGAATCAGGTATTTTGATGCAAGCTGACCAGTTTATAGAAGAGCCTCCTCCCACGATTGAGCCAGCCAAGAAGAACATTTTTGCATCAAGGGTTGAGTAGATACCACCAGATTCATACATCTTCTTGAAAGAAGGGCCTTTGAGGGAAGAGTAATGGGCATACAAGTCTTTTGCTAAGATTTGAAAATCCTAGATTCCTCTTTATGATCTGACTTGGAATTTCAGATATTGGGCCCCTTATTTGTCTTTTCCCAATTTTGACAGTACTTTTCTGAGATTTTTCCTTTTTTTTTTATATGTGAGCTACCCAAACATTCATGTTGTTTAACAATCTAATTTTCTAAGACGGTCATGAGTTTGGAACAATTAGGGACAACAACTTCTAACCATTACTTTTTTCATGAATCATCTTCTACTCAAAATTTATTGTTTTAAATTACTTTTCTCCAAGATAGAAAAATGCCCACTACGATCCCTTCTTAACAATGAATGAAAGTGAAAGAAATGAAATTTAACCCGCTAGTATTTTCTTTTCCGCCAAACCAATCATTCCCCGAAAGGCTCCTATTTCTCTTTCTTATTATTTTTTTTTTCTATTTTTAGAATTATCAAAAACTAATCCAAACAAAAATAAGAAAAATCAATTTTGATGAAGGGAAGGAAAGGGGAAAATACCGGTCATTCATATGTTTGACATGCAATGAAAAAGATGATTTGATAAGATAATTTATATTTGGTAGGTTAAAAATGATAATAGATACATGGGAAAAAAGATCCCAATGACAATATTACCCTTAATAAAATCCATATATTAATAAAGATAATTTTAGTGATCATAGGTGGTAATAAATAATAAATTTATGTTTCATTTAGTAGCTTTAATTAAGTTATTCAATTAATTTTTTTAGTTCCAATTTTTTGAATTTATCATGAAATACATTTTATTATATAAAAATTACCACCATGTACCTAAATATAAATCATTTATACATCATTCTCACGTAAGATGGAATGCATTAAATCAATAAAATTTTTCACATTTGCCCTTATTAAACTTTTTTTTGTCTCTTCCTACTTTACAAATGATTTTTACACATCTCTATCATCTTTCCCTCCTTCCAATAGAAATTAAATAGGAGTAAAATTGAGAAAATTTCATTAATCATCTTATAAGTGATTTTTATTTTAAACCGAACTTTGTTTTTCCTTTAAATGACTTAGAATCCGTTTGGTTTAAGCGCATTGCATACCTGTAATGGTAATCATGATTGCATTAATAATATAACAGTATTTGGTTGCTTTTTAGCATGGTAATGATAATTATCAAAAAATTGGTAATCCTTATTCATACATTTTCCTCTATGAATACGCATTACCAACTAATCATATGATTGAAAAAGTTTAATTTATCCTTTAGTTTCATTTGTCTTTGTTTTACTTGCCTTATTTCACCTATTACACCATGCCACAACCACCACCATCACTATTACCTCCTTCTCCTCCATCACTGTCGCTGACACCCCCTGTCTCCGCTGCCACCACTGTCACCTCCACCATTAAGGCCGCCGCCGCTACCTCCTCCTTTTCCTCCACTGCCGTTGTCGCCACCCAACGTCACCATCACCACTACCTCCTCCTCCATCTTATAACTGTCACCACTTGTCATTGTTACCGCCACATCATTGTTATTATCACCTCCACCAACACAACCATTATTATCAGATGATCCTCGGTGAGATAGCGTGAAGGTTATTATGTGGCAACACAATGGTTTTGAATTATTTTTTTTTATAAAGATTATATTAAGAATAAAATAGATTTTGTATGATATATTAATTTTAAATAATTATTAAAAAAATAACTCTTTACACATTGTTTGAAAATCAAACCAAACCCTAACTCTATAATTAATATTAGATTGCATTATTATGGCACTGTATTGATCGAACTAAACGGACGGTTATATTTAGCTATATTATAGTGGTCTTTTTATCTATGATTATGGTTTTGGTCTTTTGAATTGTTGACTGGTGGCGGTTGCAAAACGCACAAAAAGGTGAACCGAATTGAAGACTGCGCACTGGTACAACTCTGAAGATAGAGTGGGGTGAACGAGTGAAAGAGAGACCATGTTCTTGCTGCATTCTCCCCTCTCTGGTTTCCCTCCGCCTCTGATCTCTTCCGTTACATCAGCCCGTCGCAGAAATCCTATTCTTCACCATCAACTTCCTCAACATCGTCTCAGAAATCCCTACGTTTCTACCCTCAAGATCACTTGTTTTGCTGCGCTATCATTCGATGACATCGTTCACTTAGCCCATAACAAGGTGCCTCATTTCGACATTCAATCGATTAACGCTTCTACATGTTATGAATTTATCTCAATTTTCACGTTTTATCAGTCCGACTCTTTTTTTTAAAAAAAATTTCATTTTCACCTGATTTATGTTGCTGAAATCGTTTTGTGATCTGCTACGAAGGTTCTGATTGCAGCTGCTGCTTCTGCGACGATTGGGCAGATTTCGAAGCCCTTTACTTCTATGTTTCTATATGGGAAAGAGTTTGATATCAAGGCGGTTATTCAGGCCGGAGGGTTTCCATCAACACATTCGTCCGTACGACCTTGAACCCCTGTCCTCTGGATTAGAGATGATTATATAAATAGTTGTTCTACAATCGCAGAAACGAAATATGGGGGAGGTGTTTTTGAATGCAATGCTGAAATCATAAATACGGAATAAACACCTCTGAAATATTGCGTTAACTAGTTTTATTTCTGAACAAATTTATGAATGAATGAACTAGTTTGTGTTAATAAGAAACATGCCGTACTTTTTGTGGCCAACAACTTTGAATCGCTTAACAAAATGACTTATGTTAAAGTAGGAATATTTGCTACTGTCTTTTTTAACGTAGCCCTGCCTTTGTTTTCTGCGTTCTCCTAGAATGGAAGTGAGTAAAAAGGAAAATAAGATGAAAAACTAATTTTATGCATGACAAACAATTTGTGTTCTCAAATAAAAACGGTAATAGAACTGTTATTGATGAGTACTGATGATAAGACTATAATATATATTTCATATCTTGTTTCTTATGTAAAGGAAAGGGAATCCCTTTCCCTTATGACCCTTTGATTGCAATAAAGAGAAGCTGTTTCCTTTCTCTTGCAAAACAATTGAGATATGCAATACTATTATACGTCAGTTATTGTTACTCAACAATAAATATTCCTTTTTGTTTAATTTTCTTTTTATTTAGGAGCACAAGAAATATTTTTATTCACAAATCACGGTTTTCCATTTCATTCCTATGTTATTTCATTACATGTAGCAAATGAGCCCTAACTCACCAAATGGATAGAGAGTTGGAACTCTTGAAAGGTAGCTTAGCTCAGAACCTGGCTAAAGCTTTGGCTATGCTGGATTCTGATCCATGGCTGACTGAACGAACTTTTGTGTATTCTCTTTAGAGAGAGAAGACCAGCTCAAAGCTTTGAAAATTCACTTTTCTCAGGTTCCTAGTCCTAAAAGACTGACACTCACCGAAAAGACTGAGGCTAAATTGGCATAATAAATCAAGAATCTTATTATTTGTTGTTATCCAATTTATATTTACATCACTTCAATGGTTCATCATAAATAACCCTGTAGGGGCTTTGGGTTTCAGAGTGAATCTCACAAAGTTATTTGCATTTTCCTGTGGATAGGCAACAGTGGCTTCTGCAACATTCCTTGGTCTTGAGAGGTAAGAAGATTGATTATGTTGTGCCAGCCATTTGTTTGGTTCACTGCAACTTTCTCTGTTTTATGCATTCTCTTGAACTTAAAGAATCAACCATAGAATTGTATGGGGGGGTTTCTTTTATTGCAGGTTTTTTATAATTATATAATTTTGAAATGCAGGGGCTTCTCTGATCCCATATTTGGTTTATCGGTTGTGTATGCTGGCCTCATTATGTATGATGCTCAGGTATGTATCCTTTTGTCAAATTTATGTCAAAATTCTTATGTTTTGACACAGGACTTGAGAATTTTGAGTATCCTTTGATAATTACCAACGAGCAATCAAAACTATTTGATGTTGATTTCTGACTGGGATGGTGCAAATGATCACATTTCAATAGGAGACCCTTTTGTAATTTTACTCTCTACGCAAAGTACTACAGATATTGCAGGTTACATCATGAGCTTAAAACTTGTTTTCTTTGGAGTGAGTTCGCCATATAATGAACTTAAGTACACAGAAAACTTCATATAAAGAAGATAGGATTTGATAAAAAAATAAAAACAAAAATCTTGTTCCTGAAAGATTAGAATTTGGGGCACTATTCTTTCAATTTGCTATGCCAGAAATGCTGTATTTGGATTCCAGCTTGATAATAAAACAGTGAACTTTGGTTGCAGTCCTGAAGAAGGATGTGATTTGATTGAAACTTTCAAGTCTGGTTCAGATGAATCAAAGTAAGACAGAAAAGGAACATTTCTTTCGGGTCAATTTCTGTAGGCTCAACTGATATATGGAGATTGAGGAGACGTCATATAATATTAATAGGCTGACGCTGCATGTGTGGGAAGTGAAAAAAAATTGCACCATGTCTTGCTTTAGGGTTATATTGTCTTTGATTATTCCAAGAGTCCTATTGTTTATGCCCAAGAAAGATAATGGGTTTCAAGAGTAACTCCTGCTTTTGTGGATAATAAAGGATCAGTCATTTTCCCGTCCTTTTTTTTTTTCCCATTTCCTTTTCTTGAAAAAAAAAAAAAAATCTGAAAGCAAGTCTATGGCTGCTTTGAATGGGACATGGTTCAATGTTTCATTTAAATCAAATTTTTGTTTAGTCCCCATTATTCCTGATTCTTAGAATGTTGAGTGTGGCTTTTGTGATTTGCAGGGTGTAAGAAGAGAAGTAGGGAATCATGCCAAGGTACTGAACAAACTACTCCAGATACTAGAAAATTCAATAGATTCACAAGATAAAGAAGATAGGTTGATCAATTCCCAGAGGGGAACATCACTCCAGATACTAGAAAATTCAGTAGATTCACAAGATAGAGAAGATAGGTTGATCAATTCCCAGATAGGAACATCAGCTTCTTTGAATTTAAATGGCTTAGAGAAGTCCCTTGTTTCCCAAGAAGCCAATTCATCGGAAACACAACCAAGGAACGCATCGGTGTTGGTTGAATCTGACAGTAAAAGAAGGAAAACCAGTGAGGAGCTATCACCCTTAGGCTTCTCAACTGATGCAGAAGAACTATCAAAGTTGGCAGCCCATGGTTTAAACCCATTAAACGAATCTATAGGCCATACTGAGGTTGAAGTTATTGCTGGTGCTCTATTAGGTTTATTGGTTGGCTCTGCTGTGTATAATTTCTTGTGATATTCTTTTCTTCTTAGCTTAATTTAGATTTTGACAAATCAAATTTCATGCTATAGAAAACATGCATAGATGCGACATATATAAGCAAGAAGACTTGAAAAATTCGGTACCCAGAAATTTATTCTTTCTTACTAGTAAATCTGCCATAATGGGATTACACAATAATTGGTATATCTATTATAAAATTGAATGCCAACAATCCCATAAATCTCACCACTTTTCCTCTTAAGCTAAGATGGATTGTCAGATGTTTATCGTATCTTATTTAGTGCTCCTGTACTTAATATAAGATTTATTTAGGGAGATGATTTTGATCCTAAATATAAAATCTATTTTTTATATTTGTCAATATTAGGAGGAAATGGAAGGGGGGAATTAAGAAAAATGACTACAGTATTTTAGAAAATATATGTCATATTAATTAATTTAATTACTTTTCTTAATATAATCAAATTAAATATATATATATATTTTATATTAAAGATTGGAGGGAGTAATATAATCTTCAAAAAATATGTCTTGATACCTTTTTTTAACAAGAATCTCTTTTGTGACTTCAATTTTAGAGATATGTCAATCCATCCAAATGTTTTTTTTTTTTTTTTTTGATAGAAAAGGAGAAAAGACATAGCCCTACCGGCTCTGTTCTACTAACTCATTACAAATATATTGGTTCACAACATCTTCCATGATCAGACTTTTGACTTCATCAGGTTCTTTGTCAAGCACAAGAAAATCCACCGTCATATTCCATGCTCTTTTTGCCAAGTAATCCGCCACCCTATTCGCCTCCCTACAACAATGTAAGATCTCCACCTCCCAGTCACGTTCCAGCATCGATTGAATTTCTAAGATTAAAGTAGCATCATGATGTTCCTCGGGAATCATTCTTTGAATAAGATCCAGTACTTCGCTGCAGTCACTCTCAACAATAATATGCCTAAATCCTCCTTCCCAAGCTAATTTCATACCCTACAAAATTCCCCAGGCCTCTGCTGTGATAACCAATCCGCTTCCAATCCTAAACATAAACGCTTGAATAAATCCATTTTTTTCATCCCTTATCACCCCACCACAGATACAGCATCCCGTCGCTTCATTCCTGGAACCATCTGTATTAATTTTAACCATCCTAGCAGGTGGAGGCCGCCAACCCCTTCTTGTTCCGGTATAAGACTTAGGTTGCATATGGGTAGACATACCCCAAGACAGCACGGAACCAGTACGTGCCAGTAACTCCTGCTTACTCCATTGTTTGTTGTTGAAGATACGATCATTCCTTGCCAACCAAATATGCCTGCATAGGACCGTAAACCAATGTCGAAACTCGTAGCCATACACATGCTCACGACTGCGTAAACACCATGTTAACCAAATGTTTTTATCAGTTGAGCCAAAGAAATGCCGATGCCATGAACTAGGTAATGACTCACTCCATATATCTTTAACCATCACACAATCTCGAAATACATGCATAATTGATTCAATCTTGTCTTAACAAATAGGGCACATCTCATTTGTGTGGATTCCCCGTTGAGCTCGTGCCAAATTAGTCAGTAAACGACCATGAGTGCATAACCACAAAAACATTCTGTAACGTTGAGGAACCTTCAACTTCCATATAAGCCTCCATCCAAACAAAGAACTGTTTTCGCCTTGCCCAGCTATCCTCTTGTACGCGGCTTTTAGTGCAAATTTACCATCAGATGTCCATCTCCAAATAGGAAAATCACCACTATTATTGTGGTTAATATTCACTCTTTGGATTGCAACCACAATATCTTTTGGTAACAAATGCCCAAACTTATCTAGATCCCATTGACCCGATGGAGTAATACAGTCGGCCGCCTTCCATTCCCTTATTTCATCTGTTAATGGTTGAATTGTCAAACTCTCCAATCTGTCAAAATGGGGAACCCATGGATCATGCCAAAAAGACACCGAAGTTCCTTCAGTAATCTTCCAAGCAATACTATCAGTTACACTTTCCCAATTTTGTCTAATCCCCTTCCATGTGCTTGATTCTGACCTTCTTTTTTCTACTTCTGGCACCAAATCACTACCCGTCTTGTACTTCTCCCGTAGAAAACGAACCCACAATGCATCTCGTTTGTGTATCAAGCTCCATCCCAATTTCGTCATGTAGGCCTGATTCTGAATCCTTGCCTGTCTTAAGCCTAGTCCACCATCATTCTTCCGAGAACAAACACGACTCCAAGCGACCAAGTGTGGCTTACGACTCGTGGATGTACTTCCCCAAAGAAAT
The DNA here is from genome assembly GCA_963210345.1 of Inga oerstediana. Classification (NCBI taxonomy): domain Eukaryota; kingdom Viridiplantae; phylum Streptophyta; class Magnoliopsida; order Fabales; family Fabaceae; genus Inga; species Inga oerstediana. Next base: position 67,186,630 of record OY723406.1, on the reverse strand, counting down.
TGCCTGCATTTTTTGTCTATCTCATCATAGGTACCCAATGGGAGAGGTATAGTTTGCATTGCATAGGATGGCATAGCCGACATGACTGATGATACAAGAGTATGTCTAGCTGCCATCGATAACATGTTTGGTTTCCAGCTTGCTAGTCGAACATTCATCTTATCAAGAATAAATCTGTATGAGGACTTAGTACTTCGCCCATGCAAGATTGGCATTCCTAAATATTTTCCCAGGTTGGAAGACAGGGAAAAATTCAAGAACTCACTAATGTCCTTTCTTCTCGTATTACCCACATTCTTGGAGAAGTAAATGTGCGATTTTGCATTATTTACTTTCTGACCAGAAATATCACAGAAATCATCCAGTATGGCTTTCACCACCCCGGCTTGATCCATATTTGCTTCTGCAAACAGAATAAGGTCATCAGCGAAAAAGACATGAGAAATAGCCGTACCTTGCCTGGACAGCTTAAAAGGTTTCCAATCTCCATCTTCTACTGCAGTCTGGATTAAATGCCCCAACCTCTCCATCATAATAACAAAGAGATACGGTGAGATAGGATCTCCTTGACGAACTCCTCTTGAAGGGAAAAAAGATTTTGCAGCACATCCATTCCAAAGTAACTGCATTTGCGGAGTAGATACACAAGCTTTTATGACATCACAGAGGTACTTAGGAATCCTCAGTTCATCCAAGCATTCGAAAAGAAAACTCCATCTGACTCGGTCATATGCTTTCTCCAAGTCAATCTTTATTGCCATAAATCCCTGCTTCTTCTTCATGCTCCGCATAGAGTGAATAATTTCCTGCACTAGAATAATATTATCAGTACTTTGGCGCCCCTTCACAAAACTACATTGGTTCGGGGCCACAACCAATGGCATAATAGATTTAAATCTATTAGAAATAACTTTTGTAACAATCTTATACACTACATTACAGAGGCTTATTGGCCGAAAATCACGGAAAGATTGTGGATGATCAACTTTAGGAATAAGTACAATTTGAGTATCATTAATATTATGTACCCAATCCGGATTAGAAAATACCCTTTTAACCAAAGATGTCACAGAAAGACCAACCGTATCCCATTGGCTCTGATAAAAAAGAGGATTTAAACCATCTGGACCCGGAGCTTTTAGAGAACCCATATCGAACAAAGCTCGTTTAATTTCCAATTCATCAACCTGTCTTCCCAAAGCACATATGTCAATTGTGTCAATCTCAGGATAAGTACACCCAAACACCAAGGACCCCTGGTACGTACTCATTTCCGTATATAGATCTTCAAAAAAGTTACTGCCAAATTCTCGTATTTCTTGCTCATCATAAGACCATTCTTGAGAATCAAGTTTAAGAGCTAAGATTCGATTCCTTCTTCTTCGACCATTTGCTTTTGAATGAAAATATCTTGTATTTCGGTCACCCTGAATATACCATGTAGCACGAGAGTATTGGATCCACATAATTTCCTCCTGGGCCAAGATTTTCTCAAGTTCTTTCCATAATTCACATTGCAAATTCTCTAATCTCACTGATGGCCCAACTCTAGCAATTGTGGTATTGATCCCATCAAGACGTCTATAAAGCTTGTTCTTCATATAAATTAAATTCCCAAATACCTCTTTATTCCAAATTTTCAGTTGTTCAGTAAAATTCTCCAAAGATCCACTCCAATCTTCCTGAACATTCCATTGTTCCTTAACAAAAGCTGAGAATTTATCATGCATAACCCAAGGGGCGAAGAAACGGAAAGGCCTTTGTTTATTCTCACCATGCGCTAATTTGTCAGTATTAACCAGAATAGGACAATGATCTGATTTGTACTTTGGTAGATGAAGCACCGAAGCATTTGGAAACTGCGCATGCCATCTGCCATCCACCAATGCTCTATCGATTCTACTTTTACTAGACGACGTTCCCCATGTAAATCGAGGACCACTAAAGCCAATATCAATTAATCCAGTATCAGTAATCCACTCCCGGAAAAATCTGTCAACCCCACTGGTTTCCCGAATTTTCATGCTCCATCTATCCTCAGGACACGAAACAGCATTGAAATCCCCAACTACCAACCAACCCCCACGAACAACCTGGCTAATGTCTCTTAATGAAGACCAGAGCAGACGCCTCGGGTAAATATTCGGATGTCCATAAACAATTGTAAGGGACCATTCATTATCCTTTCCTGCATTGACCATTCCATGGATAAATTGCTCACCCGCCGAAATAATCGAAAAGTTGCAACTTGAATCCCAAAATAACCAAATGCCCCCACTAAATCCTTGTGCATCAGCCACATGCATATTAGACCATCCAATCTTCCGAGCTAATACCTTTGCCTTTATTTCCGCCTGTCTAGGTTCCAATAGTGCAAATAGATTAACTCCTTGTTTATCAATAATATCACTGATTAAACGATGAGAAGAGGCACCACCGGCACCCCGAGTATTCCATGTCGTAACTATCATTAAAAATAATGAAAGATAAAGGATTTCCAACATTCTGGAAAACACTACTGAGACGTAGACCCGTAAGCTCCCTCACCTGACTCCTTCATCACAACATCACCCACCTCACTTGGGGGATTGATACTAGTAGAATAGTTAATCTTTATACCTGTACCTGGATCAATAGGGTCAGAAGCACTATTTCTATTAGATTTTGGTGTTTGAATTTTGACACCTTCTGATTTTACAGGCGTCCCCGAATAGACCTTAATTGGTTGCAATTTGGAGGATCCGGCGACACTCTTCCTTCCTTCATTCAAACCTTTTGCCAAGCCCTTAGTATTATGAACTTTTCCACTTTCTGAGATCAAACTAGAATTATCTTGGTCTACCATTTTATTCTTCACTTGTTGATAATGTTCCATTGGGTTCACCAAATCCGTCTTACGTTCCACCACCTTTTCTTTAGTCCCAGAATTAATCACCACAAGCTTCTTCTTACTAGGCAAGGACCCACCTGATTTAATTATTCGGACTGATGAAGATTCTGTAGCATCATGTGCCGAATTATTTGGTGCCATTAAAGTGATTTCATTTCCTTTCTCTTCCGTATTCTCATCTGTCAATGCTGCGAATCTTGATCCTCCACCATTATTGTTTCTATGCAAATCACGTCCCACTCCCCGTCTGAGATTCAATTCTCCCCCGGTGCCACGCTGCATCCTTCTACGTCTGGGTGCCACCATCCATTCACCATAGGTTATGGCTTCTGGGTTATGGTTAGTTGACGTCGAATCCGCTGTTCTCCCATCACACTTTATCTCCGAACTTTGAACTCCCGAAGGTCCAGATTCTTTCTTTCGTGAGCAATGTTCAAATCCATGTCCATACCTCCCACATGAAAAACATATAAGGTGTAGACCCTCATATACTATTTTTTTTCCTTGCCATTAATCATAATTGATGGGAGCAGTGGGGAATTCAGGTCTATTTCAACACATAATCGAGCAAAACGACCTTTTGTTTGTTTCAATGTATTATTATCCACCTTAATCACCCTTCCAATTTGACTACCCACAACGTATAAGATACCCTTATCATAAAAATCAACTGGAAATTTTGGAATATGTACCCATACAGCGATCTTCGGTACCTCCCCAGCATCAGGATCGAACTCAGGTTTCCATGGCTGTACAGCTAGGTAATGTTCCATGTATAACCATGGGCCACCAGTCAAAGCAAACTCATAATCCTCCTCACTTGTTAGACGAACCAAGAAATATCCAGAACCAATTTCTATCGTTGTTACCTCAACCCTTCGACCCCATAGCTGCTGCAGCTTTCTACCAAGTTGTTCTTCACGAACCATACGTCCCAGAAGCCTAACAATCAGAGAAGTCCTCCATTTCTTTGCTAGTTTTTGACGGAATTCCGGTGAGACAACAATATTTGGACTTTTTTGAGTGATCTCAACCTCAATTCTTGATTTCCATCCATCCCCACGCCACCATTCTTCCTCCTCTCAGACATATCTCCCGCCATCGGTATATCAACACAAGCTTCTTTGTAAGATTTCTTTTGTTGTGTAGAAACCTCCTCTACCACCTCTGCATCAGTCATCCAATCCTCCACCCTTGGTACAAGGGATTGATGTTCAGAGAACTCATCCTCCCCATCTCTAATTTTCTTTCAGCTTCTTACCATAGTATCTTGTTCTTCCGATGTCAGCACCGGAGGTACTCTCTCACAACTTCTATCCCGTTCACGTATATTGCTTTCCATTTTGTTCTCAGATTACACACAAATCACTGAAAACTTTGGAAAGGCAAAACGTTTCATTCCATAGATCACCGAGGATTGAAACTGAAAAGAAGCCCAAGATCAGCGTTCTTCAAACAATGAAGAATCAGTGTCGACAACTTAGTCCAACTGAGATAGAAAAACTTCCAAGGTAAGAACAAAATAAACTGAAACAAGATGAAACCCAGATCCTTCTCCTATGCTCTCGGTAAATGCTGAAACGAAAGAGAAATACAGCAGCACAAAACAGAGCCTAATCCCAAGAGAAAAAACAGCAGACCCACACGGCGATCGTTGACAAGCTCTGGGTAACTATGGAAAAAAGCAACTCGACGGCTAATAGCAGCAGGCCGACCGAATCAGCTTTACAAATCCACAGATCCTAGCTCAGAAGCACAACAGCAATGAAAACAGATCAACGAAAAAATCAGACTAGAACACCGGAAAACGACAGCAGACACAGATCGAAGAGTAATCCAAACAGATCCAGCAGAAAACGACCGGAGCCGGAGACCGTTGCATCCCAGAATCGCGGCTCAGAGAAAAAATGAAGCACTGTTCACAACGTTCCTGTCCTTGTTTTCGTGATTTCTCAATTCTCGTTCATTGCGATATTGAGCAAACTTTTTAATGAACTAAAAAACGGAAAACAACAGCAGACACAGATCGAAGAGAACTCCAAACAGATCCAGCAAGAAACGACCGGAGCCGGAGACCGTTGCCGATGCAACGGTCAAGAAGCTCAGAATCGCGTCTTAGAGAAAAACGAAGCACTGTTCACGCACGCACTGATAGAAGCTTTTTTCTCCCAATCCAGCTCCAAAATTTAGCTACTCGCTTTCGCTGCATGCGCGTGATTAATGACGCTTAGGTTATAGAGTATCTGTACTTGTTCTCATGCCATCATGTTGCACTGAATTGAGTAATGTATTATAGCATTTTTTTCAAAAGAAATTCATATTATTGATTCAAACCAAGGCATCCAAAGGTATATCCACAACCAAACCATCTACATATTCACAACTCACCAACCCAAATAAAGCCAAAATATCAAATAGACAAAGGCAATTTGACAAAAGACAATCCAGTTATGGCTTTGCAACTTGGCACCGCAATGCCCAATTCCTTGTGAGAAACACACCATGAGAAAGTTGATATTCCACGGCATATTTGACTTTCATTGTATTTAATAAGTTTTTTTGTGGATACATATTTGAAATATATTATTTTAGTCAACTCATATATTTTAATTTTAAATAATTATAAATAAAATACATTTACATAACTTAATAAAATTAAAATATGGTAACAATTTTAAAAAATAAATACATTAAAATTATTTTTGACCAAGTAAATGATTTCTATATGACAATTATATTATAAAAGGGTATTTTAGGTTAAAGGGTTAATGTGTTAAAATAGCCATTAACTTATATTAAAAGTGCAAAAGTAACCATAAACTTTATAGAAGAGAACAAAAGTGACTATGACGTTAATAATCCCAAACTCCTGTTATTGTGAGCTTTTTGATAACGAATTAAGGTGTTAGAATAGCCATCAACTTATATAAAAAATGTAAAAATAATCATAAAATTTTTTTGATGTAAAAGTAATTAAAAAGTAACTTTTTGAACATTAATTTATAAATTTTTCTTTGACTTAAGTCATCTTTTTTTTTTTTTTTAAAATTCTAGTAAGAATGACAAACCTAAAGAAACTTATCAACTTAATTTACACGAATCATTGGCCTTAAAATTACCATCGCTACAAATGTTGAAGCAAACCCATAACCAACATTGAGAAGATTTTGAGGGGGGAGATCTGAGAGGAAAAGTGGGAGTCAATGGAAGATCATATATGCATATGGAAGGGTTGAGAAAATCCACGTCACTCTTGGTCGTCTTATAATTAAAATCCACTTGGATTCTAGCTAGTACAAGCAACAGAAAAATTTATGAATTACCGTTCAAGAAGTCACCTTTTAGTTACTTTGCATCCAAAAGGAGTCCGTGATTACTTTTGCACTTTTAGTATAAGTTAATGGCTATTGTAGCAACTTAACACTTCATTAAAAAAATCACAAGTATGGACATTTGAATTATTAACGTCATGGTCACTTTTAGCTTCTTTTATAATTTTTACGGTTACTTTTGCATCAAAAAAGTTTATAGTTATTTTTGCACTTTTGATATAAGTTAATGACTATTTTAACACTTTTACCTTAGTTTAAAATATGTATTACCTCTTGTTCTGAATATAAGATCCAATTAACTTTTTTTTTAGAGATATTTAGAAAGTTAATTAAATTAATTTATAGTTTTTATATTTATTATTTTTTCTCCCAACTATTTTGCTTAAGTTATAAACTGATATATAATATAATAATACACAATATATAATAAGGTTAAGTAACTTATTTAACTTCCTTAATCTCCTTAAAAAAAGTCAATTGAGTTTTATATTTAAAAACGGATGGAGTAATTTAAGAGTGGTTCAGTATTTCAATGACATTTACTCATTTAGGTCTGCATATAATTGGAAAATCAACAAAAGAAAGGTTAATATTCCCATGCATACGTATTGCTACAATTTTCTCTGGCCAAGATAAAATCCAAACTTTTCAGGTGGGTGAAACTTGTCTTTTTTGTATTCGATAACTCAAATTGCCTCAATATTTTTTACATCTTTAAAACACATCAATGTTATCATATACAGGAAGAATTGCCCAATAACCTCCTCTATTATGATTTTAGTGGCATTTTGAGAAAGGATATTAATTCGCAGTTTTTATCTTTTTCTTGTCACATTCTCTATAAAACTGATATTTTAGTAATTTCCCATTCTTCCAACTCTACCATTCCCACTATATAATTTTTTTTCTCCCATTTTATATATAATGATCTTTTTATAAAAAATAAAATAGGAGGAAAATAAATATATTTTGCTCTTAACTTAATTTGCTATAAAATAATTAGTTTATTTTATATTTTTTTGCCAACTCATTTTATTTTATATCACCAAATTGTTATATTTATCATTCTAGTGTCTTCCCATTATATATGATATTTTAACTTATTTATGATAAATAAGAAGTAACAGTTAATTCATTAATTATATCCTAAAATCAAAAAATTTTCTACTTTTACCCTTATTGAAAATCGTATTTGATAATTTAGTGACTAAATAAAATTGGAAATAAACATTAATTATCAAAATAAAATTAGAAAATAAGATTTAATTATCTTACAAATGATTTATATTTTGAACTAAGTTATTTTTCTAAAAATCTGAATGGGAGTACATGTTTGAGTTGTCGTTTGAAAAACATGTTCACATAATCTATATATATATATATATATATAAATTATTAGGGTAATCATGTTTACTACTTACGAGGCAAATTATTTTGTGGTTTACCATTTACCAGGCCTTTTGAGAAGAAAGAAACGTCGAAAACGATACTTCGCCTTGCCACTGAGTGGGAGCCTGGGAGACATTGCTGCAATCTCACTCCTCAGTATTAATTGGAAGATAAGTGAATATTTTTGTGATAATAAAATCCATACTTTGATGGCAAATCAATTCTATCTCTATGCATATAGCCCTACCTACGGAGGAGCTTCCCCGCCTTCCGCCGCCGCCGCCGCCGCCACAACCACTGCCAGTACCCTTTCCTCCAGCCGATATCTTTCTACCGATATGTATTTTCCTCAACGTAAAGACTCCGTTCTTCGATACTCCTCTTACGCTGCTTCCGATGCCGACATTGGCCCACCTGGTGTTTCTACCAGACTCTCCAGCGCCGCCTCCGGCCAAACATCTTCCACCGCTACTCAGTTGCTATCTCAAGCTTCTTGGCCTGCTGCTATTGCTGCAGCTGCTGCGGCAAATGTTGGTTCTGCTGCATTGGACTCGATTGTAAACCTGAAACGCTCTTCTGATGGTTAGTTTAGTTTCCCTCTTTCATTCTTTTTATGGCTTTCTTCTATGCAGGGTCTTGTCGATCTCTTTACGCTACTTATGTGGGAAAATCTTTATAAATAGTCACTAGGTTTAGAGGTAAAAATCATATATTAGAGCTAGACTGCTGGCTTCTGAATCTGATGTTTGAAGTTCGTAGATCAAATTTGCGTCCGTTACTTTTTGTGTGGGTTGTTGGACCAACTTTTCATAGTTTTGATGAGCTGATAATAATGGGTCGGATGCGGCGTCTTGTTTTGCTTTCTAAATATACATAGCGTTTCACACGATTTACGAGTAAGAACTGCGTATTCATTTGATAATAAAGATGAAATGTCTTCTCTTCGACTCAACTTGCTTGAGCATGTGTAGTCTATCATCAATCAATGTATTCTCTAGAATAATACTTGAAAGGTATTGTATGCATTGCCTTAAGAAATATTATACATGTTTGCTCAAAGAAAATGTTGTTGAACTTCATTCAGTTTTTCTCTTGTTTGAACATGTCTTAAATTGTCAATGAATATCTATATTGAACTTTTACTTAAATGTCAATAAAATTCTTGCAAATAAACCTTTGGTTGGAAGCATAAAGGAATGCGGTGTTTTTATCCCTACTTATGCGTTTTATCAGCAATAAAAGTGAAAATGGTCTAATTGAATCTTGCACTCATTAAGATAAACTCTGGAAGTTTGTTTTGTTGTAATTAGTCCTTGTCTATTGAATGGAGCGTTTTATACGCATCTATTGCATGACGGTTGCAATTATTTAAATCAAGAGGAAATTATGATCTTTGTGTTTTCTCTTCAAATGAGTGGTTAGTGTAGCAAATGAATAATCATAACTAAGTAGTTTTACTCTAATTATTTTTCATCAAGGAATTAAGCGATATGCTACATCAATAATCCTACTTTATGCCAGCTTCTAAGACCTAATGCTTACTGATAAAGCCAATTTGTTTTTCCTGATTTTAAAGAGTACATAGGTTTGCTATTATATGTATTTTCCTGAATATGTTGTGAGCAATAATAGTTGACATTTTTCTCCATGTAACTTTAGTAAACGTATATTCATACACTTATTCATTAGATGCACTATTTGCAACTTAAATAGAGTTCATCTCATTTTTCCTATGGTATATATTCTACATATTTGCTAGGTGTGTGCTCTTAATTCAAAATTATTTTCTAAGTTAAACTTATCAAGTAACATATATTCGGTTTGGTTTTCTTGTACATACTTGCGTATTATGTATTATAGCGCTCTACCATCCAACTGTTTTGCAAACCCATAACACAATTGGGCAAAGTGAAGCCTGGTATTCTACAAATTCATTAACAAAGCGCCCTAGATACGAGAGTACAAGCCACTTGCCTATATACCCACAGAGGCCGGGAGAGAAGGATTGTGCTCACTATATGCTCACAAGAACCTGTAAATTTGGAGATGCCTGCATATTTGACCATCCTATTTGGGTTCCTGAGGGTGGAATCCCAGATTGGAAAGAGGTGACCGTTTATTGCCATTATTTATGTGAATGAAATGTATATTTTATTTTATATCGTACATTTATATTCATATATTGAAAAGTGACTTGTATACTATATTCAGATATATGACTTGTATATATGAATGAATTTATATAAATTTTATATACTAGTTTAACTGGGGCCAGCTTCTACCATTTAAGTTCAACATATATGGTTGTTTTCTATGTATGTAAAAAATTTATTTGTAAGATACTTATCTGTATATGAAAAATTGAAATTTTGAAGAAAACATTCTTAATTGTTTTAAAATATTCTTTTTATAAAGAGTTGCTTGGTCATACGATAGACAGCAACTCCAATTAATTTTAGCACTACAGATTTGGTGGTGAATGTAGGAGGCTTTGCCTATGGTTGAGCTGGAGCCTTGTAATTATATAAGTTAATGCGCTTCACTACGTAATATGTGGATGGCAATGTCATCAATATTGCTGATATGACATCCATTTGAATTAGTAAGATGTTGAAGATTCTTGGGGGAATCTGGCGCTAATCCTTAGTCCTTACCCAGTGCTGGTGATTTACAGGTCTTCTCACCAGCTACATGGTAGCTCTTGTTTATTACTGTATAATGTCATAGACGGTGTATGTAAAATAATTTGGGAGTATCATCCAACCCTCAGCTAATGGTCTGTGCCTGCTTGCTAGGATGTGTAGATTGAGGTTATTGCCCTGTGCTTCTTATTCTTCTGGTTAGGACATTGAAATATAGTTACAGTGGACCAAAAACTGATGTAGTGATGCTAACAACTGCATGATGGAGTCTCTACACACAAAATGCTTCATTGAGTTGTTTAATAATTGCATTTATCATTCCTGCTTTGAAAGGATTTTTGCAAATGTTTCCTCCTTTCTCAATTTGAAGAGATTATGATGCTTGTGCATGATCACAGATCTTTTAATCTCGTGTGCTGGAAAACACCCCGTAATTTTCCTATCTTCTGGTAAAAACAGTTTTCTCCTGCTTTGAAAGGATTTTTGCAAATGTTTCCTCCGTTTTCAATTTGAAGAGATTATGACGCTTGTGCATGATCATAGATCTTTTAATCTCGTGTGCTGGAAAACACCCCGTAATTTTCCTATCTTCTGGTAAAAACAGTTTTCTCCTGTTCCATGTTCCGGTAATCTTAATGGCCACTTATTCTCTTTTACGAGTGAAGATGGGAGCTGAGATGAAGACATCTGCATTTGTTCAGCATGTGTCTGGTCACCTATAAAGTAAAGATTGCTTCTGAATATGTTTCTACATTTTTAAGCAAAATTTATATACCCTTTTTTTTAAAAAAAAAATGTTGTGTCAATAGGAAACTTATTTTATAGCTTCTCATGATTGTTCAGACTGACTTCAAAATTGAATCAAAGGAACTAAATAAGTTGGGTCTATCTGAACCGTAAAGTTGGTCAAGTGCTTGACCATAAAGAAATTTTTATCTGCCAAAAAGCGAAAATAAGACAGAAGAATATTTTTGCTGTAAGTGGCCAATCTAATTTTCTTGTTTGAGTATCTCACGTTTCTTTCTAGTGGGGCTGCTTGGTATTCTAGACTAGTTTTCATTGTTCTCATGGATTGATCAAGGCAAAATATAATTGTTAAAGAATTTCAATTCCTCAAAATGAAGTTGCTGGTTTCCACTTATAAATATATTTGATTTATATGTTTTTTAGGTTCCAAATGTTGCTACAAGTGAGACTCTTCCTGAGAGACCAGGAGAACTAGATTGTCCAGTGAGTAGAATTTGCACTTACTTGCCTTCCTCTTACGTCAGAGTTCAGATGCATTGGGAGCATTTCTAATTTGTTGTGGGTTTGCTTTGTTGCAGTACTTTCTGAAAACTAAGAGATGCAAGTTTGGTTTAAGGTGCAAGTTTAATCATCCCATGCATTTGATTGAAAATGCTGATGTTTCTACGTTACCTGAAAGGCCTTCGGAGCCCCCATGCGCGGTTAGATATAATATCTTTTACCTTCACTTGAAGCACTAATCATCTATAGCTTACTGTATTTATTTATTTATTATTATTATTATTATTATTTTTTTTTTGCATTTATGCAGTTCTACATGAAAACTGGAAAATGCAAGTTTGGTATTACCTGTAAATTTCATCACCCAAAAGACATACAGATTCAGCTATCTGAAGAACAGAATGGTGCTGTTGAGCAGACCCACTTGCCCCCTCATATAAAGGGGGCTTCAGCGGATGCACAATTATCTAATCTTTTTAGTTCGTACACTGCTCCTCTATTGCAGAATAGCAAAGGGCTTCCTATGAGACTGGTAATTATCTGCTTTGGTGTTTATTCTCTGCTGATGAATAAAATGTTCAAGACATCCTAAATGGAGCAATGGTTAGTTCAAGTATCATATTTCCTCATTATATCTGGTGATATACTGGCTGGGACTGTTAAAAACTATTATTCATTTGTGACACTGTGCTGGGAAACTCAGTTTCCAAGTTGCCTCAATGGATTGGTCTTTTCTGGTTGTGTGATTCAAGAGCTTTTGCTGATGTGTCATCTGTGGTCATATATTGTTGGCAGAGGTGGAAAAAACCTTGAATTATCTTCCATTTTCTTGTTTATTTATAATACTCCCCCTCTTATTTTTAATAAGAGACAGTTAACCAAATCACTTTGACAAAAAAGTTGGTTAAAATTATTTAGAGACAATAAACATGTGACAAAACCTTTTTTCCCAGAGATACCTTTATTTATGGGGAGAGAGAACATGAGAGAATAAGAAGATTGCATGTGTGGAAGAGAGGATATGTGTGGTGTAGAGAGTGAGTGAATGCAATAAATGCAATGATATTAATGATTAATTAAATGGGAGCAAAATGGGAAATTAACAAAAAATTAGAGACAACCTCTAAGTGTCTCTTATAATAGGAACAAGGCATACCCAAAAACTGTCTCTTATAAAAGGAACAGAGGGAGTACTTTATAACAAAGGATATCTATCAAGTGACACTTGACTGCGTTATATGAATTTACTACTTTATTAGCTTCATATTTTGAAAAGCCTGTGTGGAAATTTTCTTCTGACAGGGTGAAGTAGATTGTCCATTCTACATGAAAACTGGCAGGTAGATATTCCTCCTGTGATTTTAGTAGAGTAATTTAATGGATAAAGCGTCGTTAATGTTCTTCATTCATATGAATCAGCTGCAAATATGGTGCTACGTGCCGCTACAATCATCCTGGTATGCATATGATGTTGAGTGTTAATAATCTCATGTTTCATGAACTATCATTTTATATGGCTGTAACTTTGGTGCAGTAATTAATCCACCTGCTGCTGGGTTAGGCCATTCTGTTTTGACATCAGCAGCTGCTAATCTTAACTTTGGAATTGTAAATCCAGCTGCATCTATTTATCAAGCTATTGACCCCAGTTTGTCAAGCGCAATGGTAATTTGAAAGTTGCTGTCTTGCTTATTTTGATAGTATTGAATGATGCAAAATGCGAAGAATAAGAATCTGTTCCATGTGCGCTTCTTCTTTTGGAGGAAAAGGATAGGGGTGAAATTGCTTCTTGCATGCATGGAATGCAGAGTCTATAATAAATTTTTTTCAGTGATCTTGAAGGAAAACCCTGGCTTGATATAGGGATCAGGAGTAGGGGCCGTACTATTGTTAATATATAGTGTTGCTTTTGCAATGTTGTGAAAATAACTGATCTTCCCAAGTGCAGCTGTGTACTTGTTAAGTTGCTTTCTATTATAAAGAATGGATATGCTTATACATATTTTAGATGTTTTAAGTCTCTCGACATCAACCTGGATAGAGGTTTTGATGGGCACTCAAATAGTGTTAGGAATCCTCCTTCAAAAGCTAGTTATTGAGTTGAACCAATTCATTTAAGTAACCCATAGAACTGGCCTTGTTACTCATTTTCTGTGTATGGCTATTTTTTTCCTCTCCGAAAGAGCTCTTAGCGTTGGGGATCCTTCTGAGACCACATCCTTTTCATTCTAACCTCTAGAATTAGAAGGGCAATATCTGGATTTAAACCCAAGCCTTACAAAAAATGATAGTATCAGGCTCAAACAAGATTGTTGAAAAAAGATTATGCTTGTCATTAAACTTGGGGAGAAGTATCTTTACTGTACTTAAATTCAGTCCAACTGATCCATGTAACTTGCTTGCCAGTCCCAGGTGGGAATAGCACCAACCGTCTATCCTCAACGACCAGGACAGATTGAGTGTGATGTAAGTACTTATTTTATTCCAGCTGGGATACAATCTTTAGTTTGAATTGCCTGGGCTACTTGGTGTTAAATAACCTAAAATGTTCGGGCCTTAAGTTTGAAGTTACTGATTTTCTATTAAATTCAGGCAACTGATATTATTAGATTGTTAAGGTAGGTAAGTCTTAACATGATGAATTCAGGTTTTTTTTGGGTTTAACTTATAAGGCCGTAAGGGTAACAGCCGAGTGTTTTATAAGCAGCTAAATGATTGAGATAAGAGGTTAACTTTTGGTGAATATGTAAATTCAAAATTTTATCCTTCATTTTTTATCTCCCATTTGTATGACATTTAACGAGAGGACAATCATCTTTTCACTTCCTCATGGACCCCTTCTTTTTATTGTTTTTCCTCATTTTTTCCTCCTCTTATTTTGTTCTTGAACAATGGCTTAACCTCGATCCAACATATCTATAATACAATGTACAATGTTTTAGTACTATATGAAGACTGGAGAGTGTAAATTTGGAGAGAGATGCAAGTTCCATCACCCAATTGACCGCTCAGCACCATCACAATCAAATTCAGCCGTGCAACAAGCTGTTAAACTCACTCCTGCAGGATTACCGAGGAGAGAGGTTAGTTTAGTGTTCCACATTGCATTTTTCGAAGCACTTGTTCTTGAAAATAGAGCTGCTTTGTGTTTGATGTGCATTAAATATAACCCAATACTTCAAGTTGCCCATAAGCACTATATATTTGTCTGTATCATTTCATGCCTCATTTGCATTTCTCTATAGCATCCTTAGCTCTTAGGGTGTGTTTGGTTTGAGGGGAGGGGAGGGTAGGGGGAGTTAAATTACCTTTTTGGGTTGAAGGTATTTAAATTTTGGGCGGGAACCTAAAATTTAAAAGGAATGTGAGGGTAAATTTTGGGTTTCTTTTGTCCAATATTGTAATTTACCCCCCCCCCCCCACCCTCCCCTCCCCTCCCCTCAAACCAAACGCACCCTTAGGATAACATTGTCAGGAGGGTTTCTCACAAAACTGCTAGTTATGTCAAGATTGATGAGATAAAGGGCCAGTTTGTATAATATAAAATTAAGTGATTTTAGTTAAGTTAAATATATGAAAGTTATCGGGAGCACGGGGGAACCTTAAACACAACATGAGGGTTGAGTTAGGAAAAAATGTGGTTTCAGCTTATTTTGATAAGCTATTCGAATAGCTCATCAAAATTCCTAATAACTCATCAAAATATGCTGAAAACAGGTTTTTTTCCAACGGAACCTTTATAATAGCTTATCAAAATAAGCTGTTTCTCTTAATTAGATTTTTTTTCCGAGGTTTTATATGTTTATCATGACATAAAAATGTGCTGTTAAATGATAGAAACATAGGTGGAGCCCAATGTGACTTCCAAAACCTGTAAAAAAAAGTACTTTATGAGAAAATGACTTTAAAAAAGAAAAAAGGGTTTTAAAATGAGCAAATATAACATAATTGTTTGAATATATTGACAGGGGTCCGTAATCTGTCCATATTATTTAAAAACTGGCACCTGCAAGTTTGGTGCAACCTGCAAGTTTGACCACCCTCCTCCTGGAGAAGTTATGGAGATGGCAAAGTCACAAGGAGGAGATGAAGGAGGAGACGAAGCCGAAGCCTAAGCCGATGAAAATACAGGCTGATTCTGTTCAGCAAAAGAAATGAGAGATCTTGCAGGAACAATATTTCAAGTCATTGATCATCGGTCCTTAGTTTCAGCCATGGATTTTAGTGTCTAAATTGCTTGGTTTAAGTTAATCACCTGTTCTTGACTCTCTAACTCGTAGTTGAATTGCAAAATGGCAATCTTCTCAGATAATGTACACTTGATGTTGTGTAACTACTTTTCTCAAATGACAGTTCAGAGTAGAAGACTGATATAAATTATTGTGGTTCATGTAGAAGGAATGTTCTGATGTGATTTGCTTTGTGCTGACTGGTATTATACGATTATTGTCTTTCAATCCTGCAGATAACCGTAGCTTCATAGACTCTACTTTGATGGAGTTCTAAAATGTCGCATGTTTTTTTGGTTCTTGGCCAACCTAAAATTTCAAATTTAACACTTATATAGTTTGTTCTACGGCTACTTTTTTTCTTTTTTGGGTGACATGTTCAATGACTATTTAATTAGACTTGGGTTTTGCTAATTTTGCTAAGGTCGGATAAATAAATCATATGATATCATAATATTTTATTATCAATCAACTTTTTATATATTTTATTCACCAACAAGCCTTGTCCAATCACTTATTTAAATATTTTCTCTGGGAAAATTACTATGAAGTCTCAAAAAGAATAATCACAAAAGAGTATTGTAACAAGCTGAGTATCATTTATTGACAAGTTTTAGAGTAGGAAATGATAACATATCTATATTACTTGTTGTAAGGCTTTTTCATGATTACATTTCTTTCTTAGGATTTCATAGTGATTTTCTCTTTTTCTTTTCTCTCAATAAGAAACCCTCCTCATTGATGCTACTATTTGCCTGCTTAATTGTTTGTGTTCTTAGATGGTAAGATGGATCAAAAGTGTTTTTATGCCTCTATTGCACATTTTATTGGGCCCATAAGAGAACTGAGAAGTGTGAAGTGTTTACTTCATGTTTCAAAAATGATAGATTAAATAAATAAGATTAGAAATCATGCCTTGCCTCAATAGAAACTATCTTCAAAGAATAATTAAAATCATTAGTTGTAGCTTTCTTACTCCTAATTTTCAAATCTTCGCTGTGGCCTTGTAGCCAAGATGATATCAAATGTGTCTCTTAAGGCTTTCTTAATTGTAAGAATATGGGTTTGAACCCTTTATAGATGGTATAATGGGTACATGAGTTATGGCGCGAAAAAAAAAAAAACTTCCAAATATTTAACCTAGTTAATTTGCCACAAATTCTGCTAGTGGAAGAATTCACACCACCATGATCTATCCAGCTGACACAACCTTGAGAGTCATGTGCAACATAAAACCACTCACCACAAATCTTAGGTCATAACTAAATCCCCTTATGGTCAAACTCCTTTAGTCAGTCCACAATCATAGTGTTCAATCAACTTGTAAAATCCATGTTAAACCATTTATGAGGCTTCCATTCAAACTAAGCACCAAACCAGAAACCAGGCGAATAAATGAACATATAAAAAACAAATGATCCCTTGGCTCCATACCACTCCCACTTGAAAATATCATTAAATAGTGATGAAAAAGAACATATTTTAGGGGATGACAATCCTAATTAATTTTCAAAAGAGACTAGTTCTAGGAAGGGTCTTCAATTTCCAAATTGCTTCCCAAATGTCATCTCTCCCAATACTATAAAAGTAAATTGGAATAAAAATCAATCACAAATTAAAAAAATTGGAACAAAAACTATAACGATAGAAATGTAAGGACAAATTTTTTTAAAAAAATGGAAGAGCAGAAGCAATGCAACGTGACTTGAAAGTAACAAAAAGTTGTTTCACTTTTAAAGTCAGTTAGAAGGTAAAAATGACTTCTAGAAAATGCTATCCCAAGCATTAATAAAGTGTTTGAAGTAACTTTTTAAGTCTGAAAAGTCAATTTGCAGCCCTTTACCATAATGTCAAACAAGCACTTTAGACTCTTGAACCTCTAACTAAATTTCATCCATTTCACAATAAAAGATTCCATTCATTTCTTAGGTTCATATTCCATTCTTCTCTATCATGCAGGATAAGCTACCAACTGTAATGTAATATAAGTTGGTCTAGCTTGTTGCAGCAGCTTTCAAAAAGGACTAATAGCATGTGTGGAACCATATGATATTGCATGTTTAGATTAGTTTTAAGAGAATAGCTTTTACGATTTATGAGGTAAATATGTAAGAGAACATTTATCTCAGCTTGTGAAAAAATGTTCCTGAAACTATAGTTTTATAGTTTCCCAAACATATATTTCAAACTGTAGTTTATCTAGTTACAGCCTTTAGCCAAATATGATTTTGATCACCCTGAAACTACAATAGCCCTAACAAATTACGATGGAAGTTCTAGCCTCATCGCTAGAATTGAGAAAATTGAAACAGAGACTATAGATAGACAAAAGAAGAAACAAGCTACACCACAGGCAATCCTTCACTTTCAGATCTAATAACCAGATATACCTCCACAAGGACTGAGCAATATTTAGATCACAAAACTTTATTTGGTTTAAGAATCCGTTAGGGTCTGTTTGGTGTGAGGGATTTGGAGGGGAAGGGAGGGGGATGGAAAATTTTTATGAGTTGAATTTTAAAAGATTGAAGAAGTGGGGTAATAAAATTTTAATAAAGAGAATATATAAGATAAAAAAATAAGAAAAATTAATTAAAAATTTTTAACCCACTTCTCTAATTTTTTTTAAATTCAACTTAAAAACATTTTCCCTCCACCCATTTTCCCTCCCCTCCCTCAGACCAAACAAGCCCAAGTCACTGCAGAAGAAAAAGAAGAACAAGAACTTCAAATCTTTTCAGCAGGAAGAACCTTTTGGTTTTTGGTATTCCATGTTTTCTCAGATCAAGACCCCTGCAAGCAAACCTTCTTTTTTTTTTTTGATAGTAAATGAGAAGGCATCTAGCCCCATGGGGTGTACTCCATTAACTTGGTAGAAATATTTTGGTTCACAGCATCTTCTATAAGCAGGTGTTTAACTTCAACAGACTCTCTGTCAACTACAAGAAAATCCACCGTTATATTCCATGCTTTTCTTGTCAAGAAATCTGCCACCCTATTCGTCACCCGAAATTTAGTAGCTCTATTTCTCACTCACGTTCCAGTATCGACTGAATTTCCAAGATTACAGTAGCATCAGGATGTTCATCGGAGACTACTCCTTGAATAAGCTCTAATACTTCACTGCAGTCACTTTCAACAATAATATGCCTAAATCCTCATTCCCAAGCCAACTTTATACCCCATAAAATTCCCCAAGCTTCTGCTATGATCACCGACCCACATCCAATCCAAAACATAAACCCTTGAATAAATCTGTTGTGGTCATCCGTATTGCTCCACCACATGTACAGCATGACGCTTCATTTTTTGACCCATCTGTATTAACTTTAATCACCCGACGGGTGGAGGGTGCCAAACCTTACTTGGTGTGATGTAGGACTTCGGTTGTACTGCAAGCAAGCCCTCTAATTTCTACATAATTCATCCTATTTTAATAAGTACATTTTCCTACCAGCACCTTTCATAACCAAAAAGATTTTTCAGAGAATCAACATAGTAGAAAAAAAA
The DNA here is from genome assembly GCA_963210345.1 of Inga oerstediana. NCBI lineage: Eukaryota > Viridiplantae > Streptophyta > Magnoliopsida > Fabales > Fabaceae > Inga > Inga oerstediana. Next base: position 67,167,390 of record OY723406.1, on the reverse strand, counting down.
AAAAACCACGCTGGAGTTTAGCACTGATTTGATTGAGGTTACATTTTTAGCTTCAGATAACGTAGCTTAAGGACGAATTATAAAACAATTTAAATACAATATAATTTATTCCATGCCGTGGCTATTTGTGGATCGTTGGCAATTCTACCGTATGGATAATTCTGCAATATATTCCATATGCGGTTCTCAATCTGCGTCTTCGGTCTTCAGTCTTCACAGAGCCACCTGAGTTAAACACATTAAACACTGACGCTGCTCTCAATTGAAATTTGAAAGTCATCTCATTCAGATTCCACGGTATCCGTATCTAAGGAGGACGATGATAACAACAGTAGATTAGATATACAGAAGAAGAAATATATGGTTGTTCATACAATTTAGGATCCAAATAACAAACCCCACAAAGGTAAACCAAAATGATTTTGCAGACTCAACATGCACACCCTCTTTCGTTTGCCTCTGCTTGGAATCACAACTTTCCATTCTACAATCATCTCCATTTCCATGTTCGTTTTCGTGCTTCCACTCCATTTTCTAAAGTTCGCATCTTGACCAGCAAGATTGAAAGGAGGAGGAATTGGAACAACCCCATCAGATGTTCTACTTCTTCTTCTTCTACACCTGTTACTACAACTCCGTTGCCGCCAGACCCAGATAAGGTTTTCTTCACTTCGTGCTATTTCTTCAGTAACTACACAGTTTTTGTCTTTGAATATTATGAAGTTCTCAATTTAGTCACTTCCATTCCATTAGTTTCTCCTCTGTCAATTTGTTGACTTATGTGGACTTTAAGTGCCCGTTATGGGATGAAATGGTCATGCTTAGCGTCCTGAAATGGTACAGAAAGTTAAAATATTTATTATCTGGCGTTTTTTGGCAAGGAGGAAGCACCATTGCATCGTTTTAAACAATTACAAATGCGTTCTATATAGTTAGTGTATAGGAACGAGATATACTTACTCCTTGGATGACCAAATTGGGAATTTAGTGATCTTTCTTTGTGATTTGTGCTTGAATTGATTGAGAATAGAGTTAAAAAGTATGAGGAATGTGTTGAAGTGCAGCAACAGCAGCAGAATAATGATCAGGATTTACAAACTCTTTTTAGAAGGTTTTGGAAAGTGGCAGCTCCTTATTGGTCTTCAGACGACAAAGTTCAAGCGAGATTACAACTTGCTGGTGTTTTTGCTCTCACTTTGGCTACTACAGGAATCAGCGTAGGCTTCAATTTCCTTGGGAGAGACTTCTATAATGCACTTGCCAGTAAGTTATCATATATATGAATGCTCAAACGTTCTCATATTCTTATGCTTTTATGAACCTCTTGAGAGCATATAATTTTAGAATTCATGTCCTTATTTGTTAATTAGTCATTGGGTATTAACAATTTGGTACTTAAATTGTTAGACTTGTCTATATATAATATAAAATCTAGATGAAACTACACTATTACAACAACAACAAAGCCTTATCCCACTAGGTGAGGTTGGCTGAAATTACACTATTCATAGGCTATAAATTATGAGGCTCATTTTAGACTCTGCAGAACTTGGGGCACATAGTCTAGTTTAGCTTTAATCTAAAATAGTTAGTGACTAGACAGGTTAATGGCTACACCTGCATGATTTCTTTATTTTCATGTTCTAACTCTTGCACTTAATTTTTTTGAGGGACTAAGGCTAAATGGGCATATAAAATTCCAGGAATCAAATTTTAGTTTACTCTTTATTTACTTGATCCTGTCTGAAGTGGCAAAAAGTAACTGAAATAGTTTAAGTTTATTATTACAAGACAAGGACCAGGAGCAATTCACGAGGCAGCTACTTTACTACTTGGGAGGCTTTGCTACAGGAATCCCGGTGAGCATATAGCTGCACTTTCTTAGGTATAGCTCTGCTAGACTTTGCTTTAGTTCTTCCATTGATGATAAGCATTTTCTTCTGAAGAAGCATGGAGCTGGGAAAGAAACATAAGATGAGAGAGAATTTGTACAAAATAAAAAACATAGATGTAACTGTAATAATTACTTTTATTTTTTGTGGAAGGTAATAGTCACATTCAGCAATATCCAGGCCTTTGCATGCTTTATGAGGACTTAAATGTCATCATTAATTTTCTCTACCTTTATGGAACTGGACTTAATCAGCATTTAGTTTTGGAATGAATAAAGTACTTCCTCCGGTCCTAATTATAAGACAAAGTTAACATTTTTAGAGAAATTAAAGAAGCTAATTAAATTACTTTAGAGTATTTATATTTTTTTTTTCTTCAAACTAATTAGTTTGACTAATAAATTAATATATAATCTAAAGAAACATAACATATGATATGATTAAGTAACTTATTTTGCTTCCTTAATTTCTCCAAAAAAAGTCAACTTTGTCTTATAATTAGGATCGGAGGTAGTATTAGCTTTCATACTACAGAAAGGATTTTTTTTAATCCCTTGTTAAGAAGAATAATGTACAGGAAGTCAGGAACTACACGAGCATAAGTTGATTGCAGTAAGAAGCAATAAGATTATCTTTTCATAAGTTTTCCAAGCTACATAGCAGGTTCTCTGTAATTAAACATGTGCACCTAAGGGTAAATTCAAATCTTAAAATGTTGTATAACACGAGTGTATGGATGACATTCTTCTTTGTGTTTATTTTTTCATTTTTGTACAGATTTTTCTAACCTTGTTCATCATTGTGTCTTAGTTTTTTGTTCTGAGAGACTATGCAAGAGAAACTCTTTCTTTGAGATGGAGGTCTTGGATGACAAGCTTTTATATGGAACGTTATCTTAAAGATAGGACATTCTATAAAATTCAGTCACAGTCAATCATTGATAACCCTGACCAGCGAATTGTTGATGATCTAAGTTCTTTTACTGGGACAGCCATCTCCTTCTCGCTGACCCTCTTTAATGCTGCAGTAGACTTAATCTCATTCAGTAACATCTTGTATGGCATCTATCCTCCTCTCTTTATTGTTCTTGTTGCATACTCCATTGGTGGGACTGCTATCAGTGTTTTCCTTGGAAAGGTACGAGTCTTCTCTTTTTCCTTGCACTTGATAGTTTGAATTTTAGGCGAAAAGCTCTACCTCCTCACTTCCTCCCCCAGCGCAATGAGACAACTAAAAATGTGGAACTTTAAAACATTGCCATTTTTATTAATGGCAGATTGTTACATTGACAGGGACTGGTTAACTTAAACTTCTTGCAAGAGAAAAAAGAAGCAGATTTTCGTTATGGGCTAGTGCGAATTCGAGAAAATGCTGAATCAATTGCTTTCTATGGTGGTGAAGATAGTGAAATGAAACTTCTTCTGCAGCGCTTCAAAAGTGCCTTTGAAAATCTAACTGTAAAATATTCTTATCCTTCTTTATAATTTCGTACAAGATGTCATAGACATTTTATTTAGTAAAACTTGCTTTGCTTCTTAGGTTTTTATTACTTAATGTTTTGTTTCTTCTTCATATGCTGCTTGAATCAACATAAGTCATAAATGTAATTTTTCAGTATTTAGTGTGGCAAAAGGCATGTCATTTCTACTATTACTTATTTTCTGACTTATATTCTAACAAAAAATTTGCGTACTGTTTCCTACCAACCAAGAACTTATCAGGTTATATGTCAGTTACATAGATTTGTGGACATGGACTCTAGTGTACCCTAGTTGAGGCTTTGATCCTCTAGAGTTCCTTTTCTGGTTAGACAAGCAGCTTTTTTTCAAAAGAATTATGTTAAGCTGAAATCCTAATCATTTGAAGTTGGATACTTTGAGCTGATTGGAATGCAAATATCAGGTTGAACTTTATCTTTTGCCACTGCGACGCGTACATTTTGCTACTGTTAAGTGATATGGTGTGCTGCTTTTCACATAATTGATAGAATAGTTTCTATTCTAACTCTCTGAATACAGAATGCAACCATTTAGCAGTGCCATTTTTTCTTTTATCATTTAAAATTTTAACATTCTCTTGGTATAAGCTCGGCAATGCAATTTAACTTTTTAACTATTAATACTGCAATAAATAACAATAAGTTAAATCTTCCTTGGATTGCAGGAATTGTTGATAGCTTCTAGAAATCTGGAATTCTTCACCAGTGGCTACCGCTATCTCATTCAAGTTCTTCCTGTTGCTGTTATAGCTCCCATGTATTTCTCAGGAAAAATTGAGTTTGGGGTCATTAATCAGTCAGTCTCCGCTTTTAATCACATCCTTGGCGACTTTTCCCTCATTGTGTACCAGTTTCAAGCCATAAGTGCATTTTCTGCTGTTATAAATCGGCTCGGTACTGCATTAGTACATTATTTCTATTTATTTTTTCATAATACAATTTGTTGTGTCTGTGGATAAAAAAGAGGAGAAAACCCACAAAAGTAAGGAAAAAACAACTGCTCAAATGCCTCCCTGCTAGAAGTCAAATTATTCCTGAAACTATTATAACTGGCCTTTATTTTGTATTTCATCCTACCAATGGTCTCCATTTTTATATCTTTTGGGTGAAATATACCGTGGAGACGGTAACAAAAAAATTGTGAACTTTGCTGGGAGTCTTTGTCTTTTCATTGATACGTGTGTATACATTTTCCCTTCTATCTTGTGCAAATGCTTGAAATATTCATTTATTTCTTCTAGGAATTTTCCCCTTTAATCTGTCTATTCACTTGTAAATTTATCAACTTTTCCCCCTCGTATTGTTGAGTGGTATGATTGATCAATCATGCTATATGCTGAACCTGGGAAATGAGATGCTTGATTGATTGGATGAATTCATTTGAAAACACTTCTTTTCTCTTGTATATGCAGGTGAATTTGATGATATTCTGGAAACTAGCAGCAGTTCCAAATCTCTCTCTGATACACTGGAAAAGATATGTATTTCCTACAAAAATATTGCGAGTTCATCTGTATTGGATTCCAATGGATCCAAACCTCCAGAAATATCTGAAACATTACTAGAGATAGAAAACTTGACTCTGAAAACACCCAGCAAATCTATTCTTGTTAGAGATTTGTCATTGACAATCAAGGGAAGGGATCATTTTTTGGTAAGCAGTTCGTTTCAAATCTCAAAATAATAATTTGGCATTACCATGTTGGTGAGGATGTTAAAATGAACTTGCTCTTTAATCAATTCAACAGATAGTGGGACCTAGTGGCAGTGGTAAAACTTCTTTGTTAAGAGCCCTGGCTGGTCTATGGGATACTGGAACTGGAAAAATCACATTCTATGTGAATGATAAGGAAGACCTGCAGCTGCCTATTTCCTTAGATGTAAATACTCCCACCATAAACAAAGATCGTGATGCATACGAAGAACATGGAAAATCCTTAAACAGAATTTCTGGAGCTTTTTTTCTTCCTCAAAGGCCATATATGGTTTTGGGTTCTCTTCGTCAACAATTACTTTATCCAACATGGGCTGATGATGCTATTCTTGCATCGGAGAATACTAAAGCAAGAAGTATGCTATATCTACTTTCTTTTGCTGCACCATCTCAATATTTCATTATTTTCTCCTACTCTTGCTGTTTTTTCTTTTTCTGGTGAATATTTTTTTCCCTGTTTTCTGTGTTCTGTCTAATTTCCATTTGATCTACTTCATGATCTGTTTTTTTTTATCTTTTGATTTTTGTACCAAAGTTCAATTGGGATCATATGATTAGGAGATTACTGAGTGAATCTATTTTCACTTGTTCTGCAGCCATATTGCCTTTCTTGATGAAATCACCAAACTCAGATAGCAGGAATAAAAAGCCTGAAATGCCAACAACAGATGAGCTTATAAAGGTCTTAGAGGATGTCCGTCTAGGTTATCTATTGGCTCGGTTTAGCTTGGATTCAATGCAGGAATGGTCCAGTGTTCTCTCTCTTGGAGAGCAGCAACGCCTGGCTTTTGCCCGTCTTTTGCTTTCAACGCCGAAATTGGTTCTGTTGGATGAATCTACTAGTGCACTTGATGAAGCCAATGAGGTATATTCATCAATTCCTAGTTTAGCTTTCACTTAACCCTTTTTGGGGGGCCTGAAACACACACACACGTTTATTTATATAATGAAGGTCATGCTCTTCAATTATGGGCTATAATTCTTCAAGCCAGGATTTATTATGTTCACATAACATAAGCATTCAACTATTGAATACTTGTCTAAACTATTCCCCCTATTCTTTCAATGAATTATTAAGTGAATTTCAATGAAAAGTTTATTATAATATCTGATGTACCTGCTTGGAACTTTTAACATGGACGAAGCACATACCTGCCATGCTTTGAGCTGAAACTAAAAATTAAGCAAACAAGGGCAGCAAAACGTGGGGCCTCAAAAACTGTTCAAGTTGGAGCTATTAAGTGGATCCTGGGGCATAATTTTTTACTATCCCTATCAGTAATTGATAAATGGCTAATTCACTAGCTACTGATGTCGACTCTACTGGTTACACACTCCACATCTTTTATATTTAGGTGGGGAAAGATGAAAAATAAAACAACAAAATTAAGCCTCGATAAATGATTTTGTTGGAAGGATTGAAAAAATAACAGAACGTTTGGTAGAGGAAAGGTTTCTTATCAATACTCATTTTGTAATGTCATTTATACTCCTGTTAATTATTTTTTTGGTTACATTATATGAGGTTTTGTCTGGACACTTCCTATAACTCATCCCATTATGGCCATCTCAGCTAGCTCTAGGTGGCTATATTCTTGTAACTATTCTTCACAAGTTTTCTCCCATGTCTTTCTCTTACTTTTCCTAGTAAGGACCCCACAGTATTTTATTTCCTCAAAATCACTTTTTCTTTCCATTCATTTTTATTCTATTATATTCGTTTAGGTCCCTTTTATAAAGAACAACTACCAAAATCACAATGCTCAAAATATTATTTAAAAGAAAAAAATGTGTAAGATATGTGTTTTTCTTTCCAATTATACTCTTATTAATAAAGAGACTACATGAGAGATAATGAGTGGATATTTATTGTGGAGAGACAGTGAGTGGGCAAGTAGCCTATACTTAATCAGGGTACAAATGAAAAGACTAGTTTTAAAGTTTTAGACAAAAAGGATTTGTTCCTTTAATTGAGAATCACCCCTATGAGAGAGATTGTTCCTTGCAAAAAGGACCGAAGGGAGTATCAAATAGGCAAAGAAAGGTCAAATGGCATTTGATTTAGGTCCTTGTGAACTGCCCATCAGAATTGCATAGTTCTTAAATCTTTGTGTGATGAACGAACTGTATTTTAATATATTTAAAGTATTGGTTTTCGATAGAGCACAATGACATCATACAATCTATGTAGACGATCCCACCTAGTGGGATAAGGCTTTGTTGTTGTATAAACAAACTGTATTTGTAATACGGTAATACCTGCTATTTGTGACCAGACCTAATGTGCAATGAGCTAATCTTTATTTTAAGTTCATTTTGTTGTTTTATGACTTGCAGGCTCATCTGTACCAGAAGATTAGTGCAGCAGGTGTAACATATATCAGTATTGGCCATAGGCAAACCTTGTGCGAGTATCACAACAGGATTTTACGCATATCCCCACTTGATTCTAACAGTGACAGAGTAAATTGGTCTGTTGAGTCCACTAGAGACAAGTCTTCGGATTTTCCAAAACTAAAGCTGTAGGTGGCTGCAAATCCTATTTGCTTATGTTCATTATAATTTTTTTGTTGTTTATTAATATATCTTCCATAAGGTTGTAAATCTGTAAACTTTCTCTTTCCTGCAATAGCTGCTGTAATATTCATGTTTTATATTCAGATTGACAGGGTCATATTATTAAGGAATTCTGAGTGTGTTAATGTCAGGGTAGCACTGAGGAGAATTTGTCTTGTTGAAAACTGAAAATTATAGTTACTGGACACCTAAAGATCTTAAAAATAAAAGGATCATAGAAACAAATTATTATT